>JACEFZ010002374.1:0-125000 GCA_014155875.1 Cepaea nemoralis
CTGGGGTGTATATCTTTCTAGCAAGGTCAAACAGGGTCCATACTAAGCCCCGTATGTACTGGAGAGGTGCGAAGCTATGAAAATTTAAGTAATGGCCAGTCGATGTTTCTTTGCGGTACACCAATCTTTGAATGGTACCGTCTGCTCTATGTCTCATTAGGAAATTCAGGAACGGCAACGCTTCGTTGTGTTCGTGTGCCATAGCTAGAGAGATGTTTTATGCTTCATGTTCATTGTGGTCTGGAATGATGTTGCTTGTAGCTCGTCTGTGGTGATAATTAATATATCGACCACATAGCCACGGTAGAAGACCAAGTTTTTAATGTCTGGTGATCTCTTTTCTTCTAAATGTGCCATGAAGATGTCCGCTAGGATAGGACCAAGGAGCCTCTCCATGGTCACTCAGTCAATTTGACTGTACGACTTATTCAGAAAATGTAATTGTATATTGGCAGTACATAGTAATAGTAGTCTCTTCAGAATAGATGTTGGTATACCTAGTTTTAGTTATTTGTCTCTAATGCGTTCACTTATTATTTTCACTGTCTCATCTAAGTGAACTTTGTTGAATAGGGAGGTAATATCCATGGATACCATGTGTTTATTATTTATGAAATAGTATCCAATAATCCCACCAGTTCGAATGTATCTCTGAGTATGTTTGGATCAAACTATTGTCGTAAAGGGCCTTAAAATTTCAGCTAGCCATCTCGCCACCCGTTGTTGTGCAGTGATAACCATGGATAGGATCGGTCTTAGCGGGATTCCGGGCTTGTGAAGTTTAGGTAGACTGTACATTTGAGGAGTTTGGGAACCACGTGGTGTCAGCATTTGTGCAGTGGCCTCATTAATAAGTCCCCCATTCACAAGTGACTGGATCTCTTTTCTCACTTTAACATCCATGTCCTTCGACTTGTTTACTGTTTGATATAACCTGAATTTAGATTTATTCGATATTATCTCTTCCATTTTACTCTGGTAGTCTGACATGTCCATTAACACTGCACCACTTCTTTTGTCTGGTTTCAGTAATGCAAGGGTCTTGTTAGCCTTTAATGCTTTAAATGCAGCCAGGTGTTCGTTGGTCAACGGACATGTGTGGTTAGAGGGTGTTGTGCGATACTGGCGTTCTAAATCTATCAGTTTGGCTTTCAGTCACCCGACCGACTCAGCAGAAGTAGGTGAGAACTTAGAAACGTGGTCAAACAACATTTCAAACTTTGCCTACGACTCAATGCAGTTGATATGTTTGAGCTTTATGCAGAAATTTAATCCATATGCAAGGGTCTCAGTTTCAATTTTTTTTTTTCAGAACGTACGACGATAAGTTCCTCACATACTTCTCTGGGTTGTCTAGTACTGACGTTGCTATCTTGTCAGTAATCAGTGATTTGTTGAGGCGAGCATTCTCTGTGATTTTCACCTTGTACACTGTTTCTGTGCAGAATTTAGTGACCTTCAAGTGGCCATACAAAATCAATTCTGTGGTGAAATAATATGCAGAACTGTGTGTTCGCTTGAGGTTTTTCATCTTGGACTGGGTTTCTTCTATCTGTTTTTTCTTCTTTTTTTTTTTTTGTTTCAGTCGTCTGAGGATTGTTTCTTGTTGGAAATATTTTGTCGGCTCTCAGAGATTTGAAATAATAGTGAAGAAATATTCCAGATCTTAGGCATTCCTCAAGAAATCTAAATCGACAATCCAGCACCAATATTTTACACTTCAGCTTGAGTAATCGATCTAATCTTTTCACAATTGGTAACGGGAGGTGATGTTTCAGAAAATCAAAACAATGTTTCTCGTAGTGAATTTGAATAACCAAGACACAAACCACATATTATTGCCTTGCATATTTAGCTGCATCTCGTCAGGTACATACTGTAACATAAAATAATTAAAAACATCTACCAAGCTGAAATATACACATGATCGCACAGTTGTATCAATTGTTTACCATGGCAATTTTAAAGGGACTATCATGTCTTTCTGTTTGCACAAAACTGTCCTATGTACATTAATCGTTATGGCTTCTGCAAGTTTTGCTTGGCATATTTCGCTGCATTTCGTCAGGTACATACTGCAGAAGTCAACAATATAGAGTAAAATAATTAGATACATTTTCCGAACTGAAATATACACATGATCGCACAGTAATATCAATTGTTTACCATTGTGAGGTACAATAGCTACCCATAGGTGGTACAATAGCCCCTCTAAATAGACCGGACTATGCCAGCCCCTTTATGAGGTTATTAATATATAATAGTGGGTGAGTTGACTAGGGGTATCCCGGATAATCATGGGTTATCAGTTTATTCAGCATTCCTTAAGAAGCCATGTAATGGCTCGTAACCCCCAACGTGAAAGAATAATACGTACATGATTTTCATGAAGGGCTTCCTTTGGAAGGCGAAATGATCAGGGAAATCTACCATAGACCCCAGAAGACAACCTCCCTCCATTTGTACAATATGTCTATGTGTACGGATCCCTCCTCACCAACGACTAGAACCCTAATGTAACGCAGAATTACATAACGACATTGAACAACAAATCTTGAACAAATTGTCAACAATTTATCGACTCAAACTCCATGTTTAAACCTAATAATGTATTAAAAGAATGTTGGGAGTTGGGGAAATTCTCAATCTGGCATGCGAATATCACATTCCTCTCCACTATTACAAACAAATGAATGACAAAATTTAGTGTACAATGTTATATGATTTGGGTGGTTGGGGTGTGTGAGTGTGGGTGGGTAGGTTGGGGAGGTATGTGTTGATGGGTGGGTGCTGGATGTGTGAGTAGTGAGTGCTTGAGGGATGAGTACGTAGGTTGGGGATGTGTGTATGGGTCAGGGATGTATGTGTAGGTGGGGCATGTATGATGGGTGGTTTATATGGGGGTTAGTGGGGGATGAGAGTGTGGGTGGAGGGATATGTGGTTACGAGATGAGTGGATGGGTGATGGGTGATTGGGCGTGTGTAGGTAGATAGGTGGAGAATATGTAGAGGATGTGTGAGTGAGTGACTGTGAGTTTGGGATAGGGGATGGGTTGCGTGTGTGTTGGTGGGGGCTGTATGTGGGTGGGGGGTGTGCGTGGGTGGGGATGTGTGTGGGTGGGGGATGTGTGTGTGGGTTGGGGATGTGTGTAGGGGTGATTACGGTATGTGTGTTTGTGTTGACGATTGTGTGGTGGAGAAATGTGGGTTGGTGTGTTTGGGGGTGGATGCATGATGTGTGGGTTGGCATGGGATGTTTGTGTGGGCGGGGGAATGTGTTTCTTGGGGATGTGTAATTGGCTGAGTGGTTGGGAGTGTGTGGGTAGGTGGGTGGAGGATGTGTGGGTAAGCGAGTGTGTGTGTGGGGTGGGGGATGTGTGTATGGTAGGGAGATGTGTGTATGTGGGGGAAGTGTGGGTGGTGATGGGTGAGTTGGGGCATATATGTATGCCTGGGGTGTGTGCGTGGTTGGGATGCGCGTGGGAGGGGGATGTCTGTGTGTGGTGGATGTGTTGTGTGTGGGGGATGCGTGGGTTGGTCGTGGATATGTCTCATAACATGGTAATGTGCATTCGTTATGTTTACAACATTCATTTGACAATATTTTTTTCCTATGTAAATGCATCATGCACTATTTATGAACGAAAGATGAGTGACTGAAAGGGCCGAATGATAGACGGGCCTACGTGCCCAATTTCTAACTCTTCTAAAATAAAGATCAATTAATCAATCAATCAATCAATCAATCAATCAACCCTAACCAAAATCTGACCAAGGGGAGTCCGCTCCCCAATATCCAGGCGAGCCATAGCCTCATTGTGTGCGCTCGTGTGTGTGTGTGTGTGTGTGTGTGCGTGTGTGGTGTGTGTGTATATATATATATATATATATATATATATATATATATATATATATATATATATATATATATATATATATATATATATATATATATATAGCAACCACGGACTATTTATATTAACCATGACATGGATGATATGTTATTACAGGCTGAGATCTCAGATGAAAACACACACAATCAAGTAGAGCCATTATTGTTACAGATTGGTCAACTCTTCCAAGTGCATGTAAGCGATTTTCAATATTGATTCTACAACGACAAATGACCAGTCTTCTTCTTCTTCTTCTTCTTCTTCTTCTTCCTCTTCTTCTTCTTCTTCCTCTTCTTCTTCTTCTTCTTCTTCTTCTTCTTCTTCTTCTTCTTCTTCTTCTTCTTCTTCTTCTTCTTCTTCTTCTTCTTCTTCTTCTTCTTCTTCTTCTTCTTCTTCTTCTTCTTCTTATCCTTCTACATCTCCGTCCTCTCCTCCTCCTCCTCCTCCTCCTCCTTCTTCTTCTTCTTCTTCTTCTTCTTCTTCTTCTTCTTCTTCTTCTTCTTCTTCTTCTTCCTCCTCCTCCTCCTCCTCCTCCTCCTCCTCCTCCTCATGCTTCTTCAACTTCTCCTCCCTGTTCTTTTTCTTCGTTACACTTTTGAGGGTGATGCATCTTCCATCTGATGTTATCCATGTGCCTAGATATCTGATATTTTGCACTTTCCCTAAAATAAAGTCATTTACTTTATTTGCATATTTATGTACCTTCAGTTTCTTTGATATCGCCCTGACTTCTGTATTTCTATTATTCAAACAATGGGCCATCCTTTCACCTTCTGCAACCACTGTATCTATCATTCCTGTTGACCCATTTGACCTTTTGCTTTCAAAAAGTGTCATCAGCTTAACGTAAGCTATTTATATCATGTCAGCTAACCAGGATCCCAGACAGATTTTTTTATGGATCTCGTTATATATTGCATGTACTGTCACTGTCAAAAACTGTCATTTACTGCCAATATAGTACCTTGCAGTGTATGGAGGGCGGAGGGGTCTTTGCGCCTGAGGAATTAAGGCCGCCTGGCTAGTGCAGTCGCCGCGAACTGTGCAGGTTAGGATTTTCATTTTGCCCCTGATAGAAAAAATATCCCAGATCTTACCGGTGATTCGAAACCGGATCTCCCGAAGGAGAATCCGGCGTTCTAGCCACTCGGCCAGCCGCTCCTCATATTAAATGTACAATGAGACCAAATAAGGAGACATTACATAATCTTGTCGGATACCCTTCTTTATACACTGAAATGTTTCTACCAGGTTGTTGATTCTTATGGCTACATTTTAGCACCAAATATATGTTCCTTTATTTATATTCACAGATATGTGCCGTCACTGTTCAGCTGCTTTAGTAATTTTATTACTTCTTCATGTTTCACATTGTCAAATGTTTTTGTATAGGTTAGTTAGTTAGTCGACAGATCATCCTCATTGCACATCGAACCATTCAGTCCATAAGTGCTCGGAACCCCTCCTCAGCAAATCCCGCAGCGTGTAGCGGCTAAGGACACCAGTTCTATGTTGGTTTATCAATCTTCTTTGGCTACCTGCGTAGTGTTCTTGTTTAGCCACCCCTCTTTTAATTTGTTGTTCTCACAGTCTGGCCATGGTTGTAGATTCACAGTCATCACTTGGTTCACGCAAAAGTCTTACTTCTCGTAGAGCATTCAGAATGTCAGCCTGGTCCATGGCGCATCCGCCGACCACCGTAGCCTCACCTGCGAGCTTGTCAGCCCGCTCATTTCCTTGTACTCCCGCATGCCCTGGCACGAAGATGAAACTAATCTTTGCCAGCCGAGACCGCTCCAGAGGCAGCAACCATTCTCTTCGGATCGACCCCTCCTCTATCCTCTTGATCATGTTCATTGAGTCGCTAAGGAAACAATGCCCTAGTGAATGTCTGTGTCTCGAGCCATGTTATTGCTTTACTTACTGCCATGACTTCCATAGGTCAGGCTACTTGTGGTTTCAGTGAAAGCACCAGAGTCCTCCTTCACAATTCTCCCTCCGGCCCGAGCCTGTAAAGGCCCATGAGCTTCTCACATGTCGGACGACCGACCCATCTGTGTAGATGACAGCATCACCGTCTAGCGAATTCTCGAAAATCAACGCTTGTACTTCAGCCTCCACAGCAGCCGGATTTTCTTGTCTGCATTTTCTATCTAGTTGGATGCAAACTGAAAAGGATGTGCAGAAAGTCTGTTGGCACTTGCACCCACTCCTCGCCAGGTTCTAAGTCCTCAAGTGAACACACCTGTTGAAGAATGTCTTCGGCTTGACCCATCCACGACCGTCCTCTTTTTAACCTGCTGCCCTTCACCTTCCTAATTTCACTATGCAGTGGATGTTGTGTGTTTGCGTTAACTCTGAGGTAGGCGCGTGCTCTGCAAACTTGTATTCTCTCTTCAATGGTTGGAAAATCAAGAAGGTAGCGCATCGCCCTGCATGCTGTATCTCTTGTACATCCAAGAATAATGCGCATAGCTTCATTCTGTATCCTTTCCATCCTTTCTATCTGCTTACGGCTGAGAGTCAGGATTGCCATTGCATACTCCAAAACAGACATGACCAGCCCCTCGTACAGAAGACATAGATGGCGCTGCTCACAGTTTGCTGCCGCCATCACCCACATCGCAGCGAAACCACGCTTGGCCTTTGTTATCACCTGGTCTATGTGCTCATTATAAGCAAGGCTTCGATAAAACCGTATCCCCAGGTAATTCATTGCCTGCGTTCTTTCCACCGTCTCTGAACACAGCTTTACAGTTGGTTTTGGAGTGGTGACAATATGATTATTCAACGAGAACCAAGTCCCTGTTGCCTTTGTTTGGTTTACCATTGCCCCAGCTTCATCACACCAAGTACTTATGCGATTGAGTTCGGTTTGTAGTTCCACAGCGACCTGCTCTCTATCCTTACCCTGACGATACACTAAAACATCATCGGCATATGACGATGTCCTGCCAGGTCCAGTGATCTGCTCACTGGTGATTCTCGTTGAACAGTACCGGATATAATGGTGATCCTGTGGTAGGCCAGGATATATTGTTGTTTTTTTCCGAAGTCCAACTGCCACATCTAAAAACTACTTTGTGTAGGTTATGAATTATAAGTATGTATATGTTTTACTTCTATAGTTCTTTCTAATTGTATACTAAAAATATATACAGCCCATAAATAAATGTTCTTTCCCATATTGATTTCAAGACAGTGGTTCATCCATCTACCTTCTACCAAATCCAACTAAAGATATATTTTAAACGTTATAATATTCTTTTGAGTTCTCCACACTTTTTTGAGAAAGGAACGTGCCCTAGCCCTCCGCATGATAGAACAGGAAACAAAGCGGTATCATTACAAACTAATGGCATTTGTTAAACATATTTCGCAATTGTTACTGGGAATTAAACTTGAATACTTTTGATCCCGATGTGAACAATGTAGTCGCTCAACCATGTCTTCCCCAAAATGGTATCTGTTATTCGTGCTCATCTGGGCAGTTCATACTGTCTATGTTGGTCCACGTCTGCCTTTAAGCTTTTGTATACCATATAGTGTCTGTTGTTCCCCATGACCGGATCATGGAGGAAATACCTTCACTGTATGTTTTCCTACCAGAAAGCGAACTGAAGCATGGCAGTAAACTATTAGGAAACTTGTCCACGAAGTCATAAAATACTGCACTAGTCCTTAATGTAATTTATCTCGCCCGAGCATATGGAATCATATCATCATGGGTCTTCCTAATTGGCGTCAGCGTGTATGCCTCTCCATAATCTCAGTCCTTGGTATTACAAATCAACACTACTGATGACATACCCCCAAGCCACCATTTCAAGTCATTCATAATTTATTTCGGTCTTCTATGTATCTTTCCTTTCTGATATTTTTAGTCTTCGCGATGTTTTACAATGTATTTTTTCTCACTCATCATCATCATCATCATCATCAAGTGTCATGACAGTTGGTTTAGACGTTTATTTCCCTCAACAGATCTCGTTCTTTGTTGTTCTGGGACAACTCCGCCACACCCATGCACCGTCTCAGTCCATTCAGCATCATAGCTCTTGGTCTGCTTCTCTTCCCTTTGATCTTCAATTTCCAGCTCCTCTTTTCTCATCGCATGACGAAAGAAAGTTGTCTGGCTCTTATTTTATTGTTGTATATAATGTTCTACTTTCCTTAGCCTCTTTCAGACAATCGCTGTTACTTTGGCAGTTCAAGGAATTGGTAACAGTCGTCTCGGGAACCACATCACTGTTGCTTTCAAGTTCTTCTTAATGTGTTCATTTAAATTCCAAGAATAACTCTCATACAGCAAACTAGGTTATAAGTAGCATTTCGACACCCTATTTCTTACATTCAGTGGTAGCGACATTTTGATCAAATAGCATTACTTGTTATTCCTATAGCTGTGTAGAATAATATAATGCCATTTTCACGTTCCAGGCAATCGTTGTTAGTTACTCTAAACTGAGAGTCCTAGTTTTTCGCAATATTTTTTATTAGGAACTACATCTCTGCTGCTTCTAGTCTCCTCTTAATGTTTAAAGATTATGCACAACCCATTACTGGCAACGCTGATCGTTTTCGGGCACGAACTTTAAGCATTGTCCACATCAGATTGGAAGCACTAGACTCGAGTTTCGCTCTCGTTTGAGCTCGACAGTCGTACATATCCATGAATGGACCGGGATACATCTTCATAATGTGCTTGACAAATTCTTCTCTTAATTTCTGTCATTCATGTTGTCATCTAACGTTATGATTGCCACTAGATATTTACATTCATCGAATTGGTTTAACATGTTCTCCTCAATTGTTATATGTTGGTGTTATCATTTTTTTTATGTAGCCATTGTTTCTTTTTCTTTATAGATATTTAAGCCTTTTAACACCTCTCATAGCATTCTTTATCATTCTGAGGTCTTTCCAATTAATTTCAATCTTCCAATTTATTGATACTTTCATCATGCTTAACTTTATCAAACTTCTTAGTATAATCCATATAACACTGGTGCATGTATGTCGGTGCCCCTGCTGATCTCTCTATTAGTATTCATAATACGTATACTTTATTATTAGTACATTTCTTTTCCATAAATGCATGCTTTTCTTCAATGATTTTATTCCTTGTTCTTCTCATTAAAATTCTGAATAGATGTTTGGTGACATGATTTATGAGGTAAATTGCATGTAGTTATTCGCACTTCAGTGCTCCTGGTCTTTTGGATACAGCTATTACAACATTTCAGCATGCTATTAAATATGCACAATCAATCATGTGCCATGCCGGAAAGCGTGAGCGGTGACTCGCCATTTCACTCGACCACCAGCGTTGTGGATCAGCTCAGTGTTCCTGTCTCGTCCATGCCATGTGGCCAAGCCCTCCAGGTATTTTCCTCTCGATCTTCCTCTTGGTCAGTTCCCTTCGATCTTGCCAGTTGTCACTAAGTTCTCCAATCCATTTCTTCTCATAACATGTCCAAAAAATATTGACTGTCTGCGTCTAATTTTTCTATTCAATTTACGATTATATGTCTCCTATAGTACTTGGTCATTGGTTTTTCTGTCTGCCCATGGTTTTCTTTGCATTTTCCTCAGAAACCACATTTCTGCAGCCATCAGATGTTTTTCAGCATGACTGCACATTGTCCAAGTTTCACATCCATACAAAAGAACAGGCTCTATGTATCCCCTCAACACTCTTTTTCTCATTTCAATTGACATCTTTTTATTGGTCAGAAGGTATGCACACACTGTTATAAATACCAATCAACATTTTAGTCAATGTGTTCACTCCACATTCTCCCAGTACTTCTAAATCCTCTCTCATGTTAAGTCCACCAAATCCAACTATTTTTCTTTTCTTTATGTGTTTGTGTCAGTAACATTTGTAAAAACACAAATGGACCTCGAAAGTTACTTTTTTCTATTACTTCTGCTGTTTCGTCGTAACATAACTGCTTTATGCATTAATTTGACCTCTTTATTATATTATCTTTTTTTCGAATAATACCTTTCCTGTCTTTGATTCTAAACATCCTCTGCTTATCCATAGTTTTCTTCCTGCCATCTCATTAATTTGTCCGTAGATATATTTCGTATTACGGATAGAATGTAGTGCAAAATTGTTGCACTGCACGTTTAATAAATAGTCTTTTCGTCTCGTATTTCTTTAATTATCATATCATATTCTTCTTTCTTATTATTACTTACTTTAATTTTGTTTACCAACTTTAAGATTGTTCTGTTATCCACTTGTTTTCAATTTTTTTTTTGGTTTTCTCGACTGTAATATATATCTGACGAATAGAGCCCCTTTGCATTTGCTATTGTGGATTGATAATTTGTATTTTAATTGTTGGATTATATGTTATTCATATTTATTTATGCATATTAAGTTGTCTAATTTTATCATATCTTTGTTAAGTTACATGTTATAAATATTTTCCGCACTTTTTAATGTGACTTTAATGTGTTCACGTAGTGGGCATGATCGCAGCAACAATCAGTTCCATTCATTGTCTTCATATTTATTAGGTATTTCTAACTTTTTATATTAATCATATGTAATATTTAATTGGATTAAACGGGGTGTAAAGACGAGAGAATCTTCTTCATTACACGAAGTTTATCCCATTAGGCTCGGCCTTTTTTCGCAGTGGAGCCTGCCGAAAGCGTCGCATAGTGATTGCACCTAGTGAACAACTAGGACATTAAATTATAAGAATTAAATTGTAAGAAGACACAGATTATGGTCGTCACTGGGAAGAAGGATATACCGCAATGTAATATACACGTAAATGGGAATATTCTTAAACAAGCGAATCAGTACAATTATCTCGGAACAGTCAAAACACCCGATGGGAGATGCCTTGAAGATATTAGAACAAGAATCGCCAATTAATGGCAAAGGTAGCCATGCAAGATGAAAAACATACAGACAAATAAAAAGAAGTCAATTGCAAAGAGAAAAAGAGTGTTGAGGTGCTACATAGAACCTATGCGTGTGTATCAATGTGAGGCGCGAATAATGTGCAAAAAAAAGAAGAACAAATCTGATGGCTGTGGAAATGTTTCTGAGGAAAGCGCAAAGAATATCATGGGTAGGCAGAAAAACCAAGTCCTACTAGAAACAAATGAAAATCTTACACTGATTAGAGAAGTATATTGGACGTAGGCAGGCAAAATTGTTGGTAACGTTATGAAAAGAAATAAATAGGAGAACTTGATGACAACTGACAATATTCAGGGGAAGAGAACACGGGGAAGGTAGAGAGGTAAGTACCTGGATGGCTTGGCCATGTGATATGGTCGAGACAAGAACACTGAGCTGATCCACGACTCCTGTGATCGAGTGAGATTGCGAATCATGACCACCCACTCTTTTCGGCATCGCACATGATGAATGAATAAACTTCTACTTCATCATAAAATATTATATTTTTCTTCTTCACTACTGCTCATAGTTAGTGCATGTGCTTGTATTATATATATATATATATATATATATATATATATATATATATATATATATATATATATATATATATATATATATATATATATATATATATATATATATATATATATTGCTTTGTCTTTAATTTTGACCATAAAACTCTATATGAAGTACTCCAATGATGATTAATTCATTTACTCTTTCCTCATTTAGCTTTAGTCCTAATACTTTTGCCGTATTTACCTCCTGAATATATTATTGTTAGTTTGTCCGTTATTTCTTTGCATATCCCGTCCACATCATATCATGCATGATTCAGATATGAACAGCTGGACTAAAATGCTGACCTATCGTCCTAGACTTGGGGACGTAAATTACAAGTACCTCTGAAGTCGGAATGGGATCGCCTGATGGCGAGGGACACTGTTAACATGAAAAGCTAATCCGCACGCAAAATTCAGTCCCACACTACTATAAATAGTGTGTATGGACTACATTTGAGTTCGAAGCGAGCGAGGCCCCCCCCCCCCCCCCCCCAAAAAAAAAACAAACAAACAAAAAAACAAAACAACAACAACAACAACAACTAAGAAACTAAGATATAAATGGTCATACTTTTCACTTATTTTGTTTCCGTATACCACTTACCTAACTCAGCTAATGTACTAACATGCCTAGTTTACACTTCTTCGTTTTGGTGTTGCCATTATTAGCTCGATGAGGGTCTGGTGTCATCTATGGCTCGTGAAAACATGCATTACATCACCAGAAATCAAGTCCAGTAATGTCAATCGTTTGAGATGAACCTGTCTACAAGGTCGTATGATAAAATGATGTCTAATCCTCAGAATGATTACCTTGACTGTTATGACAACCCTGGGGCAACAAGACAAGTTGGAACCGATATTGAAGAGAACAAGTGTAGTTGGCTAATTGTGAAAGCTCTGGAGATTGCCTCAGACGAACAGAAGAAGAACTTAAGGTAGAATCTTCCTGTTCATGTATGTAGTAATTCGTCTTCACTGCTTTCTTACTACATTGTAGCAAAACAAATATCCAAAGAAGAAAGTTAATAGTCGCCAAACTGCAATTGGTCAACGAACTTCAGTGTAACAAGCAGCGGAGAACAGATGAAGTTGTTTGTTGTGATAGATGTCGAGCAAACTACCTAGTTACACGTGATGGAAGCTTGTGTTACAACCCACACGGTCAAATAAACACGTGAAGTAAAAGTTCAGAAAATTGGTAAAACATAATCATTCATTTGGAAAAACAATATAAATGGGTTAAAGAAAAGATTTGAAATAGATTTGATACTGGAAGGGAATTTAAAGATAATAAAAGAAAACACTTTGCATGCACTTTTTGATATTTTTGAATAGCGAAGACACAAACCATAGATTGTACGATTTATTGCCTGGCATATTTCGCTGCATCTCGTCGGGTACAAACTGCAGCAGTCATACAACATAGAGTAACATATCTAGATACATTTGCCAAGTTGAAATATACATATGTTCGCACTATGGTCTATGTCGTCGTTATTCAAATTCACTACGTGAAAACATTGTATTGATTTTCAGAAACTGTGTGATGTGTAATTTACACTTTTGAAATCTCGCAGCTTGCGAAGTTTATAGTAATGGCTCCTAAGATGTGTTCACACAGTGGATAACTGTCTGAACACTCCATTGGTTGATGAGACTGTTGTTTACAGGAAGACTCAGAATTTAAAGACGGCAAAGGGAAGATATTTGTATGCACATGTCACTCCCTTGCAGTCTCACAGCGTACAACGTGCATAGTCTTCAGCAGGTTTTATCGTCACAATGAAGACCATGCTTGATCCTCCCTTAGTCACACTAATGTTGTCAGGCGCCTCACCGGAAGGTGAAGTGAGGCATTGGTCAATATGGTACCAATGTCTGACACTTCTGCATGTCATCTTTGTAATAAGTAATATGGTTCTGCAATCTGAAATTATTGTTTACTATTAATAACATCTCTTCATATGTTACAATGTTTACAGATTGAGACTTCTTTACCACTATTTTAGGAAATATGTTTGCTTTCTAATTTCTATTCCTAATAAAAGGGTCAGGAATCCAATGTAATTGTATTGCTTTTAGTGTCTAACTGTTGTTGTTATAAAGCTTTTGTCAGGTCATTTTGTTACAGGTGCTGCTCCTCCATGTTAGTTTAGTTTAGTTTAGTCGACAGATCAACATCACGGCTCTGTCCTACTCCTAACTGAAGCGTGAGTCCGGAGAATCTCAGCTCAGCGCAGGAACTCCATAGCACCGGCGAGGATCCTGAAATACTTTGGGTAGATTTTTAACTCGAAATTTTGCCCGGGCAGCGCCGTTTGGCTACTCTTTTTCGATTTCAACCTGCCAAGAGATTGTTTACGTGCGCAACAATACACACGGGCGTCCGATCTCACTACTCAGAGACCAGAGGAAATTTTATTACTAGAAGTCAACGTGGATAAATCCCGGCCCTCACAGGGGCTTGAACGCGGGCCCTTAATCACTCGAGGTGGACACCATACCTCGAAACCACTCAACCCCCTGCAGGTTGTGACCTTCTTATTGCAAGCCTGTAAAGAACATAACCTTCTCTCCAGTATACTCTGTTTTCCATGATAGTGATTGCTTCTGTGCCTCTGATACGACGTTCATTGAAAATGTGCCTGTAACCAGTCAAACTTTGCATTTCTGCTGATGATTTAATTGTGGACGTGCTCCACATCTTCCATTTTCTGTAGCCTACCTGGTTGACCCGCGTCTACATAATGAGGGTTGTTGTCAGCTGCATAACAGCTGAGAAACTTCGTTATCTGTGAATGGAACATGTACGGCTATAAGAAATACGTTGCTCGATTTATTGCCTGGTATATGTCACTGCATCTCGTCGTTGTATATCGCAGAGTTATATATCACCTGAAGTGAATAAATGATTAATACTTAAGTTGAAATAATTAAAACACATAGTCACAGGTATTGTTTCAATATGGAACATACATTGTTCCCACGGTAAGGAATACGAAACTCAATTGTTTTCATGTGTATCATTAGATCAGAGCTAGATAATATCTTCTTTTTTTTGTTCGCATATCCTTTACAGGACATCACTGTCAACTTTAGCATCTTTCAGCTGATTGTTGATTTCTTGGCAAGATCACGCTCAGTAGTTTGCCACTGCTTTCTGAGCGACCGGCTCACATACCCCGTAAGTTACCGACGCGGAGAGAACCGCTACCAATACTCACGCACGTCACGTTACTCACGGGAGTATACGGGATTACGGAGAAAGTCGTGTAACTCCTAGACCAGGGAGACGGCTAGATAATATCACTTGGTTGTTATTAAGAACATATTCATAGTTGTTTTCTTGGTATTTCTCTTCTCAGCTGAATTATGGAAAGTGCGAAAAAGAGGCAGTGGAGAAAGTTAAAGCTATCTACAGAGATCTGAAACTGGAAGATGTCTTCAAACAGTATGAAGAGAACAGCTACCAGGACATTTCCCATTTAATTAACTCTTTAGACTGTACAGTGCCTAAGGAAGTCTTTCTAGACTGTATCAGTAGTTTTTACAAGCATGATAAATAGGTAGACTAGTTTCTAACTAGATAGCATGTCCTTTCATGGTTATCACAATAATTTTAAAAAGATGCGTCATTTTTATTTTGATGGTACTACATCTGTGCCAGACACATCACATGTTTATTGCTTACTCTGTGTGCGACTGGAACACTTTAGACCAGTGTTTCCCAACCTTTTTTGTGCCATGCCCCACTTAAGCCTTTCTAAAATTCATATTGCCCCCCTCCCCCGCCTCACGCCCCACCTCAACATATACATTATTTTTAATATTCAAAAATTGAAATGTTCACTAAACAAACTTGAATGATAGGTTTTAGGAAGAAATCACTAGGTAATTATTGAGCAAACACAGTAAGTAAATTTTCAAAACATATAATGGAGAACTGAAATTCAAGTACAAAATAATTTTAATGAAAGATTTTTCTATATTATTTTAATTATTAGTAATTATTTATTATTTAAATTTAGTGAGATCCTTGCGCTTGATGCTTGCTGCAAAGAGATCTTATGTAAGGTTCCAATTCAGTTAACTTCAGTCTCAAGTCTCCCCGTTTTGTTATATCCAGCCGATTTCTTCCATTTTCGAATTGCCCCCCTTAACAGTCAAATTGCCCCCCTGTGGGGCGTGGGCCCCACGTTGGGAAACACTGCTTTAGACAGTACTCAAAGGAGTCTTTCTAGACTTTGTCAGATATACACGCAAGGAAAATAGACAGATATATAAGAATAGATGTGTGTCCTTCTAAAGTATCATAAGTGTACCAGAAAGGCAATATCTTTTCTAAACACAAATTGGCAAGATTATTACTCATTCTAGGTGTGGTAAATCACATGTTGCTCGCTTACTCTCTGCATGACAGTTAACAGAGTAGGCTGAGTACGGCGGATCAACAAGATAATAACAGGTGCGCGGTTGAGCGAGAAGTGTAGGAAGCCAGTTAGGTTTATTGCGTCCAGTTGAGAGAAGTAAATAATTCGGGTTTATCGCTTGGAATATAAAGAGGCATGAGAGGCTTTGAACATGCTCATGATAATTATGTCTGATTCGAGAACAGTATTTAGAAATCCGTATGTTCAAGAAAGAAAGCGTATTCACCCCAACTTTCTAGTTTGATGAGAAAAGCGTGATGCAGTCAGTCTTTCACGGATTTTAGAGGTTTTTTTTATGAAAAGCAAGTTGCAGCGGAGTCATCGGATAAATACTCAGCCACATAAATAAACATTAACATATTTAAAAGAAAAGCCGTATGTTTTGTTGATGAACGGTGAAATTGCTAAGATACAGCTATACGGGTGTGGTAGTGGAGTTGGTCATGTGCCATTCATCTGAGGAGGAGTATACACTGTTACAACAGAAATGATTTTAGCTTTTGAAAAGAATTGCTAATAAACTACAGACGTTCATTTACTGATTCCTGAGCAAACTAGAAAGACTAAAATCGCGAGGAAGAATCATCAATGTGATATGATGGAGAAAACTAAACAAATCGATGTTAGTGGCAAAAAAGTGACAATGGCGCAGGATATCATACACTATGAGAACACTTTTTATTAGTATAACTAAAAGTCCGTCATCTGGAACTAACAGGACAACATAAATAAAATTAGACCTAAAGCACACGGAGAGGACATTAGAGGCAGAGGTAATTAATATGTGAGAGTCAATGAAGGAAAAATCAGAGGATAGGAGAACTTGACGTGAGGTAGTCGAGGGCATATACTGCACTGGAAGATACCAGAGATTAGAAGGGTGCGACCTTGAGTGTCCAGGTATTAGATATATCTATAAAATTGTCCAGTCATAATTAATACATTTTATGAGCTTTGTAGCTTTGTAGCTTTTTAGAGAGCAATGTAAAACACCGTGAGACACGTTTAAGATGTTTTAGTAGTGCTTGTTAATAAGTAAGTCACAAATGACTATAGAAAAATAACTAATTATGATAACAACTTGAAACCAGTTTATTTTTATACAATCATTGTCCCTTTATTTCTAAACATAATTTCCACCAACGTTTTTTGGCTTTATCCCATCGGTTTATCAGTCCTCCCAAACCGGCTACATAAATCTGCGTGCTCTGTTTTCATTTACCTGCCATCCCACAGAACTGTGTGCCTTACTTATTGACTCGCCATCGTAACATTGTCTACCCAATTATTCGCCACTTTACATGAAATCGCTTGGGGCTAAGTCCACTGAAAACCCACCTTCGCGGGAGACATTTCGCGAATGACGCTGAAGTTAATTGTGAAGTGAGAACGTGGTTTAGAAATCAGGGCGAGCAGTTCTATGCAGCCGGTTTAAGAAGACTGATAAAACGATGGGATAAGTGCATCAATGTCTGTGGAAATTATGTTGAGAAATACAGGGACAATGTATGTATAAAAATAAACTGGTTTCCAGTTGTTATCATAGTTAGTTATTTTACTGCAGCCATTTGTGACTTACTTATTAACTTACCCTCGTATAATATCATTATCTTTTGTATAAGTATTTGTCCTATTTACTTTTTGTATAGACTGAGCTGAATGAGGCTTGGGGGAATTGGTAACACAAAGAAATGTGCAAATAGAATGCGCATTCTCTTTAATACAGATAATGTGCTCTGCATTATAAATTCATTAAATGAATCATATGTGTTCAGTCATCATCATCATCATCATCATCATCATCATCATCATCATCATCATCATCATCATCATCATCATCATCATCATTATCATCAATATCTTCCACTTTTGCCGTCGAGCGGCGTGGGGAGGAAATATTGGCGTTCCAGCTCCCAATGGATAGTGTCATTCCGTGTGAATGTACACTGTCTTTGATGTCGTCAGTCCATTTTATTCTTGAGCCTATTCTTGCTCTCGTAGCAGATGTTCTGTAATGTAGAGCCAGTGCTGGTAGTTGATTGTGTTACATTCTAACAAGATGGCCTAACCATTTGATCTTCTGTCTTTCAATAAATGTGGCACAAGGTGTCGATCCCACTGTCTGTTTAATAACACCATTTCTTACTCGGTCTCGGATAATTAAGTAGTTAGCTCTCCTCAAGTATCTCATCTGTTAGGTGTTGATTTTGCGTAAGTGTGATTTGGATAATGTTCAAGTTTGACTTTGGTAGTATAGGGTTGTGTTAATATGCTATTTATTACCTGTCAATTTTCGGACAGGGTATATTTAAATGTTGCAGTATTGGTGATAGTTGATATGTAAGCGATCTTGCTTTTTGACATCTGATTTTAATTTCTCTGTCCAATCTTTCATCTTCTGTGAACATACTTCCAAGATATTTGAATAGTGAAAGTTGTTGAAGATAATACATAGGTGTTGTGATTGCCATGTTATTATTCATAAATTTGTAACTGTTATTTCCAAGACGTCTTTCATGTAAAAAAAATGTCTATATATCTATAAAGGAATAATCCCATCCTTGTTATGCCCAGAAATATTGAATTTTCCATAATTTTCTTTAAATCCTGATTTGATGCTATGTTCTAATTCTGAGGTGCTATAATTTTTTCATCAGAGCAAATTGGCTTATATTGTATAATTAATTTTTCACAGCTGCTAATTTCTACGATGTAGAGATGTTTACAGAAAAGGAGACACATTCATATATTCAGGTAAAGAGAAAGGTGAAAAGAGCGGCTTTTGGTTTCTTCTTGACAAAGAATGATCCTTCAGTGTTTTTTGGATAAAATCTTGCCAAAGAAAAGAAACATCACCATTGCTCTTGTTTGTACCCCAATAACTGCAGTAGAAGATATAATTCAGCAGTATAACAGTAGTCAGCAAAGATTGTTAGAAAAAAGTTGCAAAGAAGAGGCAGTATTATTCTTACTTAGTCCAGATTTTGTCTGGCGATGCAGACTGGGCTTTCTTTCATGTTACTTCATAAAAATCTGCTAACATGATCTCAATTTCTTTCAGAACTACGTTGTGTAATATCTCTAGAATGGTTATTTTCTCCGGTTGTCTCTTTCTTTGTCCGTTCCCTGACTGATACGATTACTTTTACTTGTTATTTGTGAACATCAACAATGGCGAAAAAAAGTGTTTACAGATTGCCACAGAATTAGTGCTGGCTTCATTTAGAGACGATGGGAATAATGCTGATTGGCAAACATTTTTCAATTCTTCATTTGTTTTGTCTCATCTTGTGTCTACTTCTTCCATATGCCTTTCATCAATACCCGAAGGTACTGCGAATAATCACTATATAGTTATAAAATGTATCACTTATATCAAATGGCACTTACTGGCTCCTTTCCAATCAGTATCGATCCATCATCTTCTTTAAAAGAAATGATGTTTGAGGGCAACATAATCGATTTCATTGCACCGAGTTTTATCCCAGATAGCTCGATCTCATTTCTCAGAGTGGTGAGCCGAAAGTGTCACACAGAGCTCGCACTGCATAAATCCATCAACACCCCACCTGGGCCTCCCGAAAAAAACGGCATTCGTGTATTAAATGACAGAGTCCCGAAACTAACCCTTGACCGTTGAAGCGCCCAGCAGGTGGTTCTAACCAGTTCGCCTGGGAGACCCTTTCCACCTTTCCTAAATCAGTTCATAAAAAAAAAAAATATGTACGAAGTTGAAAGCAAACTGCGCTGATAATTTCATGATAAAGTTACGATAATTGTAATGAGCACGATAATGTTCTGGGTACGACGCCTATGCTCGTCGCATGCTAAAGTAAGACACAAAATTGACAACCTACTCCTTCATGCATTCAGGCCTATACAAAGTTATGGTGCTACCGCACCACAGGCTCATAGCAAGAAACTGCTTCACGGCATTAAATCACTAGTAATAAGCATTGCCATTTTAAAGCCTGTATGCAAAAAAAAAAAAAGATAAAATAGTGAATGTCCTTCGCAGGGCGTTGCGATAAACCTTATATTGATTTTCTAGAGAAATGTACATGTTGTAATTTGCAATTTCTTTATGAAACAAAAGTCAGCGTTGAAGTCCAACTTAATGCCGGTGTAGGGTTTGAACCGCCTACCTCGCTTTCGGCTAACCAGGCATTTAACATCAGAGCTCTTATCCTTTTTTTTAAGCTCTTATCCTTTCGATATTGTCGACGTCTGAGTGCACACATAGAAAGGGCTGGATGAAAGTTGTGTTCTGTTAAGGCTCTACTATATGATGCTGAACTACTGAAAAAGGACGAAACGTTGTTGCACTCCTTGCGGCGGTAGTTATCATGCCTGTCCACAGTCTTCTGTCTCGTATACTGCCAAAAATATATCTCATACTGCCATAACTTCATGCTATCATATCCGACAACTTGTCGCTCGGTCTTTCCCCTGTCTCGACTGTTGTTCCCTGTTCTCACTTCGTGCTTTAGCTTTCCCCTTGTCACGGCGAGCCCATAGAATGTCATATAAGAAAGTAGTTTACTGTTTCCAAGCTGTTACAATTATGAATACAGACACAACATGTGACGTCGAAGCTCACTGGGACGAAGAACATACAAACACGTCCTTACAAACGTTTTGTCCAAAGTATTTACCAATTAACAATACAATACGAAACTTTGACAATAACAAAAAATGACAACACAAAGGTTGTCGTCTGTAATTTGCTCTCTGTATCAATTTACTTCCTTCAAGACATCTTCACTATGCATTTTATATATTTATATCATCATTATATCATCATCATCATCATCATCATCATCATCATCATCATCATCATCATGTGTCATGCCGATAAGCTTCGTCAGTCATGTTTCGACATCTTACAAGATCACCAAAGTCATGGATCAGCTCAGTGTTCTTGTCTCGATCATACAACGTGGCCAAGCCATCCAGGTATTTCCTTCTCAGCCTATCCCCTAGGTCTTTGCCCCTCAGTCTTGCCAGTTGTCACCAAGTTCTGCAATTGTATTTCTTCGTATAATATATCCCAAATAGTGTAACTGTCTACGTCTAATTTCTCTAACCAGTTTATGGTTTTCATTTGTTTCTTGTAGTACTTGGTCATTGCTTTTTCTCTCTGTCCATAGTCTGCTCATTGTCTACGCTTCGCATCCATACACAAGTGCAGGTTCTATGTATCACGTCAACACTCTATGAACTATCTGTTATAGCATTGCCATAAATCGTCTTTGAAACAATTATTGTAGTTTCCATATAATGTCTCAGCAGTCTATTAATGGTCTTTCTTTCACTTGCGTACACCATTAGTGGCTTGATATATAGCTCTTTCGAATTCTTTCACACATCTCCATTCACAAAAATATTAGCAGAGAATATTAATCTTGTCAAATATCGCTTTTATTTGGGCTAATCTGCAATTAGCCTCTTCGGTACCTTTTACATATATTCTTATCAATGTACCCAAATACTTAAATACGTTGACTTGTTTCGCACTTTTTCCATTCATTTTTATGCTGCATTTGGGAAAGGGAAATGTTTTCTCTGTAATTCCTATTACCCCGACGTTTCTTTTAGAGAGCGTTTGACTGCTGCTGCAAGTATATTTATATAATTTATTGTAACTGAGTTTCATTTTCAGCAATTAAAACCGTATCATGAGCATATCGCAGGTTGTATAGCATATCCCAACTAAGTGATATTCCTGGCATATCTGGAATAAATCACATTATTATTGCGCTGCACACATTGAACAGTTAGAATGCTATTGTATAACTAGGTCCTAAAACCTTGGTTTGTATTTGCTTTTCAAAGTTCGTGTTTGGTTGTCACGTGTTATGACAGCTTTATGTTGCTAATATATGTTTTTATTATCAGATCTATGTGGTCAATATTTAAAATGTCCATCACTGATCTTTATGCTTTATAGTATCAATTGCCAGAGTGTAGTCAATAAAGGGCAAATGCAGATCTATGTTCCGTTTTCTTTTTTTTCTCTTAATGTTGGCAATAATGGTATTACCGGAGATAATGTCTTGTTGACGTTACTCGGGGTGAATTACTACAACTAAACAACACAGAAACAGAGATAACTTACAAGAACGAAAACAACATCACTGAAACACGTGACAAGATTCCGCTATTTAGAGTTAAGTAGTAAAACATATTAAAAACAAATAGCAGAGATAATATGCAGAGCTGTCCTAGCAAAACGGCAGTCCATACAATGAAGAATAGTATTGTATAATATGTCCCAGACCATGAAATATTCAGAAAACGAGTTTTGTAGTGACATATACTGTAATACTACTATCATTTAAAAGTCACTCTATGACTACTGGTAGCGTGACAATGGAGGTGATGACAATGACGCGGGCTTCCATGTGAATCACATGTGGAATCCCAGAATTATAACCATGTTTGCGTCCCAGGTGGTTCAATGAGCATGACCTGAGGAGTCGAGGTGGGTTCTGTACGGAAACAGGTGGTTCAATGAGCATGACCTGAGGAGTGGAGGTGGGTTCTGTACGGAAACAGTGGATTGCATCGCTGCAGAGGTCTACTGTTTGTATAATCATCATCATCATCGTTATCACGGGACATGCGATAGTTGAAATGAACGAGTTGATAACGTTGCTAGTTCTGAAACGATTGCAGAAGGGTAGTCTATGGGTCGTGCCAATGTTAGTAATATCCTTAGAGAGTTGTTAACAGAGGTGGTCTTTGATGCCAGTGAATCCATATAGTTGTCTAGAATGAGAGACTTGGGAGTAGGAAGTGGCACGGACTAACACGAGAAGCACATGGGGAGAATGAGGGGTCTCGTAACTCAACACAAGACTGGCATTATTAGCCGCCGGACGCCCATGCAATGTGTCGGGGGAGGCTCTGTGCACATATGGGCATGCTGGGAGTGCAATCATGATACTTCAACAGATAACTGACTAACCAAACTACCGAATATCAGTCAATCATGGAAAATGAATAAAGTGAGTAGATAGAAATATTAGAACACATAGATGTGGTTGTTTCTAGAATGCTAAGAAAATCACTGACACTGAATAAATGCGTAGAAAGAAACATTAGTATTACACAGAGATGTGGTTGTTTCTAGAATGCTAAGAAAATCACTGACACTGAATAAATGCGTAGAAAGAAACATTAGTATTACACAGAGATGTGGTTGTTTCTAGAATGCTAAGAAAATCACTGACACTGAATAAATGCGTAGAAAGAAACATTAGTATTACACAGAGATGTGGTTGTTTCTAGAATGCTAAGAAAATCACTGACACTGAATAAAGTGAGCAGAAAGAAACATTAGTATTACACAGAGATGTGGTTGTTTCTAGAATGCTAAGAAAATCACTGACACTGAATAAAGTGAGCAGAAAGGAACATTAGTATTACACAGAGATGTGGTTGTTTCTAGAATGCTAAGAAAATCACTGACACTGAATAAATGCGTAGAAAGAAACATTAGTATTACACAGAGATGTGGTTGTTTCTAGAATGCTAAGAAAATCACTGACACTGAATAAATGCGTAGAAAGAAACATTAGTATTACACAGAGATGTGGTTGTTTCTAGAATGCTAAGAAAATCACTGACACTGAATAAAGTGAGCAGAAAGAAACATTAGTATTACACAGAGATGTGGTTGTTTCTAGAATGCTAAGAAAATCACTGACACTGAATAAATGCGTAGAAAGAAACATTAGTATTACACAGAGATGTGGTTGTTTCTAGAATGCTAAGAAAATCATGAACACTGAATAAAGTGAGCAGAAAGAAGCACTAGGATTACATAGAGATGTGATTGTTTCTAGAATGCAAAGAAAATAACGGGCAACAAAGGCAATCAGTATCCAAGTAATTAAGGTGTCTAGTTTACAAAGATATATGATTACCCACATCAACACAATACAATCCTCATTGTCTTTATAGTGTGAGATGAACAGACCTGAAACAGTGGTGACGAAAAGTGAGATCAAGTTCAAGGGTGTAAGAAACTCAATCGAGTTAGGGGTTGAAATGTTGATTGAGTTATTAAAATGGCATGGAAGATGATCTAATGTAGTCATCGTCATCATCATGTGCGGAACCAGCTGGCTTAGGCGTTCAAATGTTTCAACATACATCGTTTCTTGGTGCTATGGATGAACTCTGCTGATGATATTCCTCACTGCCTCAGTCCATCCAACATCAATTATTTTAGTCTGTCCCTGCCTTTTCCCCCACAGATCTTTCCAGTTACCACAATGTTCTCTCATGCCTCACTTCTTATCACATAACCAAAGAATAGTGATTTGTGTCTTTCTTTTATTTTTATATGATGTTCTAATTTTGATTAGCCTCTGCTTGGCAATCAATGTTAATTAACTCTGTCGGTCCACGGAATTCGCAAAATTCGTCTCCGGAACCACGTCTCTGCTGCTTCCAAATGTTTCCTAATTTGTATTTTAATGTTCATTGATTCGATGTCATACAAAAAAAACAGGTTATGAGTAACCTTTAGCACTTTCTTTATTGCATTCGATGAAAGTGACTTATTGCATAAGATAAAATGTCTTTTTATAGAATGCAATTTTTGCTTGATCTATTCTACTCTGCAGATCGGTCGTGCATATTCTGTCTAATCGTACAAATGTTCCCAGGTAATTATATTTTCTAATTTAATAAGAACATACATTTGTGGGGAAAAAACATGACCGCATGCACCGCTCGACATTAAGGTGCAAGAAACAGCAAAGCAAGAATTAATACCGATTTATATCGAGACAGTGTATATTTATATTCTGACGGTGTTAGTGCCGCTGGCATTGAATAGGCGCAAATGTCAACATACAACAGGAATGATATTGAGCTTTCGCAGTCAGATGGCTTGTGTGTGTGTGTGCATTTTCACAATTGTCAATGTATTTATGTGTGCAACCATGGCGGGGTGACTGTGTATCGACATATATAAAATTCAATGTCTGTCTGTCTGTCTGTCTGTCTGTCTGTCTGTCTGTCTGTCTGTCTGTCTGTCTGTCTGTCTGTCTGACTGACTGTCTGTCTGTCTGTCTGTTATGCGTTCGCGAACGGTCTATCCGATTGAGATGAAATTTTCTAAACGTCTTCATCTCATTCCGGTGCTGCCAACTGTCATAGTTTGTTAGTGTACAAACAGTCATTTACTTAATATTATTTAAAATTTTAATTTACATTATAATGTATATATAGCGAGGGGACATAACTTCTAATCTTCTTCTTCTTCTTCTTCTTCTTCTTCTTCTTCTTCTTCTTCTTCTTCTTCTTCTTCTTCTTCTTCTTCTTCTTCTTCTTCTTCTTCTTCTTCTTCTTCTTCTTCTTCTTCTTCTTCTTCTTCTTCTTCTTCTTCTTCTTCTTCTTCTTCTTCTTCTTCTTCTTCTTCTTCTTCTTCTTCTTCTTCTTCTTCTTCTTCTTCTTCTTCAGCATTCCGAGCCATTGAG
This sequence comes from Cepaea nemoralis, assembly GCA_014155875.1. Lineage (NCBI taxonomy): Eukaryota > Metazoa > Mollusca > Gastropoda > Stylommatophora > Helicidae > Cepaea > Cepaea nemoralis. The sequence continues at coordinate 25,321 of JACEFZ010002374.1, forward strand.
GTTCTTTGCTGCAAATACAATCCGTCTCCATTCGTCTCTCTGGTGGACCTTCTCTTGCCAGTCATTGATTCCAAGTGCTTGTAGGTCTGTATATGTATTATCTCTCCACCGTCTTCTTGGTCTACCTCGGGGTCTACGGTCATTTATTTCCTGAGTGTAAGCGAGTTTTGTTTCCCTATTATCTTCCATTCTTTCTACATGCCCCAGCCATTGTAGTCTATTAGCCTTCATGATATCAGTGATTAGCGGGGACTTAAACAGAACATAAATGTCTTTGTTACTTCTTCTTTTCCACTCCACTTTGTGTATCCCTAATGGATCTAAAGATGCGTCTTAAAATTTTGTTCTCAAAGGTTTGTAACAAGGCTTCGTCTCCTTTCGTTGTGCTCCAGGTTCTTATAATAGCATTGCTATATATGTAAAATTGTTGCATATTTCTCACATAGGTGGACCTTTTCGCTACAGTTATCTACAGGCATATGCATTATAACCCTCCTCCTCCTCATCCTCCTCCCCTTCTCCACCTCCTCCTCCTCCTCCACTTCCTCCCCCTCCCCTCCTTCTCCTCTCCTCCCCCTCCCCTTCCCCTCCCATCCTCCTCCAACTCCCCTCCTCAACCACCTCCTCCCCCTCCTCCTCCTGCTCCCCTCAACTTCCCCTCCTCCTCCCCTCCTTCTCCCCTCCTCCTCACCCCTCTTCCCTCATCCTCGTGTCTCCTCCTCCTCATCCTTCTCCTACTCCTCCCTTCTCCTCCTCTACCTCCCCTCCTCCCCCTCCTCTTCCTTTTCCTCCCCCGTCTCTTCCGACTCCCTCCTCCCCTTCCTCCTCCTTTTTCTCCTCCCCCTCCTCCTTCTCCCCTCCTCCTCCCCTCCTCCACCCTCCTCCTCCTCCACCCGTCCTCCTCCCTTCCTCCTCCTCCCCTCCTCCTCCCTCCTCCTCCTCCTCCTCCTCCCCTCCTCCTCCTCCTCCTACGTCTCCACCTCCCCTCCTCCTCTTTCCCCCTCCTCCCCTCCTCCTCCTCCTTCACATACTCCTCCTCCCCTCCTCCTCTTCCCCTCATCTTCCCCATTCCTACTCCTCCTCCTCCTTCTCCTTCCCCTCCTCCTCCTCCCCCTCCTCCTCCTCCCCCTCCTCCTCCTCCTCCCTCTCCTCCTCCTCTTTCCCCCTCCTCCCCATTTCTCGTCCTTCCCCCTCCTCCTCCTAACCCTTCCCCTCCTCCCCTTCCCCTCCTCCCCCTCCTCCCTCTCATCCTCCCTCCTCCTCCTTTTCCTCAGACTCATCCCCCTCCTCCTCCCTCTCATCCTCCTCCTTCCCCCTCCTCCCCACTCCTCCTCTCCTATTCCTCCCCCTCCTCCTCCCCCTTCTCCCCTCCTCCTCCTTCCCCTCCTCCTCCTCGTCCCCCTCCCCCTTCTCCTCCCCTCCCCTTCCTCCCCCTTTCTCCGCCCTCCTCCGCCCTCCTCCCCCTCCTCCTCCCTCCTCCTCCTCCCCCTCCTCCTCCCTCTCCTCCTCCTCCTTCCCCTCCTCCCCACTCCTCCTCCCCTCTTTCTCCCCTCCTCCCCTCCTCCTCCTTCCTTTCTTCCTCCTCCTCGTCCCCTCCCTCCTCCTCCTCCTTCTCCTCCCACTATTCCTCCTCCCCTTCCTCCGCCCTTCCCCTCCCCCTCCCCCTCCTCCTCTTCCCCCTCCTTCCGCCTCCTTCTCCTCCTCCCCTCCTCCTCCCACCTCCTCCCGCCTCCTTTTCCTCCTCCCTCTCCTCCCCTTCCTCCTCCTTTCCCTCCTCCCCCTCCTCCTCCCCTCCTCCTCCTCCTTCCCCTCCTCCTCCTCCTCCTTCTTTTTCTTCTGCTGCATTATAATATATAATGATAAAATCTTTAAGGCATTTTCAATGTTTTCATAAAAATAATGCATCTATTTTAAATACATGAACATTTTCTAACTCTTCTATTTATTTCTCTTCGACATCTAAATAGTCATCCCAGCATTTATTGTGTTTTCGTGATATCTTGGTAAGTTTACGTTCAGTAGTTTCAGATTGCCATATTTAGTTATTGGGATGAAGATTGTTCTCTTCCAATCTGTTCGACATATTTCCGGGAACAGAAACTGGAGCTTATATGGCAGTGCGACCTAACAGGTAAGGAGTTAGCGCAGTATGTTAGCGAAGAGTTCGAGAAACACGAACGACTGCAAGCTGAGAAGGTAAAGGAGGAAAGACGGCTACAAGCTGAGAAGGAAATGGATGAAAGACGACTACAAGTCGAATTAGAAAATAAGGAGAAGGATATACAAGCAGAAAGAGAAAGGCGACAACATGAACTGGAAATGAGGAAGCAGGACAATGAAACAGAGTTACGACGACTTGAAATCATGAACCAACGTAACTCCTCAACAGATCAAATTAGATCTTCAGCTGAACCACCAGGGAAAGCAGCTTCAGTTAAACTGAACGCCATGTCTTTTCCGTTGGTTCATTTCAACGAACAAACAGACATCATGGAAAATTACGTATCAAGATTCAAGAGGATGTGCGTAATGTGCGGATTGGAGGAGACCACATTGGCAGTTAAATTGTACAAGGACTTCGCGGAATCACTCCAGCATACGACCGGAGGAGTTGGGCAATTTGGGCAGTTGTAACATCCTGAAACAAGCCTTATTAGCTAGATTCGAAATAGACGGAGAGAACTACAAGAAACAGTTCAGGACTGCTCGGAAGGAAGCCTGAGAGAACTTTTCTCTGTATGTAGAACGATTAAAATCCTACCTTAACAAATGGTGTGCCATGTCTAGATTCGAGAAAACCTACCAAGATCTACAAGAAATGTTTCTCATAGATCAGCTCAAACAGAAAATGTCTCAGGAAATGAGAGCATTTCTAACCCAAACTGGAGCTGAGAGATTGGAGTCTATCATTACTTTGGCGGAGAGATATGAAAGGTCGCAGAAAGAAGTGGGAGGTAATCAACGAACTACCAACAATCTTTCTCGCGAATTCCCTCTGAAGAGTACAGATAAGGGAGAACCGAAATCCAGCAAACCAACTGGATCTGATGGATCAAATAAGACAACTACAACTCAGAACCTGCAGGTCAAGTAGGAGCAGAAGCCCTACAGCAGCCATTGTAAAACTCATACTTATTACACAAAAGATTGCAGAAAGAAGCCTCAACCTCTTACCACAGCCTTTGTTGTAAAACCTAAAGCAGCGAAAAGGAACCGTAATTCTTGTTCCAATATGGACACGCAACGGAACACCAACTCAAAACTGCCAGTCACAGAATATGTCAACCTGAACGGATGGACAGTACAATGGCTCTATGATACAAGGTTACTTTTCGATGCAATTGTACAAGCCTCACTGATAAACCCAGAGCAATTTACAGATGAAACCGTCAAAATACAGGGATTTCTGAAAAGTTCTGTACCTATGACATTTCCTGTTGCCAAGGTCAGCATATCTTCACGCTATGTTACGGGAGAAATCAGAGCAGCGGTCATAGAAGACCTAATCTACCCTCTCATGCTGGGATGTCGCTACGTCTTTTTAAGGGAACCAGTACAAACAATAATAGCATCAGCGGTGACTACACGCCAACAGGCTAGCAAAATTCCGACAACGACACCAGCACATCTTCAACCAGAAGATTTAAAACAAGCCCAAGCAACAGATAGTTCACATGAGACGTGCTACCGTAAGTTGCCAAAATCACATCCACCTCCTAGGAAAGGTGATTTCTACATGAATAACGGAATTCTTCACTGGAAGGCAGGAAAGTTAGGACAAGAGTATTCTCAACTTGTTGTACCAACTACTTACAGAACGCAAATACTTGAGATGGGACATACTATGCCGTTTAGCGGACATATGGGAATCGACGCAACAATGCAACGATTCTCAGCCCACTACTACTGGCCGGGAATGAACGCGGACATTCAACGATATGTCAAATCATTCCCAGAATGTCAGAGAGTAGCCCCGAAACACTGGACACCACCAGCGACATTAGGAGAAATGTCCATCACTAGCACACCATTCGAGAAAGTGGATGTGGACATAGTCGGACCTCTCACTCATTTGACAATGCCTTGAAATTTCTGTAACTTGTGTTCTTCATCATTACTCTTTAACTTATTTGTTGAGATCTCTATCCAAGAGTCCATTTCTAACTGCTTCATTTTCATCTGAGTGTCAGCTTCTATCTGTTTCTGTTTAGTAGCTTCTGCTAGCTCTAATTCCTTTAATTTGGTATCTTTTGCTAGCTCTAACTCTTTTAATTTGGTAGCTGCTGCTAGCTCTAATTCCTTCTGTTTGGTAGTTACCTCTAATTCTAATTTATTTTGTTGGCGTTCTTGAGCCCTCTCTTCTCTTTCTAAAGCAGTAATTTCCCTAAATCTACACTCACTCCATTCTGCAAGTTTATCGCCAGTATATCCTAGCTCTTTTCCTGCTTCAACACAATTTTTCAGCGAAGACATTTTCAAAATTCTAAATTACAGTAGAAATAGTATACTACAACAAAAAACACAATGTATTAACTACCTTGAATAAGATTATTGTACTTACAAAATTTACATGTACAGGCAAAAATTTGTGCCTGTTTTCACGAGAATCAGAAAGAAATGTTATACTTAGCTTGTTTTGTTGACTTGATCCAGCACCACTCTATGACTTGTGCTGTTGTAACACCAAATAAGAACTTGTTACACTTTCTGTGGTGGAGAAAAAAATATTAGTATTGTCGTACTGTTATGTCGGTCATGTGTCATACGTTGGAGGAGAGAATGATGATTAGAACAGTTTCAATAAAGAGAGTTGCTTGAAATTTGTTTGTCAATTGTCTTTGCAAATGATTGTCGAAAACATCAAATTGTCCTAGCTACTCGGTAGTGTAGTGTGTAAGCTTGTCATGACTGTGCAGTTTGTAACAGAGTACCTGTTATAGGGGGATGGTGCGAAAGCTAAAGATCTAAAGATGCATTAGCTAATAATGCACGCTTGAGCACCATAGCTAAGGGTAGCCATGGGTGTTGTTAGTTGACAACAAAAACAGAAGGATCTTGGCGGCCAGACAGTGAGGTCGCATGTATAGAGTATCCGGCCTGTAGTGTATTGTGCTGAGTACCTTTTTATCAACCTTGTATGATGCCTTTGTAGAGTCGGCCTGTTGTAAACGACATGACAACCTGTATGCTGCCTTTTGTGTAAGTCAATAAACATGAGCCCTTGTTAATGAGTACGGTCTTCCTCGTGTTGTGAGAGAATGCAACCTCTGAGTTTAGACCCCGAGTACTACCACTTATATGATCCAGCTTTATTTAGATCGCCTGCTCTGTAATAAGTTGAGTGTGTCGTAAAATAGTGGTTTTACTTGGTTACCCCAAGAACAGTCAAAAATTTACTATTCTGTCTTGAACTGTATTAGGGTTTCGCCAAAACGGAGCGAGCCCCCCATGAATTGCCTGTCAATGTCTCGAATATTTTGTGTAGCGGGTTCAGACAGGCAGATGTACATGAACAGATGAGTCGTGAACAAACATGTACATAGTCAAATATTTTAATGATAGCAGATCATTACGACACTAGAAACATAATGGAGACGACCCGTTGCTGTAAATTTGGAACTGCGACTAACTAACTAATTACGACACTACTCGCATATCTAGTTTACACAACTCGCACAGCGCTCGGTAATACTCTTGCGCGTTCACATAAGTTCACGTAATCGTGGTTCAGCACACACACTAATACACAGCTAATCACGGCCACATTCTCTCTCATAGCAAACACTGGTGTCTAAGTAATTGGCCTATTCTCCCTCTCGAAACAGTCAAGCGTCCTCTTCCATCCACAGTCTAGTCCCGTCTGATGCATTCTGCTCAGGTTGGTAAGGATGAGGTACTTGCCCCTCGTGCCGTCCGTGGTAGTCATGCTAGGTCAGGTCTGTCGTCTTGTCCTTCACTCGTCTGTTGATGGCAGGCGTACTGCGTCGTACCGTCCAAGGTTAATCTGCCCTGTCGTTCAAGGTCTACGTCCTGTCTGTAAACCCACTGTCCAGGGCGTATAGACCCGTTCACAATAACCGTACTCTTCTCATGTCCTATGTCTATCCTGTCTTCTACGTCATGTCCTTTTTGGACCTTGACAAAATTGATGTTGTTAATGTATTGAATGACCATAATCCATGTTTATGTTTTAATAAATTATGTAAGAGGTCATTTCCTCCTTTAAGTATTTTCTTGTCGTGTCAGTAGTTCAATAAGACACATCCTAGATATTAATCAATTAGTTGAGAGAAGAGAGGCTAGGAACCCCCAACTAGATAGGGTTGGCCTTCTGGAAACGTTACATTGTTCCCTGGAGGAATTCCTTGGTTCTCCGAAACTCTATATATTAAATCAAGCATTTGGGCCAGAGCTAGCTTACTTGATTATAAAGGGCAGGATCACATTGAGAAGGAGGAACTTAGCATCATTTCTCTCTTTGGGGTTGAGCCATCAATCTCATAATCCAATAATCTTACACTGTTTCTTTGTCTATAAAATGTTCCAATGTGTCACATATTTTCTAGCATTTTTCTCTTTCCAAAGTGTCAAAAATTTTAACCGTCTGTGCCTTATTTCTCTTTATGCGTGTTTTGTTTTCACTTGCTGCCTGAGAGAGTGCTATTCGGTTTTCTGACCTTTCATAGCATTTTGTGTGTGCAATTTCCATTAAGAAAAATACATATCTACTGTCAAAGGTTTCTCAGCGTGTCTCCTTATTTCCACTATGTCACTTGCATACAACAGTATTCATTCATTCATTCATTCATTCATTCACTCATTCATGCATGCATTCATTCATTCATTCATTCGTTCATTCAGTAGCATTTCCTTTGCAGAATCACGCTCCCATAACAACCTTCCGGAAAACTTTTCGTCCATAAGCAAGATGCCCCGCGTATAAATTATATCTTCTTATATATAAAAAAGGATGTATGTAAATATGTATGTCCTTTATACGTTCGCGAACGGTCCATCCGATTGAGATGAAATTTTCTACACGTCTTCCTTTCATTCCAGCGCTGCCAACTGTCGTATTTTTTTTCTTGTTCCTCCTCCTCCCTCCTCCCCCTCCCAAAATACGTACGTATATATATGATGTTGATGATGAAAGAATCACCGAACCAAAACGCTAGGGAAAGCGAAGAAAATGACGTGACTACACAGAATCGTCACACGGCAATCATCATCATCATCAAGTGCCGTGCCGGCTGGCGTAGGCGTTCATGGCTCTCCGTAGATCTCTGTCTTTCTGGATCAACTCTGCTGCTGATATTCCTCCATGCCACGGCAATATAAATAACAATTCATCTCTTCATGTGTAAGGAAGTTATCTACAGTCATGTAGAAGGGAAGAACAATCAATGGAAGGACCGAAATCACAGAACCTAGACGAGTATGAATTCGGAATGGAAAACTCCCTCCTCCTCTCTTCTCCTCCTCCCTCTACCTCCTCCCTCCACCCTCCTCCTCCTCTCTCCTGCTCCTCTTCCTCCTCCCTCTACCTCCTCCTGCTCCTTCTCCCTCCTCCCTCTTCCTCCCCCTCCTCCTTCTAACTCCTCCTAATACCTCCTCTTAATACCTCCTCCTCTCTCCTCCTCCTTCTCCCTCCTCCTCTTTCCTCCTCCTCCCTCTTCTTCCTCCCTCCTCCTCCCTCCACCTCCCTCCTCCTCCTCCCTCCTCCTCCTCTTCCTCCTCCCTCTACCTCCTCCCCTTCCTTCTCCTCCCTCTCCCTCCTCCTTCTCCCTCTTCCTCTCCCTTCCTCCTCCATCCTCCTCCCTCCTACTCCTTCCTCCTTCTCCCTCCGCCTCCTCCCTCCTCCTCCTCCCTCCTCCTCCTCCCTCTACCTCCTCCTCCTCCCTCTACCTCCTCCCTCCTCCTCCCTCCTCCTAACTCATATTCCTCCCTACTCCTCCTCCCTCCTCCTCTTCCCGCGTTTCTCTTCCTCCTCACTCCTCCTCCCTCTTCCTCCTACCTCCTCCCTCCTCCTACTCTCTCCTCCTCCCTTTTCCTCCCTCCTCCTCCTCCTCTACCTCCTCCCTCTTCCACATCCCTCCTCCTCCCTCTTCCTCCTCCTCCCTCCTCATCATTCTTCTTCCTCCTCCCTCCTCCTTCTCCCTCCTCCTTCTACCTCTTCCTCCCTCCTCCTTCTCCCTCCACCTCCCTCCCCCTCCTCCTCCCTCCTCCTCCTGCTTCCTTTTCCCTCATCCTCCTCCTTCTCCCTCTTCCTCCTCCATCCTACTCCCTCCTCCTACCTTCTCCTACTCCCTCTACCTCCTCCCTCTACCTCCTCCTCCTCTCTCCTCCTCCTCCTCCTCCCTCTACCTCCTCCCCCTCCTCCTCCTCCCTTTCCCTCCTCCTTCTCCCTCTTCCTCTCCCTTCTTCCTCCATCCTCCTCCCTCCTACTCCTTCCTCCTTCTCCCTCTGCTTCCTCCCTCCTCCTCCTCCCTCCTCCTCCTTCCTCTACCTCCTCCTCCTCCCTCTACCTCCTCCCTCCTCCTCCCTCCTCCTAACTCATATTCCTCCCTACTCCTCCTCCCTCCTCCTCCCTCCTCCTCTTTCCGCGTTTCTCTTCCTCCTCCCTCCTCCTCCCTCTTCCTCCTACCTCCTCCCTCCTCCTCTCTCCTCCTCCCTATTCCTCCCTCCTCCTCCTCCCTCTACCTCCTCCCTCTTCCAAATCCCTCCTCCACCCTCTTCCTCCTCCTCCCTCCTCATCATTCTTCTTCCTCCGCCCTCCTCCTTCTCCATCCCTCTCCCTCCTCCCTCCTCCTTCTCTCTCCTCCTCCCTTTTCCTCCCTCCTCCTCCTCCCTCTACCTCCTCCCTCTTCCACATCCCTACTCCTCCCTCTTACTCCTCCTCCCTCCTCATTATTCTTCTTCCTCCTCCCTCCTCCTTCTCCCTCCCTCTCCTCCTCCTCCCACCTCCGTCTCCCTCCTCCTCCTCCCCCTCCTCCTCCCGCGTTCTCCTCCTCCCTCCTCCTCCTCCTTCTCCCTCCTTCTCCCTCCTCCCTCTTCCTCCTCCCTCCTCTTCCCTCTCCCTCCTCCTTCTCCCTCCACCTCCCTCCTCCTCCCTCTCACTCTTCTTCCCTCTCCCTCCTCCACATCCCTCCTCCTCCCTCCTCATCATTCCTCCTCCTCCTCCCCCTCCTTCTCCTCCCTCCTCCTTCTCCCTTATCCTTCCTCCTCCCTCCTCCTTCTCCCTCCTCCTTCTACCTCTTCCTCCCTCCTCCTTCTCCCTCCACCTCCCTCCTCCTCCTCCCTCCTCCTCCTCTCTCCGCCTATCTTTTCCTCCCTCCTCCTCTTCCCTCCTCCTCCCTCCTCCACCCTCTTCCTCCTCCTTCCTCCTACTCCTCCTTTTTCTTCTTCTTCTGCTGCTGCTGCCGCTGTTCCATTTACACAAGTTAATTGTTGGGGGAATATGTAAAGATCTTTCAAGTGCTCTTTCTAATGCTTTTTGTAAGTTGGTCTTCGTTTATCTAAGGTTGTTCTAACCGCAACCAATAAATGATCATACAGACAGACAGACAGATAGACAGACAGACAGACAGACAGACAGACAGACAGACAGACAGACAGACAGACAGACAGACAGACAGACAGACAGACAGACAGATAGTCGGGAACGGGAACTTATATGAATTAAATGAGATGCTCCCCATCAGGGTCTGGGCGACGCCGGGCCGGGTCAGACAGACGGACAGACAGACAGACAGACAGACAGACAGACAGACAGACAGACAGATAGATAGTCGGGAACGGAAACGGGAGCTTATATGACTACTTTTATGAATGAAATGAGATGCTCCACACCAGGAGCCAGGCGATGCCGGGCAGGTTCAGACAGACAGACAGACAGACAGACAGACAGACAGACAGACAGACAGACAGACAGAACGGGAGCTTACATGACTACTTATATGAATTAAATGAGTTGCTCCCCACCAGGGTCTGGGCGAAGCCGGGCCGGGTCTGCTAGTAGATTATATATACATGGTTCAGACAGGAAAACGGAGCTGATCCACGACTCTGGTGATCGAGTGAGAAGGCAGAACATGACCGCCCACGCTTATCGGCATGGCACATGATAGATGGATGGAAGGATATATATATATATATATATATATATATATATATATATATATATATATATATATATATATATATATATATATATATATATATATATATATATATATATATATATATATATATATATATATATATATATATATATACTTCACCTCGACACCGCAAGGTACAAGAGGTACATGATGAGATGATATATATATATATCATCTCATTATGTTCCTCTTGTACCTTGCGGTGTCGAGGTGAAGTATAAACATCGTGAGAGTGCCCGATTATGGGCTTCATATATCCATATTCCTATAAACTCTGCTATTCCCTCCGTCCATCGTTTACATGGTCGGCCTCTTCCTCTGTTTCCACCTGGTCTGTACATATACATTATTCTTCTTTCGTTCGCCTGAAATATTTCTATAACTGCAATGTTGTCTGTTGTGTGGATCTAACAGTCTTTTTTAGTTCACTCAGCGGGCCATAGAGTTTATCTTCCACAGTTGTCACTCTAGGCCAGAAGGTTCGCCTGGATATGTTGTAGTTTGGGCAGTCCTGGAGTATGTGTTCTGCTGTCTGCGACGCCAAACCACATGTGCAAATAGCTCAGTCACCAATTTTGAATTTTGTATACATGTGGTTGCGTAATCTATTGTGTCCTGTTCAGAGGCGCAGAATAATTACCTGTTCTGGTCTGTCCATAACGTGGTAGTCGTCTTGAGTAGGGTTTGGTGTTCTTCTGACTGATTTGATCATTCTTTTCTTTTGGTGGTATGTAATGGGCACATCAGGTTGTTCTTCTTTTCGCTCCTTCCTTAGCCATTCGATCAGCTCTGTCGTTTCCGGGTACTCCACAGTAGGATGGTATCCACTGTATGGTGACCTTATGCTGACTGCTAAGTTCAGAAAGTAGTGTCCTTAGAACGGGCAATTTCCCAGACAGGAGCGCTCTATTACTGATTTTGCATCTGTCAATATCACCACAGGATGTGTACCATGGCTGGTATTTTGTAATTTCTCTGAAATTTCTCAATTTAAGCATCATAGTTATGGCAGTACGTTCCTGTTGGAACTCTGGCCGTGTCCCTAGTATTATTTGGGTATTCTATGTACACTCCCGCACCTGCATTTCGAACAGCATTTTGTGCTGACCCATCTGTGTAGACTCGGATCCAGAGGTCCTGTGGGTATTCGTCATCAAGGAAGCTGAGAGGGGCTGTTCTGCGCTGTACACTGTTCTGTTCTTCCTTGTCAAATATTCCTCTCACTTTTGTCTGGATTTGTAGCGATAGCCTATGTTCAACTTTCCATGGGGTTCGCTCTGGAAAAGTTGTCAGTGGGATACCAACTGTGGAAGATCGGTGGTTTCTCTGCAGAATCGTTTGTCTTGGTTGATAAACCTACCTCTTTTCAACTGCCCCATAGCTAAGTTTTCAAATCAGTTCTTTATAGGGTGGCCTGGCAAGCTGAGGAACTTTTCTGCTTGTATTGGTGCTTTTGTATCTCTGCTTTATCTTAGTTCTTGCGTCCTCCCCATTTTCTCCATTGCTACTATAGGGTTTGATCTCATCCCTCCTGTGATGACTCTAAGAGCTTGATTTTGAACTTCTCCTCCCCCCCCCCCCCCCCCGGGAGGTTAACCCGGACAAAAATTGCCCGCAGAAGTCGAATGTATCGGCCAAACGGCGCAAGAACGCAGCTCTGCTGTAAACAGACACAACGCAATCACGCCCGAAAAAAACTCCTGATAAACGAAGAAGAAGAACTTTGTCCAGCTATTGTAATGTGGTTTTTGATGCTGAACACCACGCAGTTGACCCGTATTCCAGGTGTGGTCGTATCCTATGCTAAGTATTTTCCCACTGGCTGCCCATGTGATTCCACTTAGCTTTCTCAGGATGGCTATTTTCCTTCTGGCTTATGTTACTGCTTTTTTGATGTGTGTTCTCCATGTCAGCCTGTCGTCGAATGTTACATCAATGTATGTAGTTTCTTTATCTTCACTTAGGGGTGTTCCATTTATCTGTATGATGCCTGCCTTTTGTTTCGAGAGTGAGGGTACATAGAGTGGTGCTGCACTTGTCAGTGTTTATGCTGACACACCATCTGTCCGCCCATGCTACAAATGTATCTACAGCTCTCTGTAGCAATATGGTGGCCACAGATGTATGTTCATTTGTGCTCCACAAAACCAGGTCATCAGCGTAAATTGCCACTTTAATTCCATCTGGTAGATTAGCAGATTATACGCTATGCAGATGACACAGTATTGGTGGCGGATAATTCAACAGACCTACAGCAATTATTAGACGTTGTAGTAACAGAGAGTGCAAGGAAAGGACTCAACTTGAATATCAAGAAAACAGTAACAATGGTAATATCAAAGAAAATGGTGACACCAAAATGTGACATAGAAATAGAAGGGAAAATCCTTAACCAAGTTGATAATTTTAGATACCTAGGGGCATTTATAACATCAGATGGAAGATGTACAACAGAGATTAGGAGCAGAATAGGGCAGGCAAAAGCCGCATTTCATAAAATGAAGAGTATCTTATCCAATAAGTCACTGTCACTGAATGTAAGAAAGAGAGTGCTGAAATGCTATGTAGAACCAGTTTTGCTGTATGGCAGTGAATCTTGGAATGTAAATGAACAAATTAAGAAGAAATTAGAAGCAACAGAGATGTGGTTCCTGAGACGAATGTTGCGAATTCCTTGGACTGCCAGAGTAACTAACGACGACTGCCTGAAACAGGCTAATGAAACTAGAACATTATATACAACAATAAGACAGAGACAAACAGCTTTCCTCGGTCATGTGATGAGAAGAGAGGCATTGGAGAACATCGTAACAACTGGAAAGATCGAGGGGAAGAGAGGCAGAGGTAGACCAAGAGAAGTGATGCTGGATGGATTGAGACGGTGGCATGGAGGAATATCAGCAGCAGAGTTGATCCAGAGAACCAAAGACCGAGATCTATGGAGAGCCATGAACGCCTACGCCAGCCGGCACGGCACTTGATGATGATGATGAGATTAGCAACAAGATCATTGATGAAGAGTAGAAAAAGTGTGGAGGAGAAGACTCCACCCTGGGGATCACCGTGACGCAATTGTACTTTTTTGCTACTTGAGACCGTCTATCTGTACTCGGGCTCTTCTGTTGTGCAAGTATGTTTTCACCCATTTGTACATTCTGCCATTGACTTTATAATTTCTCAGTTTCCTCATCAGACCTTTTTTCCAGAATTTGTCAAAGGCTTTCTTCAGATCTATTCATGCCGCAAGTACCAGTTTCTTCTCTTGAAATGCATCCTCAAATTCTTGAGAGAGATAGGTTGTCTGATCTTCTGTAGAGTAGCACTGCCTAACGCCAGCCTGTTGTGGCACAAGGATGTTTTCACTTTCAATGTACCACTAAAGTATGTGATTGATGACGCATTCCATTGTATTGCAGAGACAGCTGTTGAGGCTAATTGGTCTGTTGCTGGAGGCAATGGAATTGTCTTTCCCAGATTTTAGGAAGGGAATCATGATTGCTTCTCTCCAGTCTTGTGGAACACTACCTAAAGTCCAGGTGTTATTGAAGATCTGTAATAACTTTGCGTTGGCCTCTGTTCCTAGGTTCCTGATCATTTCATTGGAGATACCATCAGATCCTAGTGACGTTCTCATTTTCAGTTTTAATATGGCTAGCGCCAGTTCACTGATTGTGATAGGTGTCTGAAGAACCTCATGTACTGTTTCAGTATGTCCTGTGTGTTGCCATTTCTCTCTAATCTCTTGTTGTTTCTCTGGACTAATTTCGATATTGTTATCTTGTGCGAATGAATCCGTAAAATGGTCAGCTGCTTGCTTTCCTGTTAAGATGTTTCCGTCTTTATGTAGTGCAATTTTTTAGCTTCTTCCTGTGCCCTCAGCGTTAAGCTGTTTCATTAGCTTCCACAACTTCCTTGTGTCTCTTTCAAAGTTCAGTGACTGTTTTCTCCTGCCAGCTTTTCCGTCTAGCCTGCAGCTGGGCCTTTTGAATTTTTCTTATGCGTGCTGGTATTTATTGTGATACTCTTGGCTGGGGTTGGCCTCTGCTTGCCTTCTGCACACTTCCACATCATTATGCAACTGTTCTAGTTCATTACTCCAGTAGGGTTTATAATATTTACGGTCTCCTCTTGGTACTTTTTCTCGTGCTGCTTGTAGTATGAATTTCCCAAACTCTTCAACTAATTTATTTATGTCCTTCTCATTGTTCAGGTTTCTAACGAATATGCTGGTGCGATGCTTGTACATTGCCCAGTCTGCTTTCTTGTAGTTCCACCTTGAGGGAGTTCTGCTTTCAATTACAACCTCATTTTCTACAGTTAAAAATACTGGCCGATGGTCACTGCTACCTAACTGTTTTCCAACAATACGTTTAATGCTCCACTCCAGGTCTGATGAATGAAAAGCCAGGTCAGGTGTAGTTTTAGTGTGCCATGATCTCGAGTAGAAGGTATGTGGGTCAGACGGCTTGTTAATCAGGATGAATCTATTATCATCCTGCCAGTCTTCCAGTCTCTCTCCTATCTGGTCCATGTGATCATAGCCCCAGCTCTGCGAGTGTTTGTTGAAATCGCCACACACAATCATTTTCCCTTTTAATGGTAGTGTGTCCAGTGCTTGTGGGCCGTCATTTAAACAGTAGTAATTTATCACGTGAAAGTCTGTATTGTCTGTCTTAAGTTTAAGTGCCTGATACTCAGCCCTCTCCATGTAAACTTCAATTTGGGAAGCAGGGGTGTTATTTTTGCCAAGGGTCAGTATCCCACCCGCCTATATGATGGTACACTCCACCAAAGTCATGAATGGGGTTTTTCCAGTTATGCACGGAAAATGGACAAATAGGAAAGGAAGATACCATGAGTAACGTAAACAACGCCACACAACAACAAAGGACTTTCTCTGTGTGTGATTCAGAAAAGAGGACGTGTCTTCCAGAGATCCGTATGCGACTTATTCTGAGCGTCAGCGAATAGATTTTAGATAGATTTAGATAGGAGGAGGGATCGATTGGCAAATGGATAATTAAGGCAGAACCCGAAAACCTAGACGTGATACAACTCAGGACAGCGAAATGACAGGTCCACGCCTCAAGGAGAACAATTGGAAGAAGGCAGGGAGTTTCATGAAATGTAAATAGTTAAACGCCGCGCCCACATCTCGGGAGCAGTTTAATAACACATGTGAATCATCCTTTGTTATTTGTTCCACTCGATACAAAATAAAGTACGAGTCCGGTTCCTTCCTTGGAGACGTTTGATTATTCGTCACACTGTTCAAAGGTGAGTGTTAAGACTGAGTCAAATGTCATTCTATAATCCCAATGATAAGGAAAGACATGGCATAAAGATGGGATGCTCGCCGGTTTTTTTTAGAATCCAATTGTCAACAAGATTTTCCCGCAAAAGTTGTTAGTGAACAAGAAATGCGCACTAATGGAAAATGAATTGCGCGCCGGAATACAGTGAAACGCACGGAGTCGCATAGGAAGAACGTCAATAGGAAAAGTTAAAAATGTCGGCCGTCATACAAAAGTGTAAACGATGCGTTCATAAGATCAAGTTGTAGAAGTAAAGGAGAAAGAAGGTAGGAAATTATATATATAAATTGTGTGTTAGAAAGTATTTATAACGAACAATCATGATGCTGATCGTTAGATCGTTAACATAACCAGTTATTGTACATCTGCACATCAGAAATCGAAATGCGAAACAAAAACTGGTGCACATAATGAACACACAGTAGAAAATGTCCAACGTTACAATATCATTCGTGAAGTACAAAAGACAGAACATTATCACACATTAGAAATTAAAGATTAACTGAAGATAGTAAGAAAACAACATTGAATTAAAGAACTTATTTAGAATATACAGTCTGAAACGAATAAATGAAGTACACACTCGATAGACTTTACATATTTACAATGAAAGTAGGCCGTCATCGGGACACTGCACTGTAAATTATATTTACAATACAAGGAAGATGAAACAGACAGGTACAACCATTATTGAAACAGCTTCAACTACTGGATAAATACGTAGTGTAAACACGATATACGTCACAAGACTGAACATTTCGATTACGTGTTGGATGATTTTATACTTCAACACTTAGAGATTTCAGTGACATTGTTACACTTCAAACAACGAACTTGAAGACACTGATTACAGTAGGAAGGACATCAACACTGCACATTACATTGCACTAACATTACCTGATCATACATGCCAGCACAGACAGTTAATTGACATACTAATTGCTTAGTTCAGTGCAACAGTTAGGAATGGCAGCATTATTGTCCGGGAGTGCTAACAGAGAACATTAACACCATTTA
This sequence comes from Cepaea nemoralis, assembly GCA_014155875.1. Lineage (NCBI taxonomy): Eukaryota > Metazoa > Mollusca > Gastropoda > Stylommatophora > Helicidae > Cepaea > Cepaea nemoralis. The sequence continues at coordinate 41,813 of JACEFZ010002374.1, forward strand.
CTGCGTCATTATTATACGGACATAGGAAATATTATCTTCACGTTGGACATGTTTGTTGAGGAAAATCTGGAGATGGACTGCACACATCCGGCTGTCTTTGTCACACCCTTGCCTCCCTCAACATAATCTTTTCAAGACACGGATACTCACCGAATAGAGTTCCCTCACGCCACTTCAAGTTTATCACCAGCGTTTACACATGAAGAAAAGATAGCCATTTTCAAAGAAATATATCTAACCATGGAGTTTGTTTATTACGCTGTTCACCGCCATACATAGGAATTACGTGTGGTCAGCGTCGGTCCCAGTTATTCAAAACTCATCGATCATACCACAGCCGACTAAGCACTTCTCTGAAGTCGGCCACGAACCGCGTGGGTTCAGGGTATTAGTGTAAGTTCATTACACTATCGTCAAACGTAAACAGGAGCAACTAACACTGGGTCACATTTCAAGTGTTCTAACTCATACGTGCACAGGAGGATCATGTCAAACTAGTGGGCAGCAAACACCACTTACGTCAACGTTGAACATTCGAACCAGTCCAATCAAGATACATTCACGCGACACTGGATGGATTTTCGAAAGCGTTAAGGCCAGTATTATTTATCGTTGTCGACTGTCCAACATCTGGTGTATATTAATAAGGTGCTGATTATAAATGTTAACAAACACAATTATAAGCCGACAGTGTGAGTGGTTGGAATGGGTATTCCTAAAGTAGCCAAGCACGCTTGATTACCATAGAAATCGTTTGTGTTGACTAGCGTCAGGTCAATAAGAAAAGTCATTTGTATTGGTCTTGCGTGCGATAACACACATTGTTGGTATCGTAATTGTGAGTAGTATATAACGTGTTTATCGTGTTGTCACGTAAATTTCAGGAGTAATAATTTTGTCTCTTTTGAATGAAAATATGAATTTCCGTCTTGCGTCAATCGTCGTTTGTCAGTATTAGTATTGTTCCGCTGTACTTATATATGTATATTTTATATTGAACATATTTTTCCATAATTATTTTTGTGGTTTACATATGTCACGTTAGGTATAATTGTCGTATATTTTGAGTGATATATTCTTGAGTGATCGTCAACTTTACATTATTTGTCTGAATTAAGTTGATATTGTGGTCGAAGTTGATACCACGAGATATACTATCGACTCTGTTCCTAGAAAAACATTATTACAACTTTGTCGATATTCTTGTCTTCTTTTTCCACTTCGATATTTTATTACAGCTAGAGTATTATACAGGTAGGTCAAGATGTCTACACTGCAGGATTACATGGTAATGGGTGAGAATACGGGATTGACTGGAGCAGAACTTAGAGCGTGGGCGAAACAAGAGTTCAGCGACTATCAATTACAGCAAAAAGAAGAGAAACGTCTTCAAGCAGCACGTGAGAAAGAGGAACGATTGGAAAAGCTAGCGGCTGAAAAGGAAGCAAAACGAGAGGAAAAAGAACTAAAAGAACGAGAGATGGCGATCAAGCAAAACGAGATAGCAGCTAGAGAAAAAGAGATAGCTTTGGAACGCGAAAGATAAAAATGGCTGCTGAAAAGGAAAAGCTAATTATGGAAATGCAACTGAATCAGGGAGAAACAACTCGCTTTTGATAGGGAAAAGCTGGCAACAGAAACACTCTGGAAGGACAAAGAAGTGGAGGGTAATTTGAAAGTCAAGACTTTGGAGATGGAACATGAAGCTGAGATTGAACGAGAGAAAAGTCGTGCAAAACAGAATGATCCAGTGAAGAAGTACCAAGGGCTTTTTCGCAACTTTCAACAAGGCGATTCGGTCAGTTCTTGGATTACCAACTTTGAAGTACTCGTAAAGCATTACAAGGTACCGGAACAAGACATACCAATTCTATTCCACAGGCATCTCGCATTGGAGCCTTTAAAGGTAATTGAGTTAATACCTGAGGACTTACGTACTAACTACAAATACATGAGAGATCGTGTGTTGGCACACTTCAGTCTAGATGAGTCGGGCTTACGTACAAAATTTAAAACACTCACTCCCAAATCTAACCAAACATTCCTTGACTTTGTTTCTGAGTTAACCTCATCTTTTGATAAATGGACTAAAGCCGCTGATATTGGGTCTGATTACAATAAAATTCGAGACTTAATAATTAGAGATAGACTACTATCTGCAGTACCAGAGGCCATGTCTGTATTTCTAGTGGAGAATAAATGCAAAGATTTTAAGGAAATGGAAACGAGGGGAGAATCATATTTCAATGCACATCGAGACATATTCGCAAATTGTACACAGCCAGAACTGATAATAGGAGCAAGTGCTAGATTCCAAAAAGGCAATGGCAAGTTCAGAAAATTTAGCAGTAATAAATATAGAAATAGTCCATACCAGTACTCTAACAGAGAAGGAGACAGACCAAGAAAAGGACACCTATCCAGATGTCAATACTGCAAATTGTCTCATGGACATTTGGAAATGTGTGATCGACACCCTGGATATACAGATTATCTTCGTGACATCACAGCGAGGAAAAGAAGTAAGTATAACTCATTCAAGAGAAGCATCAAATGTTTCTCGTGTCGGGCGTATGGACACACTAGCAGGTCTTGTCCGATGAAGAATACGTGGAAAGAGGCAAGTAATGCATATGTGTTGTCTAGTAATAGTAGCGATTCAGATGATCTAGAGGACACACACGCAGCCATTATAGAGTCATACAATAACAAAACAGGTGAAGAAGGTCATAATAATGATGATGACCTCACATCAGCCCACAAGAGGCATATTCATGAAGCGAACGCAGCATGCACTCGTCAAGGTACTCTGATGATACATCAAGCGTGGGTTAATGGGTTACCAACAAACTGTTTTAGAGACACAGGGTCGGATATTACAGGTGTTAGTCGCAACCTCATAAAAGAAAGTACTTATACAGGTAAAAGTATTGAGTGCAAAACATTTGGGGGTACAATAGAAATGTACAAAACCGCATGGGTCAGCATAAAATGCCCATATTATGAAGGTAAAGTATGCGCAGCAGTACTACCAAACCCATGTGCTGGGTTGATAATTGGTAACATCACTGATGTTAAAGATTACGTTCAAACTGGAGAACGCAAACTTGATGTGATACGCACAGAATCACAAACCCAAGTATCACAAGAAGAAGGAATTACACATTCATTAAAAGTTCAACCGACTGTTAATAACAACAAAGTGGCACACAAGAAGAGAACAAAAGTTAAACACAATGGTTACAAACAACAGACGACATGGGATATTGTAACCATATTTATTACAAACATTTTGATGTGGCTTAAATTGACCTTATCTCAGGTTACATCCATAGTCACGAACACATCCTCACAAACAAAAGCATATATTGATGATATTGTGAATAAAAATACAGTCATTCAATCACTCAAGGAAATTTACACACAAGTTAATAATAACAAACAAAGTACAATAAACAAAATGCATTGATTTAATGCGTGCTTTATTTACTGTCTGCTGCAAATTAATCAAATATACTTTATTGTCATTATACATACGAGTGAAAAGTCATGACAGGGTTCAATTCAAGCAAGGTTGAAAAGTACAAATATTAAGCAGGCATACAGTACAGAAACACCATAAGTATAGTAAGAAAGAAATAGAATGAAAGAAATAAATAAAGAAAAAAATAAAATGGGATGAAAGTGTTAGGTTCATATCAACACATAATACACTACAGACACATTAGGGTCTTAGGTCTTATTACTTAGTTATGGCAGGATGTCACTGATATAAAATATACTTTTCAGAGGTGTTCATACTGTCTAATATCTCTATACTCAGTTGTGTAATATTTCGGTTCTCTATTCGTCGGATAATTGTTCTTAACTATATCTTTATTAGAGAACTTAATAAATTATTTGATTTAAATATTTATTCTTGTTGAATATTATATTCCTGATTTAATTTTTTTTTGTACAGGTCTTGAATCTTTAATAGGTATGATTCTTCACAACTATATGTTTGCAAGATTTTAATCAGTCAATCAAATTATATGGGACATTCTCAGTCGATTATAGAATATACAGTAAGACTGATATATGTTATAAGTTATTCAGTTATAGTTTATTATTATTATTATTATTTTATAAAATATTTGAGAAATTTAATAAAGTTCAATCAAATAGCACCTAATTAATAAATGATGTTGATACAATCGGTGACTTTAAATTAATACTGTTAGGTATATATAGTATAATCAATAGATACATGTGTTGTTAATTTACATTTATTGGCAGAGACATCTACACGGATGCAATAGCCATTAATATGTCCTGCACACTTGATGGATAATTCGACCGTCATTATGTTACGTGGAAAACTAGCGGTCAAGTATTTGTAGATGGTGTTGTGTAATGTTATTAATTCTGTCCAAGTTTTGGAACATTGGAACATTGGAACATTCGTTAAATCATTAATTAGAATTATTTAGTTAATTAATTGATTCAATTTTGTTATATTAATGTGTTACATAAATAAGTCATTAATTTCGAATGTGTATATTGATAATTAGTATTTCACTTGTAATTAAGAAACATTGAAGTAATTATTTTGTGATTTGGTGATTAGGTAAATAGTTGGGTAAGCAAGGTTTCAGCTGAACTAATTTTATGAAAGCGAGTTGGGTTGCCAATCGATCCATTAAGATCTATGAATATATACGGAATCTGGCTGATGGTCTAAAGATATACACACAAGTATTGGACAGTCTAACATATCAAATGGCTCCATAAGTCTCGCAAGACATGGATAGTTACGTCTACCCTACCAACATATAAATATACATGGAATATATGGAGGAACAACAACAACGACCAACATGGAATACTGGGAAACCCATTATTACTCTCGTCCAAAACTCATGGTATGACCTAGAGTGAGGACACACTTGTCTATTAAGACAAGGTAGGGACTAATATGGTTATTAGTTGGTATGATCTCCCATGATCAGCCACACGACGTCTAATGGGGTATTAGACAGGTGGGCGTGCCCATCATATGACATTATTATTTTTTTTTGAGAGTAGATAAAGGGGGAGACTAGGAAATTTCCAGGTTTCGTTGTTAAAGGTTAATGCATATGTTCGCAAAGTACTACATATATTCATAGAAAAAAAAATGAAAACATTTTTTTATCTAGGAGGGGGCATTATGCCATATGATGGTACACTCCACCAAAGTCATGAATGGGGTTTTTCCAGTTATGCACGGAAAATGGACAAATAGGAAAGGAAGATACCATTGGTAACGTAAACAACGTCACACAACAACAAAGGATCTTTCTCTGTGTGTGATTCAGAAAAGAGGACGTGTCTTCCAGAGATCCGTATGCGACTTATTCCGAGCGTCAGCGAATAGATTTTTCAGGAGGAGGGATCGATTGGCAAATGGATAATTAAGGCAGAACCCGAAAACCTAGACGTGATACAACTCAGGACAGCGAAATGACAGGTCTACGCCTCAAGGAGAACAATTGGAAGAAGGCAGGGAGTTTCATGAAATGTAAATAGTTAAACGCCGCGCCCACATCTCGGGAGCAGTTTAATAACACATGTGAATCATCCTTTGTTATTTGTTCCACTCGATACAAAATAAAGTACGAGTCCGGTTCCTTCCTTGGAGTCGTTTGATTATTCGTCACACTGTTCAAAGGTGAGTGTTAAGACTGAGTCAAATGTCATTCTATAATCCCAATGATAAGGAAAGACATGGCACCACCCTTTCGCCTGTCCTTTCGGTCAGATCGGTAACAATGGTAGCCTCTGATTTTGAAAGCTTTATTTTCGTTGATGTGAGTTTCTTGCAATCAACATACTCCTATATTTTCTTGGGTCAATATGTTTTCTAGTTCTATTTTGTTGTTGTTGACACCCTCTGCATTCCAGTGCATTATTTTAAATCTTTGTTTGGTACGGCCAGACGCTCTATTGTCAGGCCCCCGTGCTCCGCAGGACATCAGAGAAGGACCTCCAGTAGTTGTGGTTAGACACTTACCAGGCATAGGGCCCGGCATTGCACCTGCCTGGAGGTCCAGAGCAAGGCGAGCACCATAACATGTAGCAGTTGTCGACATAATTCTTGGCGTAATTGCGTGGCAGCTTGATTTCTGTGGTGCGCCTCCTGGCTGGCTGCCCCCGTCTTCAGAACCTATCTGTTGCAAGAGCAGACTATGGTCTTACTCGACACACGAACACATAATGCTGTTCTTCCGCTGGTTTCTGCATCGACCAGCCTTTTTATTAGGGATAGTGTTTTCCATCGTGCATTGGGCTATTTTCGCCATGACAGTTATTATTCTGTTCTTCACAAGGCATCTTCCGTCCAATGTTTTGACTGTTCCAAAATAATTGTACGCATTCACTTGCCTAAGTAAGAACTGACCCTATTTACTTGTTACAATGTGGTATTTCTTTCTTCTTGGAAATTACTTCTAACCATGGTTACTCAATCTAAAATAACCACTCCCACAACATGCTGAAGATAGGTTATTTCGATACTGTATCATCTAAATATCTTGTTTTGTTGATGTTATGACCACGGATCATATATTGACAGTTTAATTTCTCATAATATTATAGGGGAATAAAGGTTTATAATCATGCACATCAGTGTTACACATTTTTTTGTTGGTGCGTATAGACCTTCTTCGCTATCGTTTTGTTGCTTCTGTCAGCATGTTATTTCCAGTATATCTTCCTAATGTCAAAATGGCGACTGCAAGCATCTTTATCATGTCGAAATATCTTACTCTATTGAAAACTATTGCGTACTCAGTGAAGCAAAGATGCAGATTTTTTTTTACTTTTGTAGAATGCAGTATTAATGTTCTCGGCAAACACAGCTATGTTTGCACATCTAGCTTCTGCAACAGACATTGTTCGTCCATTATTGTTGGTTATATTTCCTTCCTAACATTTTGCAAGATGATTGTTGGCAAAATCATTGTGGCTTGAAGCATTGTTCGAATTGATCCATGTGGATAACATTTTAAGCCTTCTGATCTTTTTTTTTTTTGGGGGGGGGGGGGGGGGGGAAATTGCAAAAATACATGCATGTGCATACGTCTGGAAGTATGTATATAGGAAGTATCATGTTTTGTTTTCAGCATCCTCGCCACCTGATCTACTTCACATTATTAAAAGCTTTTAGACCGTGTCACATGTTATTTGCTCCCGGGGTCTTGTGAATTGTCAATTGGCAAAAAGCATGCTGAACTTCTGTTTGCACAATTGCTTCACTTTAATATTCATTGCTGTCTGTGTTGTTCAACGGCTTTACGGATCTAGCAAACAGTAAGCCTGCTAGACCAGGACTAACCTTGACATTCATGGTTTATTTTTATGGTATACGGCAGTGGTGTTAACAGACTCATGTCATGAGGATCCTTTTTTTATTTGAACGAATAAATTGGGAAAACAAGTACGTTTGCATATGCTTTATATCGCTATAGCATAGCCTACTCTGAGATATATGTTTTGATCCACAACCGTATGACAGGAATTAAAATACTTTTGAATCCAGCCGAATGTGTCACTTTCGCTAATGTTGTTTTTCACTACTGCTATCTTTTCAATAAGTTTTGAGTAACATTTGCCAGCTTAGTATTGACTCACGCCCGATTTATCACAATAATGGATGATTTCAAAATTGTCATATATCATCACTTCTGATCTTAAACACCCTTATCAGAGGTGTAATGTTTATATACTTTTGATATTCAGAAATATACCCTCTCTGCTCATGGTGGAAACACTCCATGGCCCTGTCTTAAGCATTAATTCCAGCAGCAGAATTATTATTTATTATTTAGTAATAGAGGTGTTTTTTTTTAATAAAAAAATTGATTGGTGGGGGGGGGGGGGGGGGGGGGAGTCATGGCTGGACGCTCGCCTGCCTTTCAAATGGTCATGGGCGGATGCAATATTTTTACAAAGACATGGGCTCGTGAGTAAACCTAGCCTAAAATGAGTACCACAAAAATCATGGAAAGTAAAGACGGCAGACGTGACACTGACCCCACCAACCACTGCACTTCGAATGGTTTATAAATATTTGGGTCTAGCACCATACGAATAATGGACCTTTAGTTGTGTAAATGGAATACTTTATATTAGCTTACTTAATAAAGTAACGGCTCAGATGTGTGGTGTTACAGAAGAATGCAGATTATTCTTTTTGCAGTCACACATAGAAAAGGTCTAACATCGAATGTCAACTTATTGCAAACACCAGAAAGAGGCAGTGGTCATCTTTCGCGATATTAGAAGATAACAATTGGATATGTTAGTGACAACTGAAAAGATATATTGACATAGAGAATGAGGAAGGTAGCAATAGAAGAATCTGTTCAGCCTTTTGTCATGTCACGGAAACATGTTTCATGCTGTTGGAGATTGTACGATGTGGAGAATATGCATTGCCCGTGTTAGCTGGAAAGGAACTTAATGATAATGCAAAAGTAGTATAATAAAGGCCACATTATTTTCTTGTGGAACTTGAGCCAACCTTCAGTTCGGTTGAACAAGCAAGTTGTTATGAGAAATACAACCTGTTTTTTTTTTTCAAATTTAAGAATATAATATGCATATATTAATAATAATAATATGCGTAATATATGCATCACCGTTAAACACCCGAAGTGCGACGACATATTAACGTGCAATGCAAGATAGATTAATATCTTCGGGTATTTTAGCGAGTCCAGTAATATGTCATCTCTTTCCTCTTGTACCTTGCGGTGTCGAGGTGAAACATATACAGCCGGAGAGTTTCTGTTCATGGGCCTTGTCACGTGTATAAGGAAAACCTATGAATAAAGATGCAGATAGAAAAGTTGACCCTTGGTGAGGTTAGTCCACTTTAGAAGAAGAAGACAATATAGCTATTAGTGGGCTAGGTAGTATGAATCCTGGTTCCAGATAAGTCTACCTTCCTATCAATGGGACAGCTAACTGGAGGTCACCGATAGATGACAGCAGACTTAGTTAGCAGTGAAACGATACCCTGTGGCGAAGAAGAATTCCCCCAGCACCCTCTAGTGTAAAATAGAAGAGAGACACAACTAGTTCACTCAACTTCTATCATTGCACACTATAACACTAGTCTAGTTATTTTTTGTTGTTGTTCGCATATCTTTTACAGGACATGGCTGTCTACATCAGCATCTTTCAGCTGATTGTTGATTTCTTGGCAAGATTACGCTCAGTAGTTTGCCATTGCTTTCTGAGCGACCGGCTCACATACCCCATAGGTTATCGACGCGGAGAGAACCGCTACCGATTCTCGCAAACGTCACGTTACTCACGAGAGTATACGGGATTACGGGGGAAAGTCGTGTAACTCCTAGACAAAGGAGACCGACAGTCTAGTTATTATGAGGATTAAAAGGAACTAAACTTCAATAGATTATATTTTTATGCAATGGTCTATAAATCAGACCTGACGGTTTAATTATAAAATGAAAACAAAGATTTGCTCCCAGTGCTGGAGGCTGAAATATACAAAGATACCTTATTAAAGAATCCAATCAATGTTTGTACTGTCTACTACAGCGTACACAGCTTTTTCAATTACTAGATAATCACTAAAGACCAGCCAAGCACGTTGGCGGTGTGTTGGGGTCAAATTGATGGTTCAGAACTTCGCTCAGCACAGCAGCTGCCACGATGGTTGTCTGCAGCTTTCCTACCTTCCTGCGTTCTAACTTGATGATCATCGCAAAGGATGTTGTACTACTTTAGATCGTTTGATATATGTATTATATATATATATATATATATCATCATCATCATTGGCACCTTGCCGTCTTGACAGACAATAGTTTGTGCTTCAATATGGCATAATAACTATTACCCGTGGCGGCAGCGAATGTGAATGATAAGGCTAATTCGCGCTGTAAATTTCGTCCACAGTGGGTGCATGTGAACACGTGGTCATTTCCACCATCATGCACCATCTTACGTCTCACACACTCGGTGTGTGACTTATCTGCGATAATTTTCTCCTTTGTCTTTATTCCATTTCTGATGTTTGCCCTTCATGCAACACGTTCAGCGGCGACTTGCTCCCAATGTGCATTATAAATGTCTGTATCAATCATGTCCCGCTTACACACATCTTTGTATCGTAGTAGAGGCCGACCCTGAGATCTCTTACCCATCTGTAATTCCAAAAAAAAAATGTTCTTTGGTATTCTACCAAACACTGAGCTGATGTACGACACTGGTGATCGAGTGAATTGGCGAGTCATGACCGCCCACGCTTTCCGGCATGGCACATGATTGATTGATTGATTCTACCATCATCCATCCTCCTAACATGTCCTATCCTCTAAGTCTACGAAGACTGAGCATGAAATAAACCGTCACAGAATCTGATCTTTCCAATACTTCAGTATTTGTGATTTTGTCTTGCCACTTAATACCAAGAATTCTTCGCAGACACCGCATATGAAAGCTGTTTAAACGTTTCTCTTGGTGTGAGTAAGTTGTCCAGGTTTCACTGCCATAAAGAAGAGTACTAAGGGCACAGGCTTGATAGACAAGGACTTTTGTTTTGGCAGTAAGCTTCCTGTTCTCCCAGACTCTTTTTCTTAACCTGTTCATTGTTGTTGTTGCCTTACCAACCTGTTTGTTGATTTCCTGATCTAGGGATAATTTGCTATTTACCACTGATCTTAGATATGTTAAATGGTCTATCATCTTTAGTTCGGCGTCGTCAATAAAGATTGATCGTACCCAATGTGCACCTTGTGACATAATCGGTGTCTTCTTTTTGCTAATTGTTATACCAAATTCAGAACAAGCATTGGAGAATGCAGATAGTAGACATTGTAATTCTTCCTCAGAGTGGGTCGTAACTGCAGCATCATCTGCAAAAAGCAACTCTCTAATCAGTACCCACCTAATTTTGGTCTTGGCCTTCAATCTCTGAGCATTGTAGAGGCCGCCATCTGAGCGTGGGTGAATGTATATACCACCATCCTGATCACGAAAGGCATATTTCAGTAGAAGTGAAAAGTATATTCCAAAGAGGGTGGGAGCTAGTACACAACCTTGCTTAACTCCACTCTTGAACAGACCCTCACGACTGACCAAATCAAATGCCTTTGTGAAGTCGATGAAGGCAATAAACAGTGGTTGAATCTTTTCACGACATTTTCTTGCATTTGTTGCAATGAGAATATCATATCAATGGTAGACCGGTTCTGTCGAAAGCCACACTGTAGCCCCTATATTGTCACATGGCAGTTGGCAGGTCATCAAATGTATCATTAGTGGGAACATGAGTAAGGCAGTTGATGGTTTCATCATCGAAGAAAGAAGTTGCATTTAAGATGTTACTGAAATGCTCTGCCTAGCGTTGAAGTATTTCTTTCTTATCGGTGGCCAATGTTCCCCCATCTGCACTGAGGAGGGGAACTATGCCTGGTGATGGAGGACCGTAGACCGCTTTCAGTGAGTCATAGAAGTTTTTCGTATCATGTCTGTCAGCAAAGCCTTGAATATTATCAGCTTTGTTGCTCTGCCAGGAGTTCAGCATGTCCAGAAGTTTCTGCTGCATTACTCTCCGAATGTTATTGAAGGCATCTTTTTTTATATTTTGACTTCGGGTCATTCAATTGTGCCTTCAGGAGATGATGTTTCTCTGCCAGAAATTGGTTGATGTCTTCAGAATTTTCATCACACAAAGCCTTTATGCTTTCGGGGGAAAGGACCCAGGATTTCCATGGTAGTGTTATAAATTATGTCCTTTAGGGCTCTCCACTCTGTTTCCGCATTCTGTTTAGCTGCAGCATTTGGCTTGAGGCGGTATTCCAGCATGTTTTCAAATGACAGCTGCATTTTTTCCCTGTTAAGGCGGGTGATATTTAATTGTATTTTTCCTGCTTTTTTACTCATTGAGGACGCCTTGGTGGTTTGATGTATATATTTATTTTCGAGATAATGAGACGATGGTCTGTCCAATATTCGGCACTACACATGGATTTTGTCACCCGAACGTCTTGTCTGTCACTCCTCCTGACGATGGCATAGTCAATGAGGTACCAGTGTTTCGAGCGAGGGTGCATCCATGATGTCCTGTTTCTCGTAGGAAGACGGAAAATTGTATTGGTGATCAGGAGATCGTGTTCGGCACAGGTCTGAATGAGGATGAGCCAATTGCTGTTACAGTTTCCGACTCTGTACTTTCCAATGATGCTACTCCAAGAGGCGGTGTCCTTGCCTACTCTGGCATTTAAGTCCCCAAGGAGTATACGTTTGTCTCCTTTGGGAACAGATGTTAATACGTCGTTCAGGTCTTCATAGAACTTGCATCTGACGTCATCTTCATTTGTCATGGTTGATGCGTAGACACTCACGATGGTTGCATGCTTTTTTTTCCTTTCAGTAGGCGTAACTTAACAGTCATAAGCCTGTCATTTATAGTTTTCGGAAATTCAGCTAGTTTGTCAACCAAGGCCGATTTCTTGGCAAATCCCACACCGGATTGGCGTCTTTCCTCGCGTTTCCTTTCACTGTAGACAAATGTGTAGCCGGCACCTACTTCACCGATTTGGCCTTCTTCTGCAAGTCGTGTCTCGCTCAAGGCTGCAATGTCGATGTTGTACCTGCCCAGTTCTCTTCCAATAAGTGCTGTTCGTCTCTCTGGGCCAGACTCGCCGTATCTATCAAGTAGGATGCGTACATTCCAAGTTCCGAATATGGTTGGCTCTTTTAGCTTTAAAAACTACAAACATTTTGATGTGGCTTAAATTGACCTTATCTCAGGTAACATCCATAGTCATGAACACATCCTCACAAACAAAAGCATATATTGATGATATTGTGAATAAAAATACAGTCATTCAATCACTCAAGGAAATTTACACACAAGTCAATAATAACAAACAAATTTACAATAAACAAAATGTATTGATTAATGTGTACTTTATTTACTGCTACTACAAAGTAATCAAATATACTTTATTGGCATTTTATATACGAGTGAAAAGTATGACAGTGTTCAATTCAACAAAGTTGAAAAGTACAAATATTAGCAGGCATACAGTACATAAACACCATAAGTATAGAAGAAAGAAATAGAATGAAAGAAATAAATAAAGAAAAATAAAATGGGATGAAATTGTTAGGTTCATATCAACACATAATACACTACAGACACATTAGGGTCTTAGGTCTGATTACTTGGTTATGCCAGGTATCACTTGTCAGAATTGTTCACACTATCTAATAGTTCTATAATTCATCTTAAAAATAGTTCGATTCTCTATTCTTTGATAATTATGTCTATAATAGAGAACATTACTAAATTTATATAGGATTCTTCACAACTCTATGTCTGCAAGATTTTAATCAGTCAATCATATCATATGGGACATTCTCAGTCGATTATAGAATATACAGTAAGACTGATATATGTTATAAGTTATTCAGTTATAGTTTATTATTATTATTATTATTATTATTATTATTATTATTATTATTTTATAAAATATTTGAGAAATTTAATAAAGTTCAATCAAATAGCACCTAATTAATAAATGATGTTGATACAATCGGTGACTTTAAATTAATACTGTTAGGTATATATAGTATAATCAAATAGATACATGTGTATTAATTTACATTTATTGGCAGAGACATCTACACGGATGCAATAGCCATTAATATGTCCTGCACACTTGATGGATATTTCGACCGTCATTATTTTACGTGGAAAACTACGGTCAAGTATTTGTAGATGGTGTTGTGTAATGTTATTAATTCTGTCCAATTTTGGAACATTGGAACATTGGAACATTCGTCAAATCATTAATTAGAATTATTTAGTTAATTAATTGATTTAATTTGGTTATATTAATGTGTTACATAAATAAGTCATTAATTTCGAATGTGTATATTGATAATTAGTATTTCAATTGTAATTAAGAAACATTGAAGTAATTATTTTGTGATTTGGTGATTAGGTAAATAGTTGGGTAAGCAAGGTTTTAGCTGAATTAATTCTATGAAAGCGAACTGGGTTGCCAATCGATCCATTAAGATCTATGAATATATACGGAATCGGCTGATGGTCTAAAGATATACACACAAGTATTGGACAGTCTATCATATCAAATGGCACCATAAGATCTCGCAAGACATGGATAGTTACGTCTACCCTACCAACATATAAATATACATGGAATATATGGAGGAACAACAACAACGACCAAAAATGGAATACTGGGAAACCCATTATTACTCTCGTCCAAAACTCATGGTATGACCTAGAGTGAGGACACACTTGTCTATTAAGACAAGGTAGGGAGTAATATGGTTATTAGTTGGTATGATCTCCCATGATCAGCCACACGACGTCCAATGGGGTATTAGACAGGTGGGCGTGCCCATCATATGACATTATTATTTTTTTTGAGAGTAGATAAAGGGGGAGACTAGGAAATTTCCAGGTTTCGTTGTTAAAGGTTAATGCATATGTTCGCAAAGTACTACATATATTCATAGAAAAAAAAATGAAAACATTTTTTTATCTAGGAGGGGGCATTATGCCATATGATGGTACACTCCACCAAAGTCATGAATGGAGTTTTTCCAGTTATGCACGGAAAATGGACAAATAGGAAAAGAAGATACCATGAGTAACGTAAACAACGTCACACAACAACAAAGGACTTTCTCTGTGTGTGATTCAGAAAAGAGGACGTGTCTTCCAGAGATCCGTATGCGACTTATTCCGACCGTCAGCGAATAGATTTTTCAGGAGGAGGGATCGATTGGCAAATGGATAATTAAGGCAGAATCCGAAACCTAGACGTGATACAACTCAGGACAGCGAAATGACAGGTCTACGCCTCAAGGAGAACATTTGGAAGAAGGCAGGGAGTTTCGTGAAATGTTAAATATTTAAACGCCGCGCCCACATCTCGGGAGCAGTTTAATAACACCTGATAACCATCCTCTGTTATTTATTCCACTCGTTACGAAAATAAAGTACGAGTCTGGTTCCTTCTTTGGAGTCGTCTGATTATTCGTCACACTGTTCAAAGGTGAGTGTTAAGACTGAGTCAAATGTCATTCTATAATCCCAATGATAAGGAAAGACATGGCACCACCCTTTCGCCTGTCCTTTCGGTCAGATCGGTAACAATGGTAGCCTCTGATTTTGAAAGCTTTATTTTCGTTGATGTGAGTTTCTTGCAATCAACATACTCCTATATTTTCTTGGGTCAATATGTTTTCTAGTTCTATTTTGTTGTTGTTGACACCCTCTGCATTCCAGTGCATTATTTTAAATCTTTGTTTGGTACGGCCAGACGCTCTATTGTCAGGCCCCCGTGCTCCGCAGGACATCAGAGAAGGACCTCCAGTAGTTGTGGTTAGACACTTACCAGGCATAGGGCCCGGCATTGCACCTGCCTGGAGGTCCAGAGCAAGGCGAGCACCATAACATGTAGCAGTTGTCGACATAATTCTTGGCGTAATTGCGTGGCAGCTTGATTTCTGTGGTGCGCCTCCTGGCTGGCTGCCCCCGTCTTCAGAACCTATCTGTTGCAAGAGCAGACTATGGTCTTACTCGACACACGAACACATAATGCTGTTCTTCCGCTGGTTTCTGCATCGACCAGCCTTTTTATTAGGGATAGTGTTTTCCATCGTGCATTGGGCTATTTTCGCCATGACAGTTATTATTCTGTTCTTCACAAGGCATCTTCCGTCCAATGTTTTGACTGTTCCAAAATAATTGTACGCATTCACTTGCCTAAGTAAGAACTGACCCTATTTACTTGTTACAATGTGGTATTTCTTTCTTCTTGGAAATTACTTCTAACCATGGTTACTCAATCTAAAATAACCACTCCCACAACATGCTGAAGATAGGTTATTTCGATACTGTATCATCTAAATATCTTGTTTTGTTGATGTTATGACCACGGATCATATATTGACAGTTTAATTTCTCATAATATTATAGGGGAATAAAGGTTTATAATCATGCACATCAGTGTTACACATTTTTTTGTTGGTGCGTATAGACCTTCTTCGCTATCGTTTTGTTGCTTCTGTCAGCATGTTATTTCCAGTATATCTTCCTAATGTCAAAATGGCGACTGCAAGCATCTTTATCATGTCGAAATATCTTACTCTATTGAAAACTATTGCGTACTCAGTGAAGCAAAGATGCAGATTTTTTTTTACTTTTGTAGAATGCAGTATTAATGTTCTCGGCAAACACAGCTATGTTTGCACATCTAGCTTCTGCAACAGACATTGTTCGTCCATTATTGTTGGTTATATTTCCTTCCTAACATTTTGCAAGATGATTGTTGGCAAAATCATTGTGGCTTGAAGCATTGTTCGAATTGATCGATGTAGATAACATTTTAAGCCTTCTGATCTTTTTTTTTTTTTGGGGGGGGGGGGGGGGGGGAATTGCAAAAATACATGCATGTGCATACGTCTGGAAGTATGTATATAGGAAGTATCATGTTTTGTTTTCAGCATCCTCGCCACCTGATCTACTTCACATTATTAAAAGCTTTTAGACCGTGTCACATGTTATTTGCTCCCGGGGTCTTGTGAATTGTCAATTGGCAAAAAGCATGCTGAACTTCTGTTTGCACAATTGCTTCACTTTAATATTCATTGCTGTCTGTGTTGTTCAACGGCTTTACGGATCTAGCAAACAGTAAGCCTGCTAGACCAGGACTAACCTTGACATTCATGGTTTATTTTTATGGTATACGGCAGTGGTGTTAACAGACTCATGTCATGAGGATCCTTTTTTTATTTGAACGAATAAATTGGGAAAACAAGTACGTTTGCATATGCTTTATATCGCTATAGCATAGCCTACTCTGAGATATATGTTTTGATCCACAACCGTATGACAGGAATTAAAATACTTTTGAATCCAGCCGAATGTGTCACTTTCGCTAATGTTGTTTTTCACTACTGCTATCTTTTCAATAAGTTTTGAGTAACATTTGCCAGCTTAGTATTGACTCACGCCCGATTTATCACAATAATGGATGATTTCAAAATTGTCATATATCATCACTTCTGATCTTAAACACCCTTATCAGAGGTGTAATGTTTATATACTTTTGATATTCAGAAATATACCCTCTCTGCTCATGGTGGAAACACTCCATGGCCCTGTCTTAAGCATTAATTCCAGCAGCAGAATTATTATTTATTATTTAGTAATAGAGGTGTTTTTTTTTAATAAAAAAATTGATTGGTTGGGGGGGGGGGGGAGTCATGGCTGGACGCTCGCCTGCCTTTCAAATGGTCATGGGCGGATGCAATATTTTTACAAAGACATGGGCTCGTGAGTAAACCTAGCCTAAAATGAGTACCACAAAAATCATGGAAAGTAAAGACGGCAGACGTGACACTGACCCCACCAACCACTGCAGACACTGTTTGTGAATTGGCGAGTCATGACCGCCCACGCTTTCCGGCATGGCACATGATTGATTGATTGATTCTACCATCATCCATCCTCCTAACATGTCCTATCCTCTAAGTCTACGAAGACTGAGCATGAAATAAACCGTCACAGAATCTGATCTTTCCAATACTTCAGTATTTGTGATTTTGTCTTGCCACTTAATACCAAGAATTCTTCGCAGACACCGCATATGAAAGCTGTTTAAACGTTTCTCTTGGTGTGAGTAAGTTGTCCAGGTTTCACTGCCATAAAGAAGAGTACTAAGGGCACAGGCTTGATAGACAAGGACTTTTGTTTTGGCAGTAAGCTTCCTGTTCTCCCAGACTCTTTTTCTTAACCTGTTCATTGTTGTTGTTGCCTTACCAACCTGTTTGTTGATTTCCTGATCTAGGGATAATTTGCTATTTACCACTGATCTTAGATATGTTAAATGGTCTATCATCTTTAGTTCGGCGTCGTCAATAAAGATTGATCGTACCCAATGTGCACCTTGTGACATAATCGGTGTCTTCTTTTTGCTAATTGTTATACCAAATTCAGAACAAGCATTGGAGAATGCAGATAGTAGACATTGTAATTCTTCCTCAGAGTGGGTCGTAACTGCAGCATCATCTGCAAAAAGCAACTCTCTAATCAGTACCCACCTAATTTTGGTCTTGGCCTTCAATCTCTGAGCATTGTAGAGGCCGCCATCTGAGCGTGGGTGAATGTATATACCACCATCCTGATCACGAAAGGCATATTTCAGTAGAAGTGAAAAGTATATTCCAAAGAGGGTGGGAGCTAGTACACAACCTTGCTTAACTCCACTCTTGAACAGACCCTCACGACTGACCAAATCAAATGCCTTTGTGAAGTCGATGAAGGCAATAAACAGTGGTTGAATCTTTTCACGACATTTTTCTTGCATTTGTTGCAATGAGATTATCATATCAATGGTAGACCGGTTCTGTTGAAAGCCACACTGTAGCCCCTATATTGTCACATGGCAGTTGGCAGGTCATCAGTATCATTAGTGGGAACATGAGTAAGGCAGTTGATGGATTCATCATCGAAGAAAGAAGTTGCATTTAAGATGTTACTGAAATGCTCTGCCTAGCGTTGAAGTATTTCTTTCTTATCGGTGGCCAATGTTCCCCCATCTGCACTGAGGAGGGGAACTATGCCTGGTGATGGAGGACCGTAGACCGCTTTCAGTGAGTCATAGAAGTTTTTCGTATCATGTCTGTCAGCAAAGCCTTGAATATTATCAGCTTTGTTGCTCTGCCAGGAGTTCAGCATGTCCAGAAGTTTCTGCTGCATTACTCTCCGAATGTTATTGAAGGCATCTTTTTTTATATTTTGACTTCGGGTCATTCAATTGTGCCTTCAGGAGATGATGTTTCTCTGCCAGAAATTGGTTGATGTCTTCAGAATTTTCATCACACAAAGCCTTTATGCTTTCGGGGGAAAGGACCCAGGATTTCCATGGTAGTGTTATAAATTATGTCCTTTAGGGCTCTCCACTCTGTTTCCGCATTCTGTTTAGCTGCAGCATTTGGCTTGAGGCGGTATTCCAGCATGTTTTCAAATGACAGCTGCATTTTTTCCCTGTTAAGGCGGGTGATATTTAATTGTATTTTTCCTGCTTTTTTACTCATTGAGGACGCCTTGGTGGTTTGATGTATATATTTATTTTCGAGATAATGAGACGATGGTCTGTCCAATATTCGGCACTACACATGGATTTTGTCACCCGAACGTCTTGTCTGTCACTCCTCCTGACGATGGCATAGTCAATGAGGTACCAGTGTTTCGAGCGAGGGTGCATCCATGATGTCCTGTTTCTCGTAGGAAGACGGAAAATTGTATTGGTGATCAGGAGATCGTGTTCGGCACAGGTCTGAATGAGGATGAGCCAATTGCTGTTACAGTTTCCGACTCTGTACTTTCCAATGATGCTACTCCAAGAGGCGGTGTCCTTGCCTACTCTGGCATTTAAGTCCCCAAGGAGTATACGTTTGTCTCCTTTGGGAACAGATGTTAATACGTCGTTCAGGTCTTCATAGAACTTGCATCTGACGTCATCTTCATTTGTCATGGTTGATGCGTAGACACTCACGATGGTTGCATGCTTTTTTTCCTTTCAGTAGGCGTAACTTAACAGTCATAAGCCTGTCATTTATAGTTTTCGGAAATTCAGCTAGTTTGTCAACCAAGGCCGATTTCTTGGCAAATCCCACACCGGATTGGCGTCTTTCCTCGCGTTTCCTTTCACTGTAGACAAATGTGTAGCCGGCACCTACTTCACCGATTTGGCCTTCTTCTGCAAGTCGTGTCTCGCTCAAGGCTGCAATGTCGATGTTGTACCTGCCCAGTTCTCTTCCAATAAGTGCTGTTCGTCTCTCTGGGCCAGACTCGCCGTATCTATCAAGTAGGATGCGTACATTCCAAGTTCCGAATATGGTTGGCTCTTTTAGCTTTACCTGTTTTTACTTTGTTTGTATGTCGAACGCAGAATAGGGTGCCCACCAACCGTGGCTAGCTGCTTAGGTAATGATGGAGCAGAAAATGTTTAGGGCACCTTTTCTAGGCCCTTCCTCATGTTATGGAGATGAGCAGTGCTTTCCTATATAGGGCTGCTCAGTCACTCAGGAGACTGCCAAATCCCACTGCTGCTCCGGTCAGTAGAAGACGACCATATGTCCTGAGCTGCCTGTGTGCATGTCTGCGACCATAACTGCCAGCGTACCCACTACTGCCGCTTCGTAGCTCACCCATCGCCACAGGGCTGGAAAGTGATATATGAAGTTGTATGAAGAATGACTTGCGCGATGAATTGGATTAAAGTGAGGAAAAATTGCTCAATTCGTCCACCTCACTCTGTCGCTTGGGTCTATCTGAGTCCATTGCAAGACAAGTCAAGACGACTGGAGACGAATACAGGAGCAGTGGGTTATCAGGACGCTCTACGTGCCTTGCCGCGCTCATTACGTTCTACAATGCTTTGCAGGTAAACGCCGTCTTGCGCGTTGAATCATCAGTGATTTCATCCCCGCAGTCTGTCAAATCATATCTTCACATGCTGGGTAGGCATACCTAGTTCACCGCTTGGTTTGAACCCAAATCGGCTAGCCACACCTGGTTTAGCCAGCCTCTCACAGCTGTGTCCCGGAGGTGGTCGCTGTCGCATGTTGACAGCTATTAGGAGCCACAGGCGTTAGCTGGATGTCACCCTTGGACCAGTGGGTGATTGGTCCTGAAGAGGAAATGAGAATTTTTCTTACCAAAGGTACTACCAATGCCGGACACCCCGTACCCCCCGGTTGAGTGGTACTCCCTGGATAACAGGTTCGTCAAGGCAGACGCCCCAGGTATTATGCCGAATAGATGTCCTCTTAGTAGAGAGAGGGAAAACTGAAGTACTTGGATATCATCTTTGACAGGTGTTTGTCTTTTAAGGATCATGTGGAGGCTTTGGTAATGAAAGCTGGTAGGGGACTGAATGCATCGAGGGCGATGGCCGCAAACGGGGTAGATCAGAGGATGCTTTACAGGCTCTATCAGCAGTTAATAATTTCTGTCATTGAGTATGGTATGGTGCTTCTGACAGTATCAACAAGCCAGCTTGAAAGGTTGGAACGCATACAGAATGCTGCCATGCGGGTAATCTTGAGTGCAAAAATGACACACCATTTATATGGATGGGGCATATCCAAGCGCTACCAACAATGACGGATAGGCATAGTGTCCCTTAGGAGTTATCGTGTGTCCTGTCTTGTGTAATATTGTGGACATTGTGACAGCAGTACATCTTCACGTGAACAAAATCATTGCTTAGGGGTGAAACACCAACATCTTTAGACAAAGAATACCTCCAGTCCCGTTACATCACTTTAGAATATCACAATTTCATATTGTGATCTTAATCTGTGAGAGTCCGCTATAACAACAACAACTTCTATATACTCACACCAACAAACATTGCATACACATAAACACCGTGTGCATACTGTTACCGCCGAGCGTTGCTGACATATACATTCTTGTGCAGTTAAGCAAAGACATCATACAGTAAACATGCCTTCCATGTTTTTAATTTATAGCAATTTATAGCTATGGGGGAGAAGTGCGGCATGTCAGGACCTGTTCTAGCAGCATGGGCCAAACAAGAATTGAGCGCTTTCCAAGCACACCAACGAGAAGAGAGAGCAGCTGCCAGAGAAGAGAGAGAATTACAAGCAGCCCTAGAGAGAGAAGCTAGAGAAGCACAAGCAGATCTAGATAGAGAAAATAGAGAAGATTTAGAGAGACAGAAAGATAGAGAGCTTGCTTTAGAGAAAGAGAAACTTGCAGCAAAATAAAGAGAACTGACCTTAGAAAAAGAGAGGCTTGCCTTTAATATGGATAAACTGGAAACCGAGGTATTAATGAAGGATACAGGTAAAGATTCTTGAGAAAGACAAAGAGGCAGAGATAGCCAAAGCGAAAATAGCGGCAAAATCTTTGGATAACGAAGACACAAATAATAGATTGCACGATTTATTGCCTGGCATATTTCGCTGCATCTCATCAGGTACATACTGCAGAAATCACACAACGTACGTGAATTAACTAGATAAATCCTTCAAACTGAAATATACACATGTTCGCACAGTAATGTCGATTGTCTACCACGGTAATTTTAAACTGACTAACATGTCTTTCTGCTTGCACAAGGACGGCTTACGAAGGTTGATTATTATAGCTTCAGCAAATTTAACAATCGACTACTTTGTGTGTAGAACAACACACGGAAGGCACTGTTTAATGCTGCAGTATGTACCTGACGAGATGCAGCGAAATATGCCAGGCAATAAATCGTGCAATCTATTGTTTGTGTCTTCGTTATTCACATTCATCACGGGAAAACTTTGTTTTGAAAATCTTTGGAACCAATTAAACGGTTTACTGGTCTCATCAAAAACTTTACACAAGGCGATTCAATATCTGACTGTGTAACCAACTTTGATGTTCAAATGAACCACTACAAAGTGCCACCCGAAGAGTAGCCATATACTTTTTTATCGACACTTGGCTCTCGAACCTTTGAAGGTCTTAGAGGTCATACCTTAATGCCTATGAACCAACTACACATTTATTAGAGATCGGGTCTTGGCACAATTTTCTCTTGAAAAAGCTGGTTTACGAACACAATTCAAAACATTAGCACCGAAGGCAAACCAAACCTTGTTAGAATACGTAGCAGAAACGTCCCTTTTTGAGAAATGGCTTAAGTCAGCCGAAGTAGGATCAGCCTTTATAAATTACGCGACCTTATGTTGCGAGATAAATTAATTTCTTCTGTGCCAGATGCAATGTCAACGTTTCTAGTTAAGAACAAGTGTGCGTCAGTGCCAGAAATAGAGACCAAAGGTGAAGCCTATTATAATGCCCATATGGATGTTTTCGCGTAATTGTCATAGAGATGTCCATAGGGATTTTCTATATTTCCAATTTCCATAGGGATATTTTCGCGTAATTTATCAGCCTGATTTAGTTATAGGACTAGGGGTAGATCAGAGCTGCCAGATTATCAAATCAGAGATATAATGCTAGACCTGGTAGATTTCAGCATTATGACTAACAATATAGAGGGAGAGGACCATACCATATGAGAGGCAACACACAAACAGAACCAGAAAGAGGCAAGAATGGTTACCTAATACAATGCCCTTATTGTAAATTGCAAAATGGTTCCCTTGAAATGTGCGACAGGAATCCTGGCTATGATGCGTACATTAAAAACTTAACATCAAAGAAAGTTAGTAGGTACGCTTACTACAAGAACAGCATCGAATGGTTTGTCTGTAACAGTTACGGACATACCTCTAAAAATTATAAGATTAGAAAGACATGGAAAGAGGCCAACGCAGCATTCTTGTTCACAAGCAGTGAACCCGATGAATATGAAGAGACAAATGCAATTAACATAGCGGCAGATAGAAATGCCAATTATAATGAGGGTAGTAGCAAGGCTTACATACAGGAAGCTAATTATGCTTACACGACGGACGAACACTTAGACGTACGACTAGCACTAGTTAACAGACTAACAGTTATAATAATAAGAGACACAGGGACTTCAATTATTGGGGTTGACCTAAAATTCGTTAAAGACGATGATTATACAGATGAGAAGGTGACATGCAGGACATTTGTTAGAGCATTAGAACAGTATAAGGTGGCTTGGACTGACATTAACTGCCCTTATTACCAGGGACGGATAACAGCAGCTGTGTTACCGAAACTGACAACAGAATTAATAGTAGGTAACATCCCAGACATAAAATAGTGTAGCAGCCAAGACATAGAGAAATGGGAGAAATAATACATCAAAGTAGAAGAGGCAAATTATGCATCATTAGTTTTCCCAACAGAAGACAAAAAGACTAACATACCAGACGACGAATTAGACGCATTAACAGACCTATACAGGACGTGTCAGAATGAATTAACACAAGAAAAGCAAGTTACAGACACAGTAACAAGTCACAAAGGTGTATCAAATAATGACGAATACAATACAGACACACGTAACCTACCTATGTGGTTGACAGATAGGAATATTGAGTGGGATTCACTACCTCTCAAATATAATTTAAGCAAGGAAAAAGAAGAGAAAGTAACCTTTGGAATTCAAAATTTTAGTTCGCCTGAGTTCATCATTTAGCGAGCACAGAAATGGTTAAACAATTCTTTACTCCATACATAGAGGATAACATCACAAAGGTAAGAATACAATGTCAGAAAATGATCCAGGTTTTTTCCATGTTCCGCAGAAAATTATTTTCCATGTTCATATGATATAGCTTCTTTATCTTCCGAGGAAGATGAGAGAGTAGTCCAGTTGCCAAGATCAAAGAAGAAAGTGAAGATACGACAAACGGATAGTGTCATCTATACAGAATCAGGTTGGCAAAACAAAACCCCACCAAAAGTACTTAACGTACGCTATACCATACTGACGCAGCGATACAAATATGGAAAGATGCGGGGGTATCATCAGCAGAGATAGACAGAGGAATACAAAAAGATAAATTAACAATCTGGGAACGATACTGGAGAGCCATAGGCTTATCCGAAGAAGAGATAAAAGAAAAAAGACAGAAGATAAAGGAACTGGGATTACAGAAAACCAGTTAAATGTCTCAGTACCAGTCAACAGTACACTCAATTTTAACAAACAACATACCGATTCCAAAGGACAATAGCATTGGAACATTATAAACATATTTATTTTTCTAAATTAGTATACTAATTAAATTAATTCTTACCCATGTTCATAGAGTTTTTACAAACATCTGCTCACAAATCAAGAAATATTGTACAAACTGCTTGGGTGAATAGAAATAGTAGTACAGAAAACAAGTTACACTTGTCTCTACTTACCTCGTCTGCTTAACTTTTCTCTGCCTGAGATATATCAGACTAACCTCACTACCTGTCACCTGTTGTCCCTAGGGTAAGAGGATTCAACAAGCACACTCTTTTAATTCTATATCATCAGCCTTGGAATCTAAATGATCTTTGTCTACACAACCCCTTCAGTCTCTGGATCACTATCTCTCGCTCTTTCTCTTCTTACCACGGAACAATACCCCTCTTCATATTCCTCCATAACATACCCACACAACTCTGGCTTCTAACAAATGATAAAATAATTTAATAAAGAAAAGTGTCACGTGTGTGCAATGTATGTGTATAGAACTTCTGTAGTATAGTCTATTGTGTATGCGAGATGAGACCAGTTAGTTCAGGATCTTTCATCATAGTGTCCGGCTATACCACAACACAAAACAGCAAGTTCAGAGGGATCTCACCAAATGAAGCGTCTCTCCGGCCAGGGGTCGACTTCTTCCAGTTGATCGTGGATATTCTGGGTGCCTGGTTACTAATGTTGTTTATGGTAGAATAATGTCCAATGAGTTCGGAACACACGATGTACCTGATACGTCTGGAGAAATTCCGTGACCTAGGAACACTTTCACATATCAAAAAATATCTCAAAACCTTCTGTTTCGTTGGACAATGTTACTGAATGATTCTCTTCACTATTCAAACCTCTCTACCTACTACTGTCATAGTCAAGTGAGGTGTTTACAGTTCATTAAAATCAGCTGTTTTGGGAACTCAATCACTGACACTTAGTCTTTTCCTGATAAACACTCCTGGCTCAGACGATACTATGATTTGTGGAACGGCATCCAATTGCAGAGGTCATTTAGCAAAACTGCACTCGGTGTTACTGCCATTATCCACCTCTTTGAGTTGTCCTTAAGTTCTCAGATAATTTAGAACCTGTCGAAGAGAAAACACCCGGTGAGAGAAACCCGATTCAGACCTACTATATGTGAGTGTAGGCCGAAGGCCGTACTCAGATATTTATATCCTGATCAACATAGAACTAAACTCTGGCATAAGGCAGAGGAGATCATCACATTGGCCTGAGACGTGGTAAGAAAAGGAAAGACTAAAGGAAAGCGAAGAAACCCCAGTAGACACCCTACCGGAAGATCCTACTATTAATATTTCCTTTATTCCCGCAACCACCCCTAATGTCACTGAACATCATCCCACGACATGTCTTAAACCGCTGAGTTAAATGATATACCACTCAACCTAGTTTAAGCAACACATTAGCCTGCTGCTGCCGACGCTCCTATAATGGGTTCCCACAACGCCCCATCACTATGCTCAATTCCAAGTATCTTCCAATTGTGCATAGTCAATTACCAGCCTAGTAGTTAGTGACTACTACAATTGGTTTCCCTTTCCTAGTGATATCATTCCGGCGCGTGTTGCCGACAATTTGTAAAGCACTGCCTTTAATTACTGATACATAATCTCTATCTATTTAATACTTTATATAATCTATTCCTTTTCTAGAATTGAAACCACAAATTAACATTATGGACAAATGTCCGTCGACTTTAATCAACTCGGGACACAGCAGTTTCTTTTCACAATTAGAATCGAAACAGAACAACGCTCCATTTCGTTTCACTCCATCCAGCCCACTGATTGAAAACTTTTTATCCCGACTGCCGAGAACTGTTTCTGAATGACGTCATTGACTTGGGCAGAAACCAGGTGTCGAGAAACTCTCTTTTTCTCATTCTCCGATCGGGTAAACAATATACCTACTGCCCCTCCCCCCCCCCTTGATCGGGGAAACCCGTTACCTGCACTCAAAGAATTCTGCAGCTGAAGGCTATAACATTCTTCAAATCAGCAGATTAAACAATTTTTCATTTGTCAACCTGGTAAGGTCAATAACCTGGCAGATCTTCTAAGTAGACTGTAGCAGGCAGTAAATTCTGTTGTATTCATAGTACATAACTATTAAAGTGTAGATACAGTTTTCCGAGTACTTCTGGGGGGAAAAAAACTTCTGAACTACCGTATAAAATAATTACAAATTTCAGCATTTAATTTGACATTTTATGTTAATTAACTTAGATTGATTCAGTTACGTACATACTTTTTTAATTTATACATTACCAGAATGTGAAGAAGACGAATGTGACAGCATCTGGACCATATAAGCACCACAGTAGTTCTAAAGATGAAGAATGTGAGACTTAGATTGGATAACCTGATTTTTACAGATGATGCTGCAGTTACGACCCACTCTGATGAAGAATTACAATGTCTACTATCTGCATTCTCCAATGCTTGTTCAGAATTTGGTTTAACAATTAGCAAAAAGAAGACACAGATTATGTCACAAGTTGCACATGGGGTACCATCAATCTTTATTGACGACGCCGAACTAGATATTGCAGACCATATAATAATAATGTTTCCTATAGTATTTTCCACACCTGTATTTTGTATGTTTTGAAAATATTAAACCAGTTGTACATGTACAGTTAATGCAGTGTTTTTCTTAAACCTGAAGATGTAAAAATAAGAAAAAAAAGGGTGTAGAGATGATACAAATGGCACAAAATGAACATCGAAAATTATGATTTATAACAATAATAAAAGAAATTTATGAAATAATTTAACTTAAATATTGTTATAACATCACTTCACATTACTGTACACATAGCGTACTCAACTTACTACCAAATCGTGTTAAGACCGGTCTGTTGGAACCGATCGTGGTCGAAAGTCGATGACTAGCTGTATATGAATATAGAATGTATTTATGAAATGACAAAAACTGGTAATATTGCCAAATGTCATAGTAATAAGAAACCGAATAGACTATGAAAATGGTTGCACCATTTTTTTTAAACAGCGACTGGGGGGGGGGGGGGCATACTGCCATGTGACAACATAAGGGCTACAGTAGTAGTCCTATGTAGTAATAGAAGCTTTACAGTATAAGAGCAATAAAGGAAACGCGAGAGCGATTTACGTAACAACAGTTAACTAACAAGCACTAGTAAAGCGAGCAAAGTTAGACCTTGAGCACATAGTGATGATGAATAACACTAAGGGAAACCATTCAGAAAACGTGCGTATCACGTGATCTTAACAGTGGAGGTCACGGGATAGAAACATCGAGCAGTCAGTCAGGTCAGGGTCTGGATAGAAGCAAGACGTAAAACTGTGTTGAAGCCGTGAAAGATTATCAACGCCATTCGTGCAATGGTTCTCCATCAAGAATCGGAGATGTTTCACCCAGCTTGTACGGCTAAGTGAATAGCTACTCAAAGATTGATTGCAGTTTACCGAAGTTGTGGCAGATCAGCGATGACCCACTCCAGACGCCAAGAGCAGACTGTCGTAAGTGTGACCTAAATATAGCCAGACATCGTGATAGGAATCGAATAACTGTGCAAATGAAACGATTGAGTGCTCTTCAAGTCAATGCACTTTACTCAGCAGCACTGAATATGTATTTTTGTATATATATCAAACGCCCTCTACCATATATGGGAACTTGTAAATTTGGCTGCTGTGATAATCGTTTATATTAAATAATGATGAATACAAAATACGTCATTATGTTCATTATTCATCTCATGTGGATGTTCCTGTTAAATATGTCAGTTAGTCTGAGACAGCGAGCTACCAAACAGCTTATTGGCACCATCCATAATGGAACTAAACGAAGCCATCCATCAACTTTCCAGTGGAAAGGCGTCTGATCTTGACTCCACCCCAGCAGAGTTATACAAGGCGGGTGAGCCGGTCCTAATATAGCCGCTTCACCAAGTCTTTACAAACATATGGGTGAACGAGACCATGCCACAAGATTTCAAGGACGTGTCAATAGTCCACATTTACAAACGTAAAGGAAACCGCCAATCCTGTGTCAAACACCGAGGCATCTCCTTACTCTCAATCGCAGCTAACATACTCGCCAGAATTCTTCTCAATCGCCTCATGCCCCATCTCGATCAAGGTCTTCTTCCTGAAAGTCAATGTGGCTTCAGAAAAGAACGAGGAACTGTTGATATAATGTTCGCTGCAAGGCAGCTGCAAGAGAAATGTCAGGAACAGAACTCTAAAATGTTCTCCACTTTCATTGACCTTAACAGGCTTTTGATACAGTCAGTAGAGAAGGACTGCGGAAGATTATGACGTAATATGGCTGTCCATAAAAGTTTGTCCAAATAGTGCGGCTATTTCACGATGATATGCAGGCAAGAGTACAAGAAAATGGTGAACTGTCTGAGCCCTTTCCTGTCACCAATGTTGTGAAGCAAGAATGTGTCCTGGCACCAACAATGTTGAGCCTAATGTTTTCAGCTATGCTGACGAATGCCTTCAAGAACAATAACATTGTAATAGACATCAACTGCCGCATGGATGGAAAGTTGTTCAATCTCAGAAGGATGAAAGCCAAAACTAAAATTAACTGCGACACCATTAGAGAACTGCTGTTTGCTGATAATTGCGCTCTATATGCCAACTCAGAAGCAGACATGCAACACACTGTTTCAGCTTTCTCATATACCTGTGCCAAATTTGGGCTCAAGATCAACTTGGAGAAGACTAGTCATGTACCAGCCAGCTCCGGGGAATAATCACACTGTGCCGAATATCAAAGTGAACGGTCATAGACTAAGTGTTGTGGACAAATTCACCTATCGTGGCAGCACTGTGTCACAAGCTGCCACAATTGATGATGAAGTGAATGCAAGAATTTCCAAGGCCAGCGCGGCCTTTGGCAGACTGTACAAGAATGTATGGGACAGAAATGGAAAAAGCCTGCAAACAAAGCTGAAAGTCTATAAAGCAGATGTATTATGCACACTGCTATATGCTTGTGAAACATGGACTGTTTATCAGCAACATGCTAGGAAATTATACCACTTCCACACAGTCTGCCTTAGGAAGCTGTTGAAGAGTAAATGGTGAGACACGATCCCAGACACTGAAGTTCTAGAAAGAGCGTCCAAGCCCAGTATCCACATTCTCATCATCATCAAGTGCCGTGCCGGCTGGCGTAGGCGTTCATGGCTCTCCATAGATCTCGGTCTTTGGTTTTCTGGATCAACTCTGCTGCTGATATTCCTCCATGCCACCGTCTCAATCCATCCAGCATCATTTCTCTTGGTCTACCTCTGCCTCTCTTCCCCTCGATCTTTCCAGTTGTTACGATGTTCTCCAATGCCTCTCTTCTCATCACATGACCGAGGAAAGCTGTTTGTCTCTGTCTTATTGTTGTATATAATGTTCTAGTTTCGTTAGCCTGTTTCAGGCAGTCGTCGTTAGTTACTCTGGCAGTCCAAGGAATTCGCAACATTCGTCTCAGGAACCACATCTCTGTTGCTTCTAATTTCTTCTTAATTTGTTCATTTACATTCCAAGATTCACTGCCATACAGCAAAACTGGTTCTACATAGCATTTCAGCACTCTTTTTCTTACATTCAGTGATAGTGACTTATTGCATAAGATACTCTTCATTTTCTGAAATACGGCTTTTGCCTGCCCTATTCTGCTCCTAATCTCTGTTGTACATCTTCCATCTGATGTTATAAATGCCCCTAGGTATCTAAAATTATCAACTTGGTTAAGGATTTTCCCTTCTATTTCTATGTCACATTTTGGTGTCACCATTTTCTTTGATATTACCATTGTGACTGTTTTCTTGATATTCAAGGAGAGTCCTTTCCTTGCACTCTCTGTTACTACTACGTCTAATAATTGTTGTAGGTCTGTTGAATTATCCGCCACCAATACTGTGTCATCTGCATAGCGTATATTATTTATATTATAACCTCCAACTAGTATTCCTGGCATCTCTTTGATCTCTCTCATTATTACTTCGCTATACAGGGAGAAAAGATCTGGTGACAAGACACACCCTTGTCGTACTCCTAGCTTTATCTGATCGTAACTACCCTCTTTTTCCCATTTTAATTGCTGCTACTTGGTTCCAGTAAATATGCTTTATTATTCTTAAATCTTTTCCATCAGTGTTGATATCTTCCAACATTTTAATCAGTTCATCATGTTTTACTTTATCAAATGCCTTAGTATAATCTATGAAGCACAAATATATGTCTCTCTCTTTCTCTATTGACCTTTCTATTAGTGTCCGTAATGTATAAATTGCATTGTTTGTGCCCTTTCCTTCTACAAATCCATACTGTTCTTCACTATTTTCCATTTTTATTTTCTTTTTGGTTCTTCTCATTATGATTCTGAGTAGAAGCTTAGTGATATGGGTTATAAGGTTAATTGTACGAAAATCTTCACAATCAATTGCTCCTGGTCTTTTTGGTATAGCTATAAATACAGATTTCAGCATATCACTGGGTAAATATCCACTGCTATAAATATCATTCAACATTTTGGTTAATATATCTACTCCAAATTCTCCCAGTACTTCTAATTCTTCTATTGTGATTTCATCTGGCCCAGCTGTTTTTCCTTTCTTCATACGTTTCATAGCGTCAGCGACTTCTTCTTTCAGAATAGGTGGACCTTCTAAGTTACTATCTTCTGTTAATTCTTCCCTTTCTCCTTCATATAATTCTCTGATATACTCATTCCACCTCTTCATTATAGCATCTTCCTCTAATATTATCTTTCCTGTTTTTGATTTCAAACACCCTGTATTTATTCTTATTTTTCTTCCTGTAAGCTCACTGATTTATCTGTGCATATTTTTTGTATCTTTAATGGAATTTAATTCAATTTTTTTGCATGGCTCGTTTAACCAACTTTCTTTAGCCTTCCCACATTTATCTTTTATTTCTTTATTTATCTTAGCGTGTTCTTGTTTGTCATTTTTATTCTGTTTTCTTTTGTCCATCAGTTTTAAGATATCTTCATTCATCCATTTTTTCTTAGCTATTTTGCCTCTCTCTCGGTATCTCCACATTCTACTATGGAAAAATCAGATTCGCTGGGCTGGTCGCTTAACTCGTAAGCCAGATCACAGGCTCCCTAACAGTAATTTTGTTACGGCGAGCTGCGTTGTGGTAAACGGTCGAAAGGTGGTCAGAGGAAACGCTTTAAAGACACTAAAAATCTCACTGAAAGCGTTTGGAATTCATCTTGACACCTGGGAGACTGCTGCTAAAGACCGTAATTCGTGGCGTACATCATTACATAGGGGTGCAGTCACTTGTGAAGCAACCATGACTGCAAGAGCTGTGAAGAAAAGGCTACACAGAAAAACCACTGCAGGAGATCTTCCTATTGGAATGTCAAGCATTCTTTGAATGAATGGTTATCATCATTCTTGATGGTCAAACAACAACCCCACTCAGCCGATGCCTTGTCTGGGTGTATACCCTGCGCCCCAGCATCACTCTGCCACCCTGTTTAATGCCACTTGTAAGTCTTCCGCCAAACTGGCCCTGTCTCTGCCCTGTCTGTATACCAATAAACACACATAGTAGTGTTTGACGCTCACAGCAGAAGAAGAAGAAGGAAGTAATGACTAGAGGACGCATTCCATCCATCATGTGCCATGCCGATAAGCGTGGGCGGTCAAGTTCTGCCATCTCACTCGATCACCAGAGTCGTGGATCAGCTCCGTGTTCCTGTCTCGAATATGCCATGTGGCCAAGCCATCCAGGTATTTACTTCTCGGTCTTCCCTTTGGTCTCTTCCCTTCGATCTTGTCAGTCGTTACCTAGTTATCCAAGTCATTTCTTCTCATATCACGCCTAAATAATTTTGACTGTCTACGTCTAATGACTCTAATCAGTTTACGATCTGCATTTGTTTCTTGACGTTTAGTGTCTAGCTGGTCATGCTTCGAAGTACACTTGTTCCTGCAGCGAGGCGCTGTCGTCATTTGGAGGTGACAGTTTCGAATCCCGGTGGGGAAACTATAGTTCCGACTATAGTCTCTTCTAAGTCTCCATCATTCATGTTACTCATACCGGTATACCTCATCCCATCCGGACTGGCGCTGTGTCTTTAGCCTACTTCAGTACCCGTCTAATATCCTCCACCTTAATCTCACATTTCTCCTTCCTAGTGACCGATGACGAGGCTTCTCTGACCATGTCTCTAATAGCGCTATCTTGATGATCCGTCTGTGTTAAAAATCGTGCAAGAAAAGCGTCCCCTTTGTTCTGGTCAGTTGTCACAGATCGGTCGTTATCATTATAAACGGTGCCATGTGTACCAGGCATCGCCTGTCTGTTCATCTGCCTGTGCATTCTCAAGAATTTACCCTATGTCACATCCCAACCGACTGCATTAATAAACTGTTCCCACATAATCTTTTTTGCCTTTGCTACCTGGAGTTTAAAATCCTGCACCTTTACTTTTTTATATATATTTCAGCCTCCTCCAATTTCGTGTCAACTAAATTGATTGCTCTCCACACCCTCTGTCAATTCCTAATGGCGGCCCTCTTTTCCCTCCATGAATTCTCCACCCCTAGTGCCCATCATGGTGGTTGGATGAAGATTCTTCTTGTTGGCTTAGATCTTCGCTGTGATTTAAGGCGCCCCAAGAGCGAAAGAAAAAGCAGCAGCTGCAGCAGGATATAACAATATGAATTCGAAACAAACAGGTACATTTAGCTCCTGCGAGAAGAAACATACTAAACTCAGACACGTTGCACATACCTTATAAGGAGATCCATCGTACACAGTCGAAAACAGAGTCAGTGGCTTATCCAAAATCAGAAGCAACTTGTCGGATTTATGGTTGTTGGGACAACCCCAAAGAGAGAAAGGATACTAAGTTCCTCTTACTACGCCGTCCTGTGTGTCCTATTGTACGTATTTGTGTGTGTTGTTTTTTTAATGTTATTACTTCATTTTATATATGTATTGGTTGCTTCTGATTTTTGATAAGCCAGTGACTTTGTTTTCACCTGTGTACGACGGATCGCTTTGTAAGGTATGTGCAACGTGTCTGTGTATAGTTTGTTTCTTCTCGCAGGAGCTAAATATACATATTTGTCCCCAAGAGCGAAGAGTGACTGCAATCATAGCTAAATGCCCTGCGGGCTCTTATAGCCCTGGCTGTGCTGGACTAAGTTATCAGCCCAGAACAGGGGAGGTAGTCGCTTCAATGGTCACCGAGGACACTATATTTTATGTCTGATGCATTTCACTTTTGAGTCATACTGGGAAAATATTTTGCAAATTTCTTGAGAAAAACATACGAACTATTATAGAATACCAGCTAAGCGAAACACAACTAGGATGTAAGAAAACCAAAGGATGCACTGATGCTATTTTTGCTCTTAGACAATTTAAAGAAAAATTAATCGAATTGAATAAAACACTCTACTTAGGCTGACATTCTGAATGCTCTACGAGAAGTGAGACTTTTGCGAGAACCAAGTGATGACTGTGAATCTACAACAATGGCCAGACTGCGGGAGCAGCAAATTAAAAGAGGGGTGGCCAAAGAAGAACACAACACAGGAAGCCAAAGAAGATTGATAAACCAACACAGAACTGGCGTCGTTAGCCGCTACACGCTGCGGGATTGGCTGAGGAGGGGATCCGAGCACTTATGGACTGAATGGTTCGATGTGTAACAAGGATGATCTGTCGACTAACTAACTAACTAACTAACTCTACTTAGC
Organism: Cepaea nemoralis; assembly: GCA_014155875.1. Lineage (NCBI taxonomy): Eukaryota > Metazoa > Mollusca > Gastropoda > Stylommatophora > Helicidae > Cepaea > Cepaea nemoralis. Next base: position 76,307 of record JACEFZ010002374.1, read on the forward strand.
CTTTGTCGAACACAGAAAAAGAACCATCTGCAAATTACACCATTAGAGAACTCCTGTTTGCTGATGGCCAGGCACTAATAGCAAAATCAGAAGCTGAATTATAAGACCACGTGAATAGTCTAAACGAAATGCGTAGGGAACATAACATGAAAATAAGTCTTCTAATAACATCTAGCGCTGCTGTAACCCCCATTTTAGTCCTGTAATCATCATTTCTGACAGTATTTCTTCTAGATACATTGAATATTCTTCTCAGAAATCTCGTCTCTGTTGTTGTGATTTTTTCTTTTCTCTTTTTCTGTCATTGTCCAGGTATTGGCTATTACTAAAGAAGAAAAAGCAACAACGATGCATCTAAACGAACATCCCTTGAAACAAGTAAAGAGGTTCAAGTACCTAGCAAGTATAATAACATAAAATGGCAAATCAGAAGACGAGATCGAAAATAGAGGCAATAAGGCAAACCAACTCATTGGACAAATGGCACCAATACTAAAGAACAAACATGTATCAATAACTACTAAGAAAGCACTTTACAACAATGGACAATAACAGAAAAAGAGAAAAGAAAAATCACAACAACATAAATGAGATTCCTGAGAAGAATACTCAATGTATCAAGAAGAGATAAGATAAGAAAGGAAGAAATTAGGACTCAAGTGGGGGTTATAGCTGCACTAGATTTTATTAGAAGGCAACAAGTCAAATGGTTTGGCCATGCAAGTAGGTTACCTACTAACAGTATACAACAACAAGCAATGATGTATAGACCAGAGGGAAGCAGAGGAAGAGGCCGACCACCTAAACGATGGACGCAAGGAATAACAGAGTGCATGGGGATATCGATAATGAAGCCCATAATCGGGCACTCTCCCGCTGCTTATACTTCACCTCGACACTGCAAGGCACAAGAGGAACATGATAAGATGAGACATGGTGAGATGAGATCCACTGTCATAGGTTTCTCAGCTTGCTTCCTTAATTCCACTATGTTACTTACAAACAACAGTTAAATGATAGTTCCAAATACTTTGCAGCACGTCGTAGTCAACCCCATCATTTTCTGGCTGTTTGTGATCTCTTGGCAAGTTTGTGTTCAGTAGTTTGTCATTGCTTTCTTTACAACAGTATATATTATATATACCATTATAACATTCTTTGCCTTTGTTACTGCAACTGCCAGTTATTTATTAGAGAGAATGTTGTTGTTTTTTCATCTTGCAAATGGCTACTTTTATCATGGCAATTATTATTCTATTCTTTACAAGGATTATTCCGTCCAGTGTTATGACTGTTCCAAAATAATTGTACTCATTCATTTGTCTAGCCTCATGGTCTACTTCACATTCTTAAAAGCCATAGACCATGTCAGTTGTTATCTGCTCCCGAGGTCTTGTGAAATGTCAACTGGTAAAGGGCATGCTGACCTTCTGTCTGCACAATAGTCGCACTTTAATATTCATTGTTGTCTGTGTTTTGAACAACTATATGGATCTACATGCTAGATCTGGACAAACTGGAACATTCTCCATTTAAAAAAAAAAAATCTATACGGCTGTAGTCTTAACAGACTGATTTCACGAGGATCATTTTTTTTATAGGGACGAGTAAATAGGAAAAATTTACCTGTTTCCGTATGCTACGAGGGTAAGTTAATATTTGTGCTGAGGTGAAGTATAAATAGCGGGAGAGTGCCCGATTATGGGTTCTCATTTGCCTGCCATCCCACAGAACTGTGTGACTTACTTCTTGACAAGCCCTCGTAACTTTTTTTTTTTTTCCTACCCAACTATGCACCGCTTTACTGGAAATCGCTAGAGGCTAAGTTCACTGAAAATCCACCTTGAGAACACAAATGGCTGTAGAATAATAACTAAACATGATAACAACTTGAAACCAGTTTATTTGTATACATACATTGTCCCTTTATTTCTCAACATAATTTCCACCAACATTGATGCAATTATCCCATAGTTTTATCAGTTCTCCCAAACCAGCTGCATAGAACTGCGTGTTCTGTTTTCCACGTTTTCACTTCACATTCAACTTCGGCGTCATTCGCGAAATGTCTCCAGCCAAGGTGGGTTTTCAGTGGACTTAGCCCCTAGCGATTTCCAGTAAAGCGGTGCATAGTTGGGTAGAAAAAGTTACGAAGGCGAGTCAAGAAGTAAGTCACCCAGTTCTGTGGGATGGCAGGCAAATGAGAACAAGGCACGCAGATTTATGAAGTCGGTTTGGGAGAACTGATAAAACTATGCGATAAGTGCATCAATGTTGGTGGAAATTATGATGAGAAATAAACGGATAATGTATGTATACAAATAAACTCATTTCAAACTGTTACATACTTAATTATTTTCTACAACCATTTGTGACTTACTTATTAACTTACCCTCGTATATATTTCTATGACCTAGCCTACTCAGACATGTTTGGATCCAAAACAACATGACAGCAACTACTACTACAGTAGTAGTAGTAGTAGTAGTAGTAGTAGTAGTAGTAGTAGTTGTAGTAGTAGTAGTAGTAGTAGTAGTAGTAGTAGTAGTAGTAGTAGTCGTAGTCGTAGTAGTCATAGTAGTCGTAGTCGTAGTAGTCGTAGTCGTAGTAGTAGTAGTAGTAGTAGTAGTAGTAGTAGTAGTAGTAGTAGTAGTAGTAGTAGTAGTAGTAGTAGTAGTAGTAGTAGTATGTGGTGTCAGGTCTTAATCAGATATGACTGAGCTACCGTATGACAGTAGACTGTACTACCTGCTTTCTGTAAGCGCCGAATGTTGGGAGGCGCTTACCAAACCCGACACCCCACATTGTGCCAACGGCTTCGGGCGGAAGAGCTCAACTGGGAGGGTACAAGCCTTATCCTGGTGCGAGGGAATGCAACGTAAAGACATAATGTCATGGCAGGGCAGACCAGGCACTAAGTCTTGGTTGGCAGCTGGTCTAGGATGGAAGCTCCGACAGGCGGACAGTTAGAACATTGCTTTGCTGATCTGGCAGCTTCTGCAGCTTGTCTTGATCCAAAAGTATAGGTGTTACCTTTCCTCTGGAGAGAACTAGGCAGACCGAGAGACGGATCATGCTGCATGGGCAACACATGGTCTCTATATTTTAGCCCAGGCTTTGTGCTATGGAAAGGTAATAAATTCATCCCTGGTCTTAACCGGTCTCGGAATCAAAGCGAGAGGTAACATTTACGGGTTATAAGTCCTTGTCATTTGGCGTAGACTTAGGGTGCCACGGGTCGCCTCTCACGGTGGGAGTCACCTGCAGGTGTCACTGATCAGCTGCCGCCCGGAGTCATCCATGTCGCTTGTCCATAAATCACAATTTAATTGCGCGACTCACTGTCGAGAAATCACTGTAATTTTACAATCAGATGATAAAAATACCAAGGACAGTTTGATTCGCAACTGCAAGTTGTTTACTACGGGGAGTCGGTGAGATCAAGCAGTGGAGTCGTCTTTGAAAGTCCCCACAAGACAGAAAATTGTAGGCCTGTTATTGTGACCCGATTGGGAAAATGCGGGAAACAGGCTAGCTTGTGTTGGTTGTCATAACAAGGGAAACCACTTTTGCATTGATTAATCAAAGGGGAGAGAAGAATTCTGAAATGGATAGTCTGCCCCTGGAACCATCTGATGTGTTGACATCAAAGAACACTAAAAGGCTCTTTGACAAAAACATGACTTGTTTACAGTGAGTGTAGACAAGAAAGTTGACTCGAGCTGACGTGTTTCTGTACCGCTGTTGAAATTCGGAGAGCATCTACCGTGTTAGATTTAATTAAAGATTAAATAACATGTGATTTTATGGCAAATTGTAGAGGCCATCCAGGAGTGATGCGGTGTTGCATAAGGTTCCCTGCCAGTTACGAGGAAGATCTACACTGGTTTTGAAGAAGTTAAACTCCGATTTGGAAGAACACCAGTTGAACAGTCAATGTTGTTTTTTACGGAAATGAATAACGTCCGAGAAGAAAGTCTAGACAATAATGTTTACGCTGGGCCTATGAGCAGGAGGGTCCACTATAACATGTCTCAGAAGAGCAAAACCATATAACGATTCCTGTGTGATAAGGTACACCTAGGATGGGTGATGTTTGTTGATACACCACACATCATACGAACAATTGTAACTAAACGAGAACTTTAAATGTAACATTCACATGGTGAGGTAGATTCTAGTGAAAGATTACAAGGGACATTGTACTTGAGACAATATAGACACTAGATAGGATCAAGTATATTAACAATAACAGTGATACCTAATTTTCACAGTACAAGGGATGTGTACATTTTAGGAACTATAGGAACTTATAATGTGTAGTGTGCAACCGGTCCATGATCATGTAGATGGATTACCAGGTAGCTACAGAAGAAAGTCAGTGTCTGGCAGGAGAGATACATCACTGGGTGAGGTTGTCTTGTGCTGACCTAACGTGCTGTGGTGTGTCCTTGCAAGGATGAACTGACTGGGCTATTAATCTGATGGTCCGATTCTACACACAATATAGAACACATCACACATTCTTCGCATACGCTTCTCACATACATTACACTTTTCTTTTAATAAATTAATTGTTATTAATTTTTGGAAGCTAGAGTTGTTGAGTATGTTGCGTTGGGGAAGAATGAGAGGGGGCATGATACAGCAGTGATAGAGAGAGAGAGAGAGAGAGAGAGAGAGAGAGAGAGAGAGAGAGAGAGAGAGAGAGAGAGAGAAAGGGGTGTCCATAAACTGACGAAGTTTTGTAGACGGATTCTAGTGGTTTCTCCAGGATAATGATAAGGGGTTAAAATATAATGTGGGTGTTGATTCCTCTCACTCCAGGGACGACACTTTAAACGGGTACACGACACTCACTACAATTTTTTTCGCATATCCTTTAAAGAACATCGCTGTCAACATCAGCATCTTTCAGCTGATTGTTGATTTCTTGGCAAGACTACATTCAGTAGTTTGATATTGCTTTCTTAGCGGCCAGCTCACATACTCCGTAAGTTACCGACGCGGAGAGAACCACTACCATTTCTCGCGCACGCACGTCACGTTAATCACGAGAGTATACGAGATTACGGAGAAAGTCGTGTAACCTATCGACGAGGGAGACCGGCCACTGCTAATTAATTATAGTTACACCTAGTCTATGCTTTTGTATTAAAGGAGTCGATTAATAAAACAGTGATTGATTATTTTATGTTAATTCAAATTTAATCACACAAATTTGCAAATTCTAATCGATAACACTGACTTGTATCTATATGACTCTTAAGAAAATGTTTGTTCTGTATATAATGCTCTATTTTTATTAGTCTCTTTCAGGCAATCATAGTAAGTGGTAGTTCAAGGAATTCAAAACATTCGTTTCAGGAACCACATCTCCATTGCTTTCAAGTTCTTCCTAGGGATGGTCGAATGTTTTGATGATGTGACATATGACAATTGCAAATTCTGAGCCATGACGTAATATTCAAGAACTCTCAAGAACTGTTGATGACGATATGAAGGAAATCAAGTATCGTTACCTATTTTCTCAATCATTCTTTTGGGATAGGGAGTCTGGTCACTGAACAAAGTATTTCCTAAACTAGTTACGCTACCTCTACTTATAATTTAAAGAGATGTATTTTAAAGTCAACTCAGGGGGCTGAGTGGTCTCGAGGTATGGTGTCCGCCTCGAGTGCTGGAGGTCCTGGGTTCAGGCCCCGGTGAGGACCAGGATTTATTTAAAAATTCCACCTGGAATTCCAGTAATAAAATTTCCCATGGTCTCTGGGTAGTGAGATCGGACGCCCGTGTGTATTGTTGCGCACGTAAAAGATCCCTTGGCAGTTGGAAATAGAAAAAGACTAGCCTAACGGCGCTGCCCGGGCAAAATTTCGAGTTAAAAATCTACCCAAAGTATTTCAGGATCCTCGCCGATGCAACGGAGTTCGTGCATTGAGCTGAGTTTCACCAGACTCAGGTTTGAGTTAGGAGGAAAACGAAGCAATTATGGGTTAAACCGTGTGCCGTGATGTTGATGCAACGACTAAACGACTAAACTAAACTAAAGTCAACTATAAGGTTATTGTGTAAGTATAAACCTAGCTAGAGGTAGCGAAATGTCCCTAGTAACCTATTATTGGAGACTTGACGTTATCGTGGTTGTTAAAAGACAATGTGACATAGAAGCGGACAATGTAAGAAAATGATAGTTTTAGGTAGACAGCGTTTGTATTGGGGGGATGTTACAACGGAAGTTAGTGTATTAGCCAATGTTGAATGGGGATATGTAGGTATTAACGATGTGAAAAAATCTGTGATGACGACAAACCGATGATAGTGAAACTGTGACAGGTGGAAGCATCGACTGTATTGGTATGCGTGTTGTCAACCGGTATGAATGTTTGATTGGAGGTACAATGGAAGTTTGAAGACAGTGTGACATGGAAACGTCGTGAAGACACATATGAAGCACAGAGACTCCTTGTGACAGAAATAAATTAAGAGTGTAGAGAGATGTCAAAGTAGTTTGTAGAAGTGTTTCTTTAGCAGATACGCTTGAATATAAATTTTAATCTTTTGGTACTGTAAAACGGCAAAAGTGATGACGTTGCTAATTATGTACTGTGAAATGTCCTTTTAGATAAAAGCCAAGACAGTCTTGGCGCAAGTACAGAAGCGACATAACAGAACTTTAATTAAGTACTTTAGAACTTTAATCAAAGAAGGTATGGAAGGGTTGCCTGACTGTTTTGATGCTGTGAAATGCGATCTCTGACATAATACTTGTTTTCTTCTCTTAATGAAAGCTAAGAATGAGTCACACGAGTACGTGGATGATACCATACAAGAAAAACACAGACATAGGCGCTAGTACAGATAACCAAATATAAGGTGTATCAGTCATCTTTGGTCAGAGGGTTGCGGAAAAAACAGTTGATAATAGCCAGTTATGAAACTAGACAATGAAGTTACGCCAAAGTCACATTGGACATCAGTGATGACTATTTAGAACGTAGACGAGGTACACGTAACACGATATCGCCTTGTAAAGAAAACGGGTGACACGACTGTATATGCTACATGCACATGTGTAGCCTATAGGTTAAAAGTTTCTCAAACAGTTGAAGACCCTGGAAATTTTCAGTTAAAAGTTAGTTATGAGTAAGAAATACAACATCTTTCAGATGTAATAAAGGAAAGTGATAAAAATAACAAGGCATATTATGCCAATGACAACATCACTGAGATTGTGAGCTTGAAGACTGGAGATGTGAAATTGGAATATGTTGATAATCGAGAAAAGTAAAATAAATTATGTGGAAGGTATGGAAGTGTTGACGTATTTATTGGAATTAATCAGGTTACATTTGAATGTTTTGGTGTTCATTTGTTTGTGTCAGTATGTTTTATCAACATTTTGTTATGGCTTCTGGTTTATATATATATATATATAACAACACTAAAAAACAACAAAGACAACAATATAATAAATAATTATTTATTAACAAATGATAGGCTATACATTTCTATGTAAACTGGAGGAAAGAAGAGCGGCGTCTCACACTTAACCTTTTTATTACCCCATGATAGGCAAACTTGTCTGTGTTAACTGACGGCAAGAAGAGCTGTGTTGTAATCTTTATTGACCCATGCTAGGGTACAATGTTTATAGTTTCAAATATAATACGTTTGAAGTTGTAAAATATTTAGCAGTAACGCATGTTTTACGACGTTGAATAAATAGATTCAGACACAATAACTAAGGCAGAATGTGTAAAGCAAATGCACCTTTACAAGCCAAGGGAGATTACATAAAAGAAAGTGAAGGAATCCTTATTAAGCAGAAGTGTCCATCGTCGACTGTGGGATAATACCAGATGTCAGAAAGACATTGAAACGAGTATTTTCATGAAACACGGCTAGCAAGAAGAATATTGTGTATATATATATATATATATATATATATATATATATATATATATATATATATATATATATATATATATATATATATATATATATATATAGTTGCAAGATTTTTTTCCGTTTTCTGATAGACAGATTCTTATGCGTGAACGCTCTCAGAATGTTACTGTGCCACTGAAGACGCTTCTTTTTCGTACAAAACAAGATCGGCACTACAGGTAAAATAGAGACAGTCCAATGATGCGGTGATGCAGGAGGTTCAAGTCATACGACAGTTTTATAACTCCACCAGGAGCCATTGCTAATAATGAACATTTACCTACTATGCTGTTACACTACGGCCATCACGGGTTATGTTCTGGGCCAGGCAGCCAACGAAGACGGTTGTAGCAGGTCCCTTAGTGACGACTAGTAATGTCCGCTTAACAAAGAAAAGCTATCCCTGACAAGGCTTTGAACTTGTCATCTCCATAAAATGATGGCGCCTTGCTTTAGGAACATGTGTACTTCGACACATGACACCGGGCATCCACCAACATAACCATGCCACTCTACCACAGTCTTAACAACGAAAAACCGACGCACGCATGCACACATACCGCTGAGTCTTCACTCAGAGATACAGGTCGCAAATTCCTTGTCTACACGTATGTGCAATATGTATTGATGGTTATTGATTTTGTATTCCATGCAGAAAGTAATTTATACGCCTGTAGTGGATCTCGCATCGGTTATGTTATGTTTAATTTAGTACACGCCGGTAAGATGGAGACCGATAAAATCAGGAATTCAATTCATACGACAGCGTTGTAACCCCGCGGCATTCAGTGGGGTCACTCGGGTTAAATCCCTACTCCTTTGTACGGGCAAAGAAATACGGCTTCTACTCCCCACCTCACACGCGAACTACCCACTCGTCCGCCCTTAATAACGATCGGAAGCGCGTATCTAGTCTTTCCTCCACTCACCCAAACATTAACAACGAATGGAAACATTTATTTAGCCACTCATCCACTCGAGCACCCCGTCCCTTAACAAGGGAACGGATGTATTTATCTAGTCACTCTGCCACTCGCCCACTCCGTATCAATGATCGGAAACACTTAACTAGCCGTTCATCGACTCACCCTCTCGTTAACAACGAATGACAGTAAGCCATACCCATTACAACAATAATAACTGCTATCTTTACATTATATGGTTTTCATTTGACGATCAGTAACTCGTGACCCAAATCCGTACTCATAACCAAGTGTATGATGATTATATTAAGACACTAAGCCATACCAACTGCAGTCAACGGACTTGTGGTCGCTACTCGGCGGACTAACAAGCGACACGGACGACCCCAACATCTGGCATATAGGCTTTTTTTTTTTTTTATTCGCATATCCTTTTACAGGACATCGCTGTCAACAGCAGCATCTTTCAGCTGTCTGTTGATTTCTTGGCACGATTACGCTCAGTAGTTTGCCATTGCTTTCTGAGCTGCCGGCTCAGTTATCCCGCAAGTCACCAGTGGGAGACGAACCGCTGCCAGTTCTCGCCCGCTACGAGGCTCTGCGTGATAAACGGGATTACGGAGAAAGTGGCGTAACCCCTCGGCCAGGGAGACCGGCTATAGGCTATATAAGACAACGAAAATGAGGGCACAAGGAGGATACTAGGATATGCTGACGTCACATAGGTTATATAGGAAATTATATGGAGCATACAGGGAGGATAGTACCTTCGAGGGAAACAAACGCTGATATCATATGGGTTATATAGGAAAAACTTTGAGGATAAAAGGAAGATGGTATCCTCATTGTCTCATCTCATCTAATCTCATCATGTTGTTCTTGTACCTTGCGGTGTCGAGGTGATGTATAAACAGCGAGAGAGTGCCCGCTTATGGGGTTCATGTATCGATATTTCCATGGACTCTGTTATTCCCTGCGTCCATCGTTTACGTGGTCGGCCTCTTCCTCTGCTTCCCTCTGATCTGTGCATCATTGCTTGTTGTGGTATACTGTTAGTTGGTAACCTACTTGCATAGTGTGACATAATCACCAACCATCATTTTACAGTGCGTCAACATTTTCACACCAAAACAGAGAACATACAATTGACCGCACGATTGAGAATTGAACACCAACTTGACACTCGAGATGGACAGATGTCGGCTATTAATAGAAGGTACAGCGTCTTCAACTAGGAAGATTAGTGGAAGGAGCGAGTCACGTGATATAACTCTGACCTGCGAAAGCGTTCATTTCTTCAAAACCGCGCACTTCTTCATCTTCAGCCCTGACGGACAGTCAGAGAGCTAATGTGACCTGTCCTTTACATGAAAAAACGGCAGTTTGATCCGAAACCCGAGGTAAGCTTGTACATCCTCAGATCAATGTGATACCCAGATGTGTACAGCATAGGTATCCAGTGTTTGTGCGTCAAAATAAAATATATTACTTATAAAATAAATCTCTGAAGTGTAAAATTGTCGACTGCAACCTTCTAGCTACACCGAGCCTTTCCCGGGCAAAATTAACAATCTCACACTTTCTCAAAACTGCAAACTCTGAAGTTATTCACTACATCTGTTAACTTTACTATGTGCATACTACAATAATCTATCACAGAAAACTGTACGAGGTGAGAATTTCAAACGCACTTTGATGCATTTCATCAAAACTGTTTTAAAATGCTTTCTGCAAACACAAGCCAGTTTGTGCACACGAACCACCGCCTCGCTTAAAAACGTACTTATTTCTGCCTATTCGCAATCTAAGGAGCTGAGAGAAGGATTATATCTTTCCTTTCCTCTTTACGAATTGAAATAAAAGGGTTTGATAGAAAATAATTGTATTTATGTGTCAGATTTTCACTCAGACAAAGCACTTATTAAATGCATTGCTTTAAAAAGGTTATGCTTCACAGACGCCATTTGTGACAGACGGCCTAGTTAATCTGTCCAGACCAAAAGGTAAACAAAACCTCGGTCTATTGCGAACTATTGATCGCCAACAGAAGGGACATGATGTACACTGTTAATAGAAGAATAATAATAAATTAATATGAAGAAGAAGAGAGGTGGATTAGGAGAGGTACTTTATATAACAACCTCTTACTAATGTATTGTTGTCATGATTCTGTATGGATTACATTTTGTAACAAATACACATCAGAAATTCTGTATGTTGGACATGAATAACAATAAAACACTTGATGAGTTAAACTGATATTAACTGTTGAAGATGGGAGGACAAGTAGTACAAGCTATGAGAACCCCAGTCAACAGAAGTGAACTCAACACATTACATCACACAGCACTCCACACAACACCACAACAACATCAGGTAAAAAGGAAATGATTTATAAGAAGAATAAGAAGACAAATCGTTAATTTGGAAGGTACAGATAAACATTTATATACACAATGCATAACCCAATGAGTTGATGGAGATGTTTAATTGTATGTCATTTAAATAAAAAATGCATCTTATCCTTGTCTTGGTCTTGTCTTATCAGCCTGACTTGAATGCTCTAAGGAACAACACATCATCACTCTTAGCTATGCCTGATTGTACACTTCTCACTGAACCACAGGTACACTGAGAAAATGCATACAGCAGGTACCAGATGATAGCAGGTGCATCCAGTGTAATAATCTCTGACCCCACACAAATTAGCACAACACCACTTCTTCTAATCTTATCCTTCCTGTTATGTTGTGTTCACACTTAATAACATGCTGGAAAAATTACATTGGTAGGATTATACATGCCTCTGTAAATTTTACACAGTGATGTTCTTGGTGGCAAACTGACCAGAAGAGGGAGGCAGATAGAGAAAAGATGACCCACACACATGAGATGGAGGATAACCTCAGGCCTTGAGCAGAGCAAGGGCAGCTTTCAGGGTAGCTTCACAGGCAAGTACTGAAGCGGATCCATCAGTCAATGGACTCAGGCTTAACCCATATCTACCACTCAGAGGTGACCTTTCTCAATGCCAACAAACACAATCCCTCCCAGACACAATGATTTGTATAAACCATTTGAACCTCATGCCACATTATGATGTAGAACATTTCATGAATTAGAAGAAGATTTACAACACTTCAATCAATCAATCATGTGCCATGCCGGAAAGCGTGGGCGGTCATGACTCGCCATTTCTCTCGATCACCAGTGTCGTGGATCAGCTCAGTGTTCCTGTCTCGTCCATGCCATGTGGCCAAGCCATCCAGGTATTTTCCTCTCGGTCTTCCTCTTGGTCTGTTCCCTTCGATCTTGCCAGTTGTCACTAAGTTCTCCAATCCATTTCTTCTCATAACATGTCCAAAAATTTTGACTGTCTACGTCTAATTTCTCTAATCAGTTTAAGATGTTCATTTGTCTCCTGTAGTACTTGGTCATTGGGTTTTCTGTCTGACCATGGTATTCTTTGCATTTTCCTCAGAAACCACATTTCTGCAGCCATCAGATGTTTTTCAGCTTGACTGCTCATTGTCCAAGTTTCACATCCATACAAAAGAACAGGCTCTATGTATCCCCTCAACACTCTTTTTCTCGTTTCAATTGACATCTTCTTATTGGTCAGAATGTTTTTCATCTTGCTAAAGGCTACTTTCGCCATGGCGATTCTTGTTCTAATCTCTTCAAGGCATCTCCCATCAGATGTTATAACTGTTCCAAGATAATTGTACCGATTCACTTGTTGAAGAATATTTCCATTTACTTGTATATTACATTTTGGCCTTTAAGCGAATCATGATATACTAGGCACTTTTAAAGAGGTAGTTTGCCGTTGCTTTCCTCTATGGCAGTGACCTTACTGGTCGGATACCGCAGCCATTGACTCAAGACGAGTTCCTTTGCCTGCCGTCGTGTAAATCGAGGCCATGACCCACAAATATATGTCGGCTGCCCTCAAAATTACATCCACCACCTGCCTTCCGTGGCTTCTTTTGAAAACTTCCAATAAAAGGAACACAATATAACATCACATAATCCACAGGGAAACACTATTCACAGGGAATCCAAAGGAAATCACACGAAATCCAATGAAAAACACTAAATAGCTTCCCTCCGAAAAGTAACGATCCATCTTGTCGACATTTTACCGGAAGCACTTAGGATCATCATATTGATTATTGTTTATTGATTGATGGTCTGTAATTGCTACTGATGTGCATGTTCCCATTTGACAATATGACATGATGAACATTTGCCAAAAAATGAGATATGTATCAAAAGGCCAAAAGAAACAGGCCAGTCTATTGACATGAACAGTAACTGAATCTTATATTAATGTGTCAGTTCAACCTGTCTGTTAATTACCTGTTTATTTGTGTAAACAAGATGTCAATGTCTACCAGTATTTGTTAAATAATTTATTTAGCAAAACTAAATAACTCAAAGAATTAAATAAGGGAAAGAGGAGACTCTATCTCTTGACTGTTCCAGACCCATGCTACATTTCACCTGATTCATACTGAGGAAGTCTTTCAGACATTTCACAGAATATCATGGGGGTTCGAGAGCTATTAGAATCCTGGTGAAGGGGCAGAGTCAAATCTTAGTGTTCACTATTCTCCCTAAAGAGACCATTAACTCCTAGACAAACAATTAAACCGAGTCCTGTAATACTTCAAGGGTCGTATTCTTGATTTATTTACATATTGGAAGAGGATGGGGCCCAGCTTCTAAACCAGAATATGGGTAACGCATAACAGTGATCCCCAGTCCCTTCAGAATATACGACATTGTGGTTGGCCTGTCCCGGACTTGAATCCCAGCAGACATATTGAATAGCTATTATCCTAGATGATAAACCCTGGGAATAGATATCTGTCGGGGGATTCTAAACCATAGAGGATAAGTGATACTTGATAAGAGCAGTATTCAATTGAGTTACACAGGATACATTGTGCTTGTTAAACAATTTCATAAATTGTATACACAAATTTCAGATATTGAACATTGTCATTTTATGATTTGATGATAAACAGACATCATGTGGGGTATTGATTGACAGCCACATGACAAGAATGGCATTTATATATAAATGAGAGTTTGGTGACTGATCATTTCTCCTGAATAAGGGGACTCTTTCTAAATAGTGTCTATATTTCAGAGAGGGTGCTCCAGGAGAAAATAGAGTGTGAATCTACTAGTCTAAACATTATTCTCTTTAGAGAAGGTGTCTTTCTTCAGAAGAATTTGACTTAGAGTATTTTATCACCGATCGGAAAAATCTTTCTCCGAAGGGAAATCTCTGTCAAAATTTCGAATTCTTTTAGAAAGAGTGGAACTCATTCTGGTTACTTCTATGCTTTCTGTCCTTAGCTTGTGCAGCATTGACAGATAGACAAGAAATTAAGTTCTACCATTTCTAGGTCAGATATCAATCGTGTTTAATATACCTTTACCTGGGGTCAACAGAATTTAGTTAGTGATATCTTTGTTTAATATTGTGCATGCTTTGCTGTATATTTGCAGAGATCCAAGGAGTGACAAGCTTACCTGGATCAGATCAAACTGCACTTTATTTTCTTTTCTAAAGTAAATAAAAATTAAACAAATAAGCATGGCCGAAGCTGCTAAAATTCCGGGCCCAGATAATGGAAATAGGTAAACAATGCAGTTTAGACGGCCCTGAGCTGGCTAAATATGTCTCAGATGAATTCGACAGGAGGGAACGACTCCAAGCCGATCTAGCCCTCAAAGAGAAATGGCTCAGGCTGAATTAGCTGAGAAGGAAAGAAAGCTTCAGGCTGAATTAGCTGAGAAGGAGAATGAACGCTTACAAGCATACGAGTTGGAACAGAAGAAACTTCAGGCTGAAATAGCTGAGAAGGAAAGTAGATTTCAGGCTGATATAGCTGAAAAGGAAAAGGAACGCTCACAGGCTTACGAGTTGGAACAAAAGAAACAAGAAGATGAAATCAGGGAAAGGGAAAGAGAACGTCAACACCAGCTGGAGTTGAAGAGAATGGAGAATGACTTGGAGATCCGAAGACTAGAGGGAGGGATTTCCCCCACCCCCTCAAACTCATTAGGTTTTCCAGTGGCAGAACAACATTCTAACGTCTCCTCACCTTAATTCCGGAGCGATGTCTTTTCCTCTAGAACCATTCAATGAACAGACGGACAGCATCGAGGCTTTTTTGTCTCGCTACGAATTGATGTGTGTCAGCTGTGGTCTTGACGAGGAAAGATGGGCAACAAAATTATCGCAAGCTTTAAGATCTACCGCATACGACGTGTTCTCTCGACTCACCCGTGAGGAACAGCAGGATTACGCGACACTAAAGAAGGCACTCTTGAGCCGATTTGAAGTGGACGGTGACTCTTACAAAGTTCGATTCAAAGCCGCAAGGAAAGAACCGAGCGAAAGTTATGTGCAACTAGTTGAAAGACTGAAATCTTATATCCAACGATGGGCAAGCCTAGGAAGGTTCGATGAAAGTTTCGAGGGACTACGCGAGATGATCATCATAGATCAGCTAAAAGGCAAGATGTCGAATGAGATGAAAGCATTTTTAACACAAAACGGGGCTGACCGACTAGAAAACATCATCATCCTGGCAGAGAGATTTGAAAAATCTCAGAAGGAAATCGGAGGCAAGGGACGTTCGGCCAACACTCCCCCTCAGGATAAAACTTCAAAGCCAAAGGAAGGTGATGGCAACTTAGCCACCAAGAAAAATGGGAAATCCAAAAACCCCACTCAAAACACAGCCCAAACAGCGGCGAAGGAGGAAAAACCATTCTGCTCGAATTGTAAAGTCAGAGGTCACACATTGAAGAATTGTAGGAAGAAGCCTCCTCCACACACAGCTGCTTGTTTGGCCAGCCGAAGAGAGAAAGGGGTGAACACTGATGAAACGTCCAATCAGACACCTCATAAAGACACATCATCTCATCTTCCGGTTGTAGAATCCATATTGCTGAATGGATTCAAAACGACCTGTCTCTACGATACCGGGCTATCGTATGACTGCGTTGTTTCATCATCCTTAGTTCACCCGGAACAGGTGACAGAGGAGATCGTCGAATTACAGGGACCCCTGAAGAGTTCTACAACTATGTCTCTTCCGGTGGCAAAGGTGAGCATAGCATCTCGTTATGTCACTGGGACAATCAAGGCTGCAGTCTTAGAAGATCCTATATATCCCGTAATTCTTGGCCTGTAGATTTGTCTTTCTGGGAGAACCTGTTCAACCTGTGGCGATGTCGACAATGACAACTCGATCCCAGACGAAAAAGACTCCAGAAACAACTACGCCAATCCCTCGAACGGAGGAACTGAAGAGGGCACAAGAGGCCGACAGCACCTTGGATCCCTGCTTCAGGAAACTGCCGAAATCACATTTACCTCAACGTAAAGGTGATCTGTTTATGAAGTCAGCACTTCTCTACAGACGAGCAGGAAGAGCTGGACAAGAGTTCAACCAACTTGTTGTACCAACTCAACATAGGGCCCAGATCCTAGAAATGGGCCATAGTCTACCATTTAGTGGGCATATGGGTATCAACGCTACTACACAGCGGATTGCGACTCACTACTTTTGGCCAGGGATGAATTCAGACATACAACGGTTTGTAAAATCATGCCCACAGTGTCAGAAAGTATCACCAAAACACCGGACACCACCGGCAATGTTGGGTGATTTGCCTATTACTGGAATACCATTCGAGAAGGTAGCTGTAGACATTATCGGACCCCTCTCCGCAACGAAGAGGCGAAATCGATTCATATTAACGCTTGTGGACACAACGACCATGTGGGCCGAAGCGGTTCCTATGCCCAGCTGTGACTCCAAACACGTCGCTGAAGCATTATTAGGAATATTCACACGTCTAGGATTCCCACAAAGAATCTTGACGGACAACGGTTCACAGTTTCGTAGTAAACTAATGGAAGAGACATTCAGACTTTTTCATTCGCGCCATATCTTTAGTTCACCATATTACCCTCAGTCAAACGGACTTGTGGAGCGGTGGAACGGGACATTGATCAGTATCCTGCGCAAAATTGCCCAGGAGAAGACAGAGGATTGGGACTTGTATTTACCCGCAGCTCTATTCGCTTACAGGGAGGTACCCCATCACTCAACAGGTTTTGCTCCAGCCACATTGTTGTTTGGACGACCGATCAAAGGACCACTCGAGGCGTTACTCCGAACCTGGACCGATGATCATACAGACGATACAGTCGTGACTGCATCTACGTATGTTGCCGAGTTGAAGAATCGTTTACAACACAGTTGGAAACAAGCGAATGTCAATCTACGTCAAGCCAGGCGAAGAATTGCTCGTTACTTCAAACGAAAGGCAAAAGATAGAGAATTGAGGTAGGAGAGAAGGTGATGTTCCTGCTTCCAACCAGTCAGAATAAGTTGCAAATAGGATGGAGAGGACCTTATGTAGTGACGGAGAAGATCTCTCGTACCAACTACAAGATTTCTGTCAAAGGCAAGATGAAAGTATTTCACATAAACCTTTTGAAGAAATATAATGAAAGACCCTCAACCACCGAACCTGCACATCTGATGGCCATGAGTGTGGCTACTGAAGTCGAAGAAGGATCAACAATGGGAGTCGAGTACCCACTGCAAGCCAAAGAGACCTTTAAGGATGTGGAAATTAATCCCAACTTATCAAAGGATCAGCAAGAGCAGATTCGGGAACTTATGGTTATGTATGCAGACGTACTTACAGATGAGCCAAGAAGTACTGATTTGGAGGAATTTGACATGAAGTTAAATGACACAGTACCTGTGCGAGTCAAGACTTACCCAGTTCCTTATGCAAAGCAAATGACTTTAGAGGAAGAAATACAACTACTCACCGCAGGAATAATCTCACCATTTGAATCACCATACAGTGCCAGCGTCGTTTTATTGAGAAAGCCAAGTGGAGAACATAGATTGTGCATCGATTATCGACAGCTCAATGCTATTACTGAATTCCAAGCAGAACCTCTGCCTGATCAGAATAAACTCTTCACAGCACTCAACCGAGCTAAGTACTTTAGTAGGATTGATCTCAGCAAGGGATATTATCAGATTCCTGTAAAACCGGAAGTTAGACCATGGTTAGCTTTCAGCACGCATGGAGGACACTATGAGTTCAACGTACTTCCATTCGGATGAAGTAATGCTCCTAGCGTTTTTACACGTATGATGAGAAAATTACTTGACCCACTACATCATCCAGACATTAGTCACTTCATGGATGACATACTGATCGCAACTGAAACATTTGACAAGCATGTAGAAACACTGCATCTTTTGTTCAGGCGCCTCAGAGAAACTGGTTTGACGGCTAGGCCAAAGAAGTGTCAAATAGGATTCCAGGAATTGGACTTTCTAGGTCATAAGATATCTCATGGACTGATAACTCCACAAGAGGGAAATGTGGATAAACTCCAGAGAGCACCTCGTCCAAAAACAAAGAAGGATGTGAGATCATTTGTATCCTTATGTGGATTCTATCAAAGATACATCAAAGACTTCAATACTCTGTCAGCACCTTTAACGGATCTTACCAAAAAGGGGAACCCAGAGAAAGTCAATTGGTCTGCTGAATGTGAGAGAGCTTTCACAGCACTCAAACAAGCCTTAACCAATCATCCAGTTTTACATCTACCAGACCTCGACCAACCGTTCGTACTGCGTACCGACGCCAGTAACGTAGGAATTGGGGCAACGTTGTTGCAGAGAAAGGGAGATGAATCATCAGAGCTATTCCCTGTAGCTTATGCCAGCAGGAAATTGAATGCAGCTGAGAAAAATTATAGTGTTATAGAGAGAGAGTGTCTTGCGCTCGTATGGAGTGTACAGAAGTTTCAGGCATACCTATATGGAAAACACTTCACCGTACAATGTGATCAATAACCACTCATGTTTCTCGCAGCATCCAACAATTTGAATGCAAGACTGATGAGGTGGTCACTACTTCTACAACCATACTCGTTCCAGATAGAATATGTCCCTGGAAAGATGAATGTGGGAGCAGACTTCCTAAGTCGACACCCAGTGTCTGATGAACCATGTCAATCAGATGCGGAAGAGAATACATTGGAGTAAATCATATAGGAAAAGCTTGACAACTGTAAATGCTGGAAACTTAGTTCCATACCCTAGAACAATCTGGAGTGGAGCTATGTGACATAATCACCAACCATCATTTTACAGTGTGTCAACATTTACACACCAAAACCAGAGACAACATACAATTGACAGCACCATTGACAATCGAACACCAACTTGACACTCGAGATGGACAGATGTCGGCTATTAATAGAAAGTACAGCGTCTTCAACTAGGAAAGATTATTGGAAGGAGCGGGTCACGTGATATAACTCTGACCTGCGAAAGCGTTTCATTTCTTCAAAACCGCGCACTTCTTCATCTTCATGCCCTGACGGACAGTCAGAGAGCCAATGTGACCTGTCTTTCACATGAACTAACGGCAGTTTGATCTGAAATCCGAGGTAAGCTTGTGAATCCTCAGATCAATGTGATACCCAGATGTATGCAGCGGAGGTATCCAGTGTTTGTGCGTCAAATAAAATGTATTACTCTATAAATAAATCTCTGAAGTGTAAAATTGTCGACTGCAAACTTCTAGCTACACCGAGCCTTTCCCGGGCAAACTAACAATCTCTACTACTTTCTCAAAACTGCAAACTCTGAAGTTCTTCACTACATCTGTTAGCTTTACTATGTGCATACTACAATCAATCTATCACAGAAAACTGTACGAGGTGAGAATTTCAAACGCACTTTGATGCATTTCATCAAAACTGTTTAAAATGCTTTCTGCAAACACAAGACAGTTTGTGCACACGAACCACTGCCTCGCTTGAAAACGTACTTATTTCTGCCTATTCGCAATCTAAGGAGCTGAGAGAGGGATTATATCCTTTCCTTTCCTCTTTACGAATTGAAATAATAGGGTTTGATAGAAAATAATTGTATTTATGTGTCAGATTTTCACTCAGACAAAGCACTTATTAAATGCATTGCCTAGAACAGGTTACGCTTCACAGACGCCATTTGTGACAGACGGCCTAGTTAATCTGTCCAGACCAAAAGGTAAACAAAACCTCGGTCTATTAGCCAACTGTTGATCGCCAACAGAAGGGGACATGATGTGCACTGCTAACAGAAGAAGAAGAATAGATTGATATGAAGAAGAAGAGAGGTGGATTAGGAGAGGTACTTTATGTAACAACCTCTTACTAATGTATTGTTGTCATGATCTTGTATGGATTACATTTTGTAACAAATACACATCAGAAATTCTGTATGTTGGACATGAATAACAATAAAACACTTGATGAGATAAACTCATATTAACTGATGAAGATGGGGGACAAGTGGTACAAGCTATGAGAACCCCAGTCAACAGAAGTTAACTCAACACACTACATCACACAGCACTCCACACCACACCACAACAACAGCAGGTAAAAGGAAATGATTTATAAGAAGAAGAAGAAGACAAATAGTTAATTTGGAAGGTACAGATAAACATTTATATACACAATGCATAACCAAATGAGTTGATGAGATGTTTAATTGTATGTCATTTAAATAAAAATGCATCTTATCCTTGTCTTGGTCTTGCACTATCAGCTTGACTTGAATGCTCAAGGAACAACACATCATCACTCCTATCTATGTCTGATTGTACACTTCTCAATGAACCACAGGTACACTGAGAAAATGCATACAGCAGGTACCAGATGATAGCAGGTGCATCCAGTGTAATAATCTCTGACCCCACACAAATTAACACAACACCACTTCTTCTGATCTTATCCTTCCTGTTATGTTGTGTTCACACTTAATAACATGCTGGAAAAATTACATTGGTAGGATTATACATGCCTCTGTAAATTTTACACAGTGATGTTCTTGGTGGCAACCTGACCAGAAGAGGGAGGCAGAGAGAAAGATGACCCACACACATGAGATGGAAGATAACCTCAGGCCTTGAGCAGAGCAAGGGCAGCTTTCAGGGTAGCTTCACTGGCAAGTACTGAAGCGGATCCATCAGTCAATGGACCCAGGCTTAACCCATATCTACCACTCAGAGGTGACTTTCTCAATGCCAACAAACACAATCCCTCCCAGACACAATGATTTGTATAAACCATTTGAACCTCATGCCACATTATGATGTAGAACTTTTCGTGATTTAGAAGAAGATTTACAACACTTAGGATCATCATATTGATGTTTGTTTATTGATTGATTGTCTGTAATTGGTACTGATGTGAATTTTCCCATTTGGCAATATGAAATGATGAACATTTGCCAAAAAATGAGATATGTATCAAAAGGCCAAAAGAAACAGGCCAGTCAATAAATGACATGAACAGTAACTGAATCTTATATTAATGTGTCAGTTCACCCTGTCTGTTAATTACCTGTTTATTTGTGTAAACAAGATGTCAATGTCTACCAGTATTTGTTAAATAATTTATTTAGCAAAACTAAGTAACTCCAAAGAATTAAAAGAAGGGAAATATCTCTTGACTGTTCCAGACTCATGCTACATTTCACCTGATTCAAACTGAGGAAGTCTTTCAGACATTTCACAGAATATCATGGAGGTTCGAGAGCTATTAGAATCCTGGTGAAGGGGCAGAGTCAAATCTAGTGGTTACTGTTCCCCTAAAGAGGACCATTAACTCCTAGACAAACAATTAAACCAAGTCTGTAATATTTCAAGGGTCGTATTCTTGATTTATTTACATATTGGAAGTGGATGGGGCCCAGCTTCTAAAACCAGAATATGGGTAATGCACAACAGTGATCCCCAGTCCCTTCAGAATATACGACACATGGCCAAACCATTTGACTTGCTGCCTTCTAATAAAATCTAGTGCAGCTATAACCCCTACTTTAGTCCTGATTTCTTTATTTCTGATCTTATCACTTCTTGATACATTGAGTATTCTTCTCAGGAATCTCATTTCTGTTGTTGTAATTTTACTTTTCTCTTTTTATTTCATTGTCCTGGTTTAGCATTGGTAACATAGAGTTGGTAAGAAGATTGTGTTGTAACGTGCTTTCTTAGTAGTTATTGATACATGTTTGTTCTTTAGTATTGGTGCCATTTGTCCAGTTGGTTGGTTTGCCTTATTGCATCTATTTTAGATCTCGTCTTCTGATTTGCCATTTGATGATATTATACTTGCTAGTTACTTGAAACTCTTTACATGTTTCAAGGGATGTTCGTTTAGGTGAATCGTTGTTGCTTTTTCTTCTTTAGTTATAGTCAATACCTCTGTTTTAATTGTGCTAATTTTCATGTTATGTTCCCTATACATCTCATTTAGACTATTCACGTGGTCTTGTAATTCAGCTTCTGATTTTGCTATTAGTGCTTGGTCGTCCGCAACAGAAGTTCTCTAATGGTTAGATTTGCAGATGGTTCTTCTTCTGTGTTCTCGTCATGTGGTATTCTTGTGGCATCTGTTTGGCTGGTTTCTTTACATATGATGTCAATATATGTTATAAACAAGAGAGGGGACAGGACACAGCCTTTTCGCACTCCGGATTTTATGGGGAAGGGTTCTGAGTGTCCTCCAGTTGCTCTCACTATGCATTCACTGTTGTTGTATAAGCTTCTACATAGGTCCTCATTGTGCGACTCGAAATGTTGAGGATATTGATTTTGACATCACAAGCCCACATAACATAAGTGCCATGTCGCTGTTTACCATTCCAACTGACAACTGATAATAATAATAGAACACTAGGCTCGCTCCGAGCAACTGAACAGCAATATGGCTTAGCAAGTGAACCCAAACAGGAGTAATGAATGATCGACTCCTACGTGAGTAATTGAAAATCGCTGCTTTATTTATCTACAGCGCATCGGGTTTGTACATCAGACAATAATATTCTGCAACAGTACGTGATACGTGGCCTGTGATACCAGACCGGCCGTAAATACACTATTACATGTCATATTAAATGATTACAATTACAAACCGTTGCATAAAAAAACTGTTTACGGATTTACTCTATACGTCCTTGAAGCTCTTTCTCTCTCTCCGTTAGGTACATTTCTCGCCGCTCTGAAATTCTACGTAATTTCCTCGCCTGTACGTTCATTCGTCCGTGGCGTTCTCACCCATGAGTTCGTTATATATCTTCTCTGTATGTTATTCCTATTCCAGCCACTGTTTCAATGCAGAACTCTTTGTTAGCCAACTTATATGTACTGATAATTCAATGCACTGCCTTCCATTCCAAAACTCTCCAAAATCTCTGTTTCTATGCACATCTCCATGTGACGTTTTTCTCCGTTGCGGCGTCTCTTCCCTTTTTTCTCATTTTCGGTATCGAGACTTCTGCTTTTGTTTATGCTACGTCATTATAGGGCACTAGCTATATGGCAGTCTGTCCCCTTTAAAATGATGCAATCATTTTCTTACTTGTGATCTATTAAGCCGACAAATAGCAGTGCTTACGTAATGAGCCCTATGCTAATACGATGGTATGGTCATCTATCAATCGTACACAAAATTAAAAAAAAAACAACAATATTATACGACGGGCACGCACACCTGTCTATAATCCCGCGGTATATGTCATGTAGCACTGCCTATGGGAGGGCTGTGCTAACTAATTAAAACCATTAGTCCCTCATTTGTCAAAACTGACAAGCGTCCAAACGCTAGCTAAAATACCGGAGTAATGGGACGTGTGTGATTCACAGGTACCGAGCCGTCAATACTAGTGAATGCTCTGTAACTATCATTGCAATATATATCCACTGCCATGTCCTAGGTCCGTATAAAATATACAGGTGAGGTATTCTGCCTTAGTTGCAGACGTAGCACAATCGTATTAAATGTCCATTTATCGAGACTTATACAACCTCACATGATAACATGTTTGTGTGCAATGCAATGGCAAATGTTCTATATCTGCGCCGTAATCATAATGTGGCGTAATCGTCATATGTCTTCAAAGACATCGTACCTGAATATGTTAACAGCGATCAGGATAATAACATAATTATAAACAATATTAAAATATTCAAATAATACGCGATTCTAATAACCGAAGAACGCAAACACTTAATTATACTAATTTTAAATTATGTGAAATCAGTATAAATTGACCTAATAAGCACAGTTCATTATAACATGTCATTAAAGTATATATCACCATACACTAATAAGTGAATATTTCAAAGCACAGTCTTTCACTGTTCAAATCAGTAATATGATCTTACTGTCACTGACGTATATGCAATAAATTCACTATTTGTAAATAAGAAAATCCACTGTTCCACTAATAATCCAACATAATATTGTCCTGAGAATACCATACGACCGCATTCCTTGAACCAGTACAGTAAATTTTGTCGACCATAGAGCACAAAATCGTATCATCTGGTATCTGGAATGCATCACCTTCTTCCCCATGCCGAGTATCATGTCATATCATGTCTCTGCCAATGAACAAAGTAACAATACATGTTTTTTTGTTTTTTTAGCATATCCTTTACAGGACTTAGCTGTCAACACCAGCATCTTTCAGCTGTATGTTGATTTCTTGGCAAGATTACGCTCAGTAGTTTGCCATTGCTTTCTGAGCGGCCGGCTCACATACCCCGTAAGTTACCGATGCGTTTCGAACCACTACTGATTTGAACCGTCATCACGTTGCCAACGAGAGTATACGAGATTACGGAGAAAAGTCATAACCTCTAAGCCACGAAGCCGGCAACAATACATGTATACAACTGAAATAATATTGTGACAAAGTTAATAATTTGTTGTTTATTGTGGAAATTGCAATCTAATCGGGTGTATATGCAACACGAATCAATCGGCCTAAATACTATATAACTGAACGTAGACAACTGATAAGAAAAGAGCTACTGAGTAGACAATATAGAGTCGACTAAGAAGATCTGCCAAGTTATTGTTCTTGTCTGGAATATAGTTAGTTAGTTAGTTCGTTAGTCGACAGATCATCCTCGTTGCACATCGAACCATTCAGTCCATAAGTGCTCGGATCCCCTCCTCAGCAAATCCCGCAGCGTGTAGCGGCTAACGACGCAGTTCTGTGTTGGTTTATCAATCTTCTTTGGCTTCCTGCGTAGTGTTCTTGTTTGGCCACCCCTCTTTTAATTTGCTGCTCCTGCAGTTTGGCCATTGTTGTAGATTCACAGTCATCACTTGGTTCTCGCAAAAGTCTCACTTCTCGTAGAGCATTCAGAATGTCAGCCTGGATCTGTCATGATCATTTGTCTGGAATATGACAGATATCAAACTCATAATCTTGTAAAAGAAGCGACCATCGATGTATTTTGGAGTTCTTAGGATGTCCAGATTTAAAGATGTGCAATGGTTTATTGTCAGATAGAACCAGAAATTTCCTCCCAAGAAGATATCTAGAGAATTTCTCAATACTCTCAATTAAAGCTAAAGCTTCAAGTTCAGTAACTGCGTAATGTCTCTGCGTATCTGACAGCTTCTTACTGAAATACATAATAGGATGTAATTTGCCGTCATGCATCTGTAGTAACACCGCTGAAATTGCAAGAAACCTCGCGTCTGTCTGCAACACGAAATGTTTCGAAATATCAGCCAGTTTAAGAATGGGATAAGTACCGAAAAGAGGTTTTATCTGCTGCAATAGCTTATCATGATCATTTGTCCAGATAATTTTCGTAGGCTGCTCTTTCTTTAGAAGTTCAGAAAATGTTGCTGTCATATCAGCAAAATTAGAAATAAATTTCTGATAGTAGTTAACGAGACCTTACAGACTTCTCAGTTCTTTTTTTGTAGTGGGTGGTGTGATGTTGAGAATTTTGGTAACTACCTGTGGATCTGTCTTACGGAACCCATCAGAAAATCTATGTCCAAGGAATTGTATTTCGATCTTGCTCGGCTTAGCTTTAAGACCATGTTGTTGTATTCTCTGAAATACTTGTTTAAAATTTTAACATGTGTGTCTACTTCTCCAGTATGGATACATATATCATCCATATAAGTAGCAACATTGGAAATACCATGTAGTAATTTTCTCATCATGCGCACAAATGTGCTTGGTGCATTTTTTAGCCCGAATGGCAGATATGCCCAATCATATAAACCTAATGGAGTGCTAAAAGCTGTGATATGCATGGAATGTTCATCCATAGGAATTTGCCAATAATCCTTGGTAAGATCAATTTTGGAGAATAATTTAGAGTTTGCCATGCCTTCTATTAACTCATCGATATTTGGCATTGGTTCTGCATCGAGGAGGGTTAAAGCGTTTAGTTTCCTGTAATCCATGTACAGACGTAGTGAACAATCTTTCTTTTTCACTATTACTACAGGAGATCAGTAATTTGAAATGTACTTTCTATTGATACCACTTTGATCTAGTTCAGATATTTCTGCTGTAACTTTATCTAGATAATGTATTGGAATAGGATATGGTTACACTTTCACTGGAATATCAGAAAGTAATATGATCTTGCGTTTGATAAGTGATGTCTGTTCCGGCTTATCAGAACAAAATTGTACTAAATTCTTGTATCGCTGACGTAAGTTTATCTTTATCCTGTGCCGACAAGTTTTGATTTATTTGTATAGATTGCCAACTGTTGTTACTATTAACTGTTGGTGTTGGTATCTGGTGTGTGATAGCGTCTTCTTGTTGTTAATTAATTACTCAGCATGCCGCTGCAACTCTGTGTGGTATTTGTTGTATCGCCTGTGGTGTGTCAGTGTCACGTGCAACATATGTTTTTAACATATTAATGTGGAACATTTTGTGATTTCCTTTTACCTCAATGAGATAATCAACATCACTCAACTTTCTAATGACTCTAAATGGACCCTGCCGTGAAGTAACAAGACAATAACAAGGGTCTGGTAATAAAAGGAGAACTTCGTCTGCTTCTTTCAAGACTATCGTCTTGGCCTTTCTGTTATAATATTGCCTGTATTTTCGCCAGCTTTTTAGAGTGCTGATTTCACAATTTGACAAGCTGTTATGATTTTCTCCCTCACTTGAGTTACTATCTCATAGGCTCCTCTTTTCGGGTGGTCATATGTTTTGTTCGTCAGCATGTCATTGTACAGCACTAATGGACCACGAGGATTGGCGCCGTACACACGTTCAAACGGAGAAAATCCAGTACTTGACTGTGGTACCTCCCGGTACGCAAATATTACTGCAGTCAATAAGATATCCCAATCTTTAAGTCTCTCAGCTGCTACTTTCGCTAGGGTTCGTTTAAGGACCCCATTGTAATTTCCATTGTCATTGGGTGCCAAGGTAAACTAAACACTTGTAGGATGCCTAGTATTTTCATCGCCGACTGGGTAGCCGCAG
This sequence comes from Cepaea nemoralis, assembly GCA_014155875.1. NCBI lineage: Eukaryota > Metazoa > Mollusca > Gastropoda > Stylommatophora > Helicidae > Cepaea > Cepaea nemoralis. The sequence goes on from JACEFZ010002374.1 coordinate 103,578, forward strand.
ATATGAACTGACTACCTCTATCAGCCAAGATACATAAGGGAAACACTATACCGCTGAAAATTAATAAGAATGAATCTAGGATGGATCTACTGGTGATGTGTTTGAGTGGAATAGCCTCTGGCCAATGAGTACAGAGATCAATCATGGTCAAAATGAAACGATTACGACGATCAGTAGTAGTATTCAGTGGACCAACAATATCCACCGCAATCTTCTGAAATGGGCGTGATGCCAGATCAGTTTTCCGAACATGAGCTCTGGGATGCTTGCATTTTTGTGGGTTCTTTGGCACAATGTACATGAACGAATATGTGTCATAATATCTTTGGCATAACCAGGCCAATAAAATTGTGCCAACAATCTGTGAATAGTCTTAGCAATTCCCATATGACCCGCAAATGGCGATTCATGCGCAAGCTTCAGTGCATCACTGCGATATTTGGTAGGTAACACTGTTTGTAAAAGAAGTGTTGGACCTTTGCTGTACCGTTTGGTTAGAATATTATTGTCTAAAATAAACTGCCAATTACCATGTTTAGCCTGTTTAGACGGTTGTTGTATGCTTTTAAAACAGATTTGAAATGTAGGATCTTGTTTTTGTTCTGTAGCTAAGTCAGCTGTCAGTGTGATAGTGTCCTTAACATTGTCACTATCAGTCTGAGAAGATTCTTCTTCTTGTCACCGCACTTGGACTCTCGTGACAGCATTCGTTGGAGTGTGACCAATATCTCCACTTAATTGCTTCTTCGTGAGTGCGATCATTTGCATTGGGTACGTTCATAATGAGTAAACCGGCACAAGGATTCCGTAGCACTGCTGCATTTACTGTGCCTTCGAAGTATGGAGATTGTATCGTGATTGTGGCAATTTTATATCTTTCTATTGTGCCGCCAAAAGTTCTGCAGGCAACAGTTGTGCATGTGTAATCTTGCTCTCTTATAAGCTTTTGGTCTACCCCAATAATTGAGGCTTCTGTGTCTCACCATTCACCCATGCCCTGTGAACTTTAAGTGTGCCATTCTGGATACTTGCAGCATTGGCTTCTTGAATGGTTGCTAGACATTCGTCATCGGGAATGTCTTTCTCAGTCTTATCTATTTTGTCAATGTATGTCTGAATGTTTGCTGCATGTGTGTCCTCTATGTCATCGGAGAACACATACGCAGTACTTGCCTCCTTTCATGTGTTTCTCACCGCACACGACTTACTAGTATGCCCGTACGTCCGACAAAAGTAACATTTTACACTCTTCTTATAAGTGTCATACTTACTTATCATTCTTTGCAGTAATGTCTCTTAACTATGCAGCATACCCTGGATGTTGGTCACACATTTCTAAAGATCCGTGTGACAGTTTACAGTGTGGACACCTTGTGAATTGACCCTTTCTAGGTCTGTCGGACTCTCAGTTTCTATTTGAGAATTTATTAAACTTCTGCTTCGCCCACGTCTTCAGGTCTAGACCGGTCAAGCCGGACTTCTCATCCATCTCCATAAAATCTTTTATTGTCAACATGTTGTGCCAATCTGCTGCTGCAAATTATATAGCTAAAACACATAATATATGCGATGCACAATCGGCACATGCAAATACGTAGGGAAAACAGCAATAAAGTATAAAACGTTGAACGAAATGTCAAACCAAAATTCAGTGATATTGTAGAGTAGAATAGCGCGAAGAAATTAGCACTTGGCGCGAAATAAATAACGTCCTAACTGTTACGAAATGTAAATACCAGAAAATAGTACCAAAAATATATTCAGCATAAATAGTATGACACAAGACAAATAACAGTTACGAGAAAAACAAGTAACGTGTAACGTAGACACACATATCTAGTCACATAAAATAACTACTGATAAGTGATATACAGATAAGAACGTATACGACCGTTACGACACAATATAAGTACCAACGAATCTTGAGAATCGCGACAAAAAAAAATTCGTGACTAGCTGACGACTGCAAGCACAGACGTATCCCAGTGCTATATAATGATTTTATCTAGCAGAGGAATAGCCCACCAACCTCCCGCGTTGTTATACAAGCGACGATTCGGCCATTGATAAAATAATACGTATAGTACGTACACACCCAACCAGACAACAATTAACACAGCAATCAACAAATATAATGGCCTTGACGAGATATGTCCAAGGATGAGGTTGAAGTGTGTATCTATTCTTCGTGATACCCGCAGAGACTGACTGTATTCGGGTATGCAGATTCGATATTAAGATTGAATGAGGTGTGAAAACTGTCCTGTATGTCTTAAGATCTGTCCGTGATGAAGTGTGCAGTGTATCCGTGTAAATCCAAGTGAATAGTGTCCAGTGTGAAGCGCCGTCGTGACAAATTCCAACATTCTATGAATCAAACTTGTATGCGTTGATTCCACACATATGATGTGTGCGTAGTAGTTTTATCTTACATCGCCGTCTCTTTAATCACGTCTCAGAGATTCTGTATCATTATTACTTCTCCTTTACTCTGGTGATAAGTCGTCGATATTTTGTTATACATCACACAAAATTATATATATATATATATATATATATATATATATATATATATATATATATATATATATATATATATATATATATATATATATAAAGGACAGGCTATACCCGTCTCTCTCCAAGTAGATGGCGTGTGGCCTCATCCTCCTTTGTATTCAGACAGATGAAGTCCAACAAAACATGAGCTCTAATGCTCTCTCTGGACATCCCCATATGATTCCTCATTCATGCTTTCTGCATAAGCAACTTACAGCCTTTCTCCAAGCCATTACGCTCTGGGTGCAGGAACGTGTGTATTTCATAAATTTCGCTTTCACTCTTATATGTTTAAGTTCGTGACTTGCCCATGCATTTAGTTTGACCAATCTATGCTTCGACTGTGGTTTTCACTGTTGCTTGTGACTGTATCACGGTCGTGGTTTTCTTATGTAATGAATTGTGGGACCGGCTGCCTGATGTTACCCTCTTTGGATACTCCTCACTTATGTATCTTTTAAGTGATTTTGTTTCAGTTTCCTTCGTTTTGTTCTATGGCAATTCATGGCATTCTTTCTAACGTTTTACACGTTCTCTTTCCTTTGGCATGTTACTTATGTACATACAATCTTATGCAAAGATAATTTCTATTAAAATACATATTTCTTTCCTGTTTGTCTCATACATGAACTTATATCTACGCATTCATATCCTTTCTTTCGTCTTCATTTGTGCTACATTCTCTCTGTCATTCTCATGAATTTCTTCCATTCTCATTCGTTCCTCCTTCCATTTTCATTCCTTCCTGTCAATTTTTTAAAATGTATACTTCTGCTCTTCCTTTAATTCACATACCTTTCTTTTTTGCTCAGTCTTTTATGCTATAGAGTGTTTATTTTTGTCTGCCCCAATATAACATTCAATATCTCAGTAACCAACTGAATGAAACTGATGAGATTTAGCATATAACCTTATCATTATGTCCACCCAACAAAACAATTTTTGTTCTGGAGATTTTACAGAAGATTTCAAAGTTTGTTTATATGCGGTATATAATTTACGGGTCAGAGATGAAATTCATAATTTTAAATGTATTACAGCATAGCCAGACAATCAGCGTTCAATGTTGAATATTTTACGTTTTTCACGGGATTGGCCTTATGCCAAGAACCCCGCGCAGTTTAAACTGGGACCGTTCTGAGGTGTCGCCAACTGTGGGTTATTTCATGAAACCTGATTATTATTATTATTATTATTATTATTATTATTATTATTATTATTATTATTATTATTATATTTAATCTTACCACTTATCGCTAACATTTAAATGTGTGAATATTCTTCAATGGGATTGAATGCGAAATTGTGTATACACTTCAAAGCATCGCTATGAAGTTGTACACATATTTTTGTATAGAAGCTGATTGCATGAAATTGTTTTATACTATTACAAATTCCGAAAAAAAGAGCAGTGCATGCATTGGGTTTGAGTAAACGGTCATTTCGTTGATGGGTGCAAGAATCTGGAAGTAAACCACCAAGCAATAACAAAATGGTAGGTAGAAAGGTTATTGTAGACAGCTTTGACAAAGATGTCAAAAGGCGATCTATTATAAAAATGCTTTAAAAAGGCGCTTAAAAGTCGCAAGGGTCGACTTTATTGCACCGGGTTCTATCCGATATGGCTCGGTCTCTTTCCGCAGCTTTAAAAGCATCGCACAAATCACGACCTCAGCGGCTCTAGCGACGAGCAACAGAAGTCTCCGAAAAATTTAACTCGTGAACCGAAGGATGCGGCCCGGAATCGAACCCACAAGCTTCGGAGCCCGAGTCAAAAGGCTTGACCACTTCGCCACGGAGACTCCTAAAATTATAAAAATTTTGGATTTTATATCCAGGATTATCCAGCATTATAAAAATGCTGGATGCCAAAGAAACAGTGACTGTAAGAAAACTTAGGGTTTGGTTGAGAAAGAACAATAACATAGAGCTATCCAAAACAACTTTGCGGAAATTTATAAGGACATTATCTTCACTTTCAGAAAGTACAAGGGAGGTAGAAATATTCTTTGCGAGCAGCCGCATTTAGGAGTCACGAGAAGCAGATACCTACGTGAAATAAGGGAAATGCGAAAAGAAAATTATTGCATAGTGTATTTGGATAAAATGTGGATCAATGCGCACCACACAAGTGATAAGGAATGGCAGTCAGTGGATGGACAGATAAAGCGATATGTGCCCAGTAGTATAGGACAGCTTTTGGTCATGGCCCATGCTGGTAATACGCATAATGGCTTACAACAGAATGTGTTCGTATAAAAGCATAAAGACAATAGTAATTATCATAATAAGATGAATGGTAATGCATTTAGAGATTGGCTCGAGAATACTGTGCTTCCATCCATAGATAGACCGTCGTGTCCAATTATGGACAATGCATGATATCAATGTTGTTGCCCAAGAAAGCAAAATACCTACAGCATCGAGCACAAATGGAGCAATAAAGACATGGCTCCGAATGGAAAACATACCATTTCCAGAAAGGTATTTCTAGCTAGAATTGTTGTCTCTTGTAAAACAGGCTCCAAAAAGCAAGAAATATCAAATCGACAAGTTGATAGAAGAGCATCGTCATGGGTGCTTGAGACTTCCGCCGTACCATTCTCATTTTAACCCTATAAAACTTGTGTGGGCTAAAATTAAAGGACAGGTGGCAACTGACAATACTATATTCAAATTGTCTGACGCCAAGATACTAATCCAGTCAGCGCTATTAAATATTGATAAAAGTTACTGGGAAAATGTGAGGACCATGTGTTGAAAGAGGAAGAGGAATATTGGAGAACGGATGGATTGAATTTTATGCAACCGAGAGCAGTCATCAACCTACTGGAATCGTCCGACACACATTAAGGTCTGAGCAGATCGCAGACCTTAATCTGTTTGCACGCTTACTGGGATATTTTGCTCCAACCATTCAGACGAATTGAAGACCCTATACATTACAGCAACATCACAATGTCAATGGCAACAGTTTGTATTCTACGGTGATGAATTTTCAATTACGCAAGTTTGTCAGTGGTGACAAACAACTAGTATTGAAAACAAAGAACCACACTAAGCGCATTGAATACCAACAGAAGAGTAATATTGCGGTCGAAACTGACATATTGTGGCATAACAAGAAATGCGAGAGCAAACACGTTGTCAAATTAGGGGACAACATACGTGCATACGAATCAATCTATAAACTACAATGAAAAGAGGACCAACATCTTAGTCGTTAAGAAGAAAGCCCACTATAGAGACACTGACAACTATTTTCATAGTGCTAAACACGTAATCATGTTCCGTCTCTGAACAGTAAACAGCAGAGTAGACAATCTTTCACGAAGTCTCAAAGTGGGTCTGTCACCCATGTGTGCGTGTGAACAAACTACAAATACAGCTGAACAGATCCTTAAAAATGGACACATGATGACTAAATTGCGGTATCATTTCTGATCACTCCATATGCACATTAACGCACAGCTATTTGGAAGCTTTCACGAACTCAATATAAAAAGCTAAATGCATCCTAGTAACATGAATACGTGTGTACAATTATTAACCAGCAGCTGAAGAAACAAGAAGGAAATGAAAAATAAGGTAAGAAATATATTCCTTCTACTTTCCTGTCAATTTACACATTATTTACCCCATGCCTCTGTAAATTCTCAGTCTTTACTTATATTATACATTGCACCCCTCTCGGGAATCTCCGTGGTGAAGTGGTCAAGCCGTCTGACACGGGCTCCGAAGGTTGTATGTTCGATTCCTTCATTTCACGAGTGCATTTGTTCGGAGACTTCCGAGGGTCGTCGCTGGAGCTACGGAGTTCGTGCTTTGTGCGACGCTTTCCGCCCTGCGGAAAGAGAGTGGGCCATATGGGATAAAACCCGGTGCAATGCAGTCGACCCTGTCGACTTTTAAGCTACTTTTTTTTTATTGCACCCACTTCCATACGAATCTGGCTATGCCTTGTTCCTTTATCCTTACCAGAAATAACCTGGTTTACTGTAAGACTAGTTTGTTAGCGTGAATTGACTGTATTTTCCCCAAAAAATCAAAGAAATGTCGCCGCTTTCTATGATTTAAGTTTCTTTTGGACCTACCAAAGACATATTCCTTGGGTGGTAGTAAATATAAGACGGCAGAAAAAATTTCATAACGATGCAACAGACAGTTTTCAAAATAATTGATCGTGAATGATGGCATTCATTTCTGGACATACTATAATACCTTTCATCCCTCTTCATTCTATCTTACTTCATATGCATTTCTTACTTGTGTTCTCATTGACACCCTCATTCCCTTCGTACACATTTTCTCGCTTAAAATCCACAGTCATACTCTTATTGCACATGTTACTAAGTTTGCATAAGTTATTTCTTTCATCTGTACCTGTATATCTCTCAGTCCTCGATACGGTCATAAAAAATCGAATGGGCATACATAAATTACAATCACATGTAATATCGCAATCAAAATTCAAAGTTTCAAAATTCAAATTGAATATGTGCATATCATTTATAACCCACTATATATCAATGTACATCACTGATTTCAATATCATGTTGGTGTGCTACACCTCACATTTACTCTTTTTCTCTCTCTCTCTCTCGTACTCATTTCGCTCCCTGTCTTGTATATGAGTTAATTTCTTCTTCTTTTTGTTTTATCCTTCTTGTATCACCTCTCTGGTGACTTGTGGTTCTTGACCCAATGTGTCATTCTCTTTAGCTGGTGTTATTTCCTCTTCTCTCAATGGAACTATTGAACTATCTTTCCATGTCTATAAATATTTCTCCACTGTCAGCTCAACTATCGGTTCAATTCTTAGTTTAACAATGTGTCTTTTAGTTATTTAGTCGTTGGATCAACATCACGGCACACGGTTTAACCCATAAGTGTTCCGTTCTCCTCCTAACTCAAACCTGAGTCTGGAGAAACTCAGCTCAATGCACGAACTCCGTTGCATCGGCGAGGATCCTGAAATACTTTGGGTAGATTTTTAACTCGAAATTAACAATGTGTTCGTGATGGCACTTCACACCAGATTGACTTTTTGTCTGCCCGCTTTTGCCTTGACCGTTTCATCACATGACCTGAGCCTCGCTATTTTATTGGCTACTATCTGATTGATTGGTTGACTGACTGATTGATTGATTGATTGATTTATTGATTGATTGATTTAGGAATCGACATCACAGCATTCCCATAAGCGCTCCGTCCCCATCCTCAGCAGCGAGCGAAGAGTTCCAACACCAATAGTACCAGTAGCAATCTGATTATATGTCCGTCTCGCCTTTCCTCTGAGCTTTGAGCGTCGGCCAGATCCCCTCGTCACTCCTCGCTGTCTCATTCTTGCCAGACTATGATAATCCTTTTGCTCCTCCGAGGTGTACACGTGCTCCCACAAGGCCGCAACCACGCCTGCCTTGTCATATATCAATACTCCACCAAGTTCTGCAGAACCAGCCAATCTGTCCGCTTGTTCCCAGCACACCGGCATGCCCCGAAGAAAAGATCCAGGCGATGCTTGTCACCCGTGACCTCCGAAGCGAAGCAAGCCACTCTGCACGAAGCCTGCCCGTCCTCACCCTTGTCAGCATGCTTTCTGAGTCAGTTACAATCACTACTATCTTTAGCCACTTACTGGTGTATGACTGTCAGTGATTATTCATCACTAGTGCTGTCTAATTTATCTGAGTTACTGTCAGCATGTTATTCTGTAAATTCGACTCATGGCCCGTCTGATGATCGGAAGCCTCCTGCCGTGTTTGCTCCGTGTCGGAGTTCTTAGGACTGTGACATAATACGGTTCGTCGGCTTCTCAATGTAATGTCCCACTTTCCAGGAATATCTAAATATGCTCGCATTATCAGTTCAGACAACACTATCTTATAGAGAAATGCGTTGAATCGTGAACTACCCCCTTTAAAAACTCCCACTCCGACGAGTTCCCCCATGATACGCTTGCGACAAACATACCTAGTGGCAGTAAACAGTGCTAAACAATTGCTGGTCTTATAAGACGGTGATCAAGACACGACGGTGTGGCGGATAAGGCGTCAAATCAGTCTTCACCAGACTGAATGGTGGACGGAGTGGCAACCGCTTATCAGTTTCATAAATATTGACGGACCTGTGTTTGCTAATTAGGGTGTCGTGTGTAAGTGAAGTGTCAGTTTGGCTAACCGGGTTACATCAATGTCCATGTATAAGGATAGACTGATAATCACCCATTAGATTGTCATCTGAAATCAGGTACAGAAATTGCATTTGCTTACGTCGTTAAGTCTTGGTTCTTAAGCTGTCTAGGATTGTCTATGGATGTTATTTCCTCTCAACTACTCAGCCAAGTAACGACAGTCTCTGTATCTGTGGACTTTAATTTCGCCTGTTGGAGAACTATATTTCTCATTTTGTAATATGCAGGTGTACTAAAATGGTTTTGAATAATCTTACCACACATCTTGAAATATCAGGCTATACTAGATTTAGTTTATATCATATTTTTATTATAACATGTATGTACTTAATATACGTAATCTGTATACAATGTTTAATATGGTTGCGAATATCTTGGTTTCCTGTTATTATAAGTAGAGCTCCGTATGCATATTTCCTACTGTTGTGGTATGCTTCAGCGGACTTTGGGCACTCTGTTCATAGTCATAAGACCGATAAGGTGAAAGCAACAATTGTAACGGCGGGACCTGTTCGAGAAAGGAAAAGTACTCCCAACCCGAAAAGTGTGAGAGAGAGAGAGAGAGAGAGAGAGAGAGAGAGAGAGAGAGAGAGAGAGAGAGAGAGAGAGAGAGAGAGAGAGAAGAGAGAGAGAGAGAGAGAGAGAGAGAGAGAGAGATGAGAGTAAAAAGTGTGAACTGGATGAGAGACATTGCCATAAATTATCATTATGTTTTTATATATGTAAGTTTTTATGTGTATAGATGTGATTTAATGTGTAGATTGTAGTAACTACACATTTGTGGTCGTCTATATCAAGCTCTCAGAGTCTTCTTCTTCTTCTTCTTCTTCTTCTTCTTCTTCTTCTTCTTCTTCTTCTTCTTCTTCTTCTTCTTCTTCTTCTTCTTCTTCTTCTTCTTCTTCTTCTTCTTCTTCTTCTTCTTCTTCTTCTTCTTCTTCTTCTTCTTCTTCTTCTTCTTCTTCTTCTTCTTCTTCTTCTTCTTCTTCTTCTTCTTCTTCTTCTTCTTCTTCTTCTTCTTCTTCTTCTTCTTCTTCTTCTTCTTCTTCTACTTCTTCTTCTTCTTCAGCATTCCAAGCCATTGAGGTTCTTTGCTGCAGATACAATCCGTTTCCATTCGTCTCTCTGGTTGACCCTCTCTTGCCAGTCGTTGATTCCAAGTGCTTGTATGTCTGTATATATATTATCTATCCATCGTCTTCTTTGTCTACCTCGGGGACTACGGTCATTTATTTCTTGAGTGTAAGCGAGTTTTGTTTCCCTATTATCTTCCATTCTTTCTATATGCCCCAGCCATTGCAGTCTATTAGCCTTCATGAAACCAGTAATTAGCGGGGACTTAAACAGTTATAGCAATATGTGACCACACGAAGCCAAGAATAGTTACAGAAATAATGAACTGAAGATGTTAACTCTTTAACAACCAGTGGCTGGTGCAGTCATTTGCATAATCATCTGCACCTCAGCTCCCCAGTGCTGATTTAGGCGTGCTTTTTTTTCAAATATCGTGGTTTACCAGTCTTTTACAATGGATCCTAGAGAATTTTTGAAGAAAGAAAGGCAGTGAAGATGAGGGCTGGTTACTCCTCATTGAAATACAATGATCTTGTTAGCCTTGTCTATATGAAACCTAAAAATGTACATTTTGAAATCAGTATCTGCATTGATACTACCTTTGATTTACATTATCATGTTTATATTGATCATGTTTTCGTCTGTTTCTGCAGCAAATCGTCATTGTCAAGTGTACACATGCGTTGGCATTGCTGTCACAATTTTTTTATCTGATTAAAGTTATCAGACTTACTCCTGTCAGAGACAAGCATAACAGATGGCCACTTTTCTTCGACCACTGGGAATTGTATTGAGAAACCATTTGTCCACCTATAACATCAAATCCAAGAGTTGTACAGACAAATTAATACGTACTCAGCAGTTCCTATGTCCAGATCTTCTGAAGAAAGAGATTCATAGTTTGTGCATACAGAATTGTAAAGATGTCAAAATTAATGACCTGGTCAGACCTGCTTGTGGGCGTATACTTTTTTCTCGCAGGTACTAAAGACATTTACATAAACTCGACATGGCATCATTGTTTTTAGATTAAAATCATGATTTGAGTAATATAGATGAAACTCAAGAGGTACATACAATCTTATAACAATGAAAATCAATACAGTTATGGATATCTGAGAAATCAAAGTAACTAGTGAATGCTTTGTTCCCATCATATCTATGAGGGGTGTTCTGAAAGTAATACACTACATCCTTTTGCTCAGGAGCTGCTTATTCAAATAGCATGCAATTTATACAAAATGCACACGGATATGTTATGTACACATCCGTATTATTCAACATAATGTCCGTCATTTTTTACGGCCTTATGCCAGGGGGAAACAATTGCATGTACTCCTATCCTGTACCAGATTTTGTCTTTATCATGTAGCCATTTCTTCGGTGCATTAATCACGCATTCATCATCTCCAAACCTTGTCCCACGGAGTACATCTTTAAGTTTACCAAATAGATAAACATCAGAGTGTGTTAAATCGCGACTATAGGGTAGAAGGGGTAGTACAGACCAATCCAATTTGGCAATTGCTTCTCGTTTTGCCGACTTGTTTGATGGCGCGCATTGTCGTGCTGGACTCTTGTGCGGCTGAAATTTTCGAAAAAGTTGACTAAATGTTTTCAGTATCTTACTGTAACTGATTCTCTGCCGTGAACCGATAGGCCGGTTCAATGGAACGGCTTTGGCACACGTTAACCGATAGGTCGGTTGGGTAGAGATAGTGAGTTATTTGTTTTTTGTTCCAGTTCTCTTTTTTTTTCGCAATTTTTAGTGCTCCGGTAAATTAAAATTGAGACAGAAAGATTTAGCAGCATGAAACAAGGCTTTAGCATCCATATTTTTTCCCTTAAGAAAACGAGTTTGTTGTGATTCGAAATGCGGGTAGCGTGGTAGGGGTATCCCCTATCAAATGAGATGTAAGACGCCTCCTTTTCTCCGTTAGTCTACGGGACACCCTTGGGAAAGGTGGAGTACCCATCTAGCCCCCTTCCCCCCCCCCCCCCCCATCAGGGTTACGTGAAGCCATAGAAGCAGGTGGTGGATGGAGGGTGAGAGCAGCCGACAGATTGTTGTTGGTTATGGTCTGTACTCTGCGGCGATAGGCAGATGATCTCATCATTAGAGAGAATGACTATGGCCACCGACTAGTACAATCACTGCCCAGAAGGAAAGCAATGGGAAACCACGTTCTGCAAAACTTGCCAAGAAACCATAACAACCATGAAAGAAAATATAATAAGAAAGAAATCTGGTGGCGAGACTCCCACACTGGGGAAGAGCGTGACACAGGGACCAGTACTAATAATCGTGATGACGGAGTTAATCCTGACTGTGCTACCAAGGAAATCCACTGTGTCAGACTAAGAAACAGATTGAGAATAGGAACATGGAATGTGAGAAGTCTGTATGAGGGAAAGCTTAAAGTAGTATGTGATGAGATTGAGAGGTTAAATATTCAAATTTTAGTGATCACTGAACATCGCTAGAAAGGCAGGGAACATTTTACAACTGAAAATGGAAGTCTTTTTCATTTAATCTGGTAGAGACTAAGGAGGCCAGAAGGGAGTGGCATTTTGTTTAGATAAAACAAATGTAAAAGCTTCAATTGGATATAACCCAGTTAGTGATAGAATCCTCACTATTAGACTTAAAGGCCGTACAAAAACACAACTCTCATACAGATATATGCACCTTCTTCAACAGCAGAGGAGGGCAAAATTTAGGATTGTTACAACACACTGCAAGACACATTAAATAAGATTGATCATAATGATATAGCAATAATAATGGGAGATTTTAATGCAAAAGTGGGTACAGGAAGAGCTGAAAATGAGAGACACGTATTAGAAAGATTTTGATTGGGAAATAGAAAAGATGCGGGTCACATATTAATTGAATTTTGCACAGAAAATGAATAAACGAAAGCCAACATACTTTTTAAACAACACCCAAGAAGACCTTTCAGATGGAAGTTCCCGGACAGTATTACAAAATATCAGATATATTATATTTTAATTCAAGGAAGATGGAGATCAAGCATAACATCTGCAAAAACCACCACGAAATGCAGACTGCGATACAGATCATCAGTTATTAGAAGCAGATCTAAAATTAAAACTCAAAAAGCTTGCCCGAGGACAAAGGCCACTTCTTTTTGATCTCACAAAAATACCAGATGCATACAACGTAGAAGTTAGGAATCGTTTTGAGGTTTTCATGTATGTACAATAGTAAATGCCACCTGATGAACTGGCAGTACAAGCTAGAGATATCTTGATAAATGCAGCCAAAGATTTAATTCCGACCAAGAAAAGGCACCTTAAGCCACGGATTACATCAGACACGTTAGAATTATTAAAAAAACGAAGAGAACTGAAACAGAAAGGATGTGAATCCGATAACAGTAGGATGAAGTATACATCTTTAACACGAAAAATAAAACAGAACACAAGAAAGGACAAGAACCAATATATACAAGATTGTTGTATTAAAATAGTGCAATATCATAAGAATGGAAGAGATCACGAAATGTTCAAAGAAATGAAGTTATTGACAAGAAATGTTCAACCTCAACTGAATGTTATCTGTGACAAGATGGGAAATACCTTAACAGAACCTAGACAAATTCTAGAAAGATGGCAGGAGTACTGCAGTGGAATGTATGATATGAGTGTCAGTGAGGATATGAATGAGATACATGAGCTAATGACAGCAGAGACATAACTTGAACCCTCATTAGATGAAATGGTATGGGCAATAAAGAACCTGAAGAATGGTAAATCACCTGGGTGTGATGAGATACCAGCTGAACTTCTTTAAGCGGGAGGAGAAGACAGCATACACACCTATCACACATTATGTAAAACGATACAGAAATATACAGAGATACAAAACTCGCTTACACTCAGGAAATAAATGACCGTAGACCCCGAGGTAGACCAAGAAGACGGTGGAGAGATAATACATGTACAGACCTACAAGCACTTGGAATCGACTGGCAAGAGAGGGTCCACCAGAGAGACGAATGGAGACGGACGGATTGTATTTGCAGCAAAGAACCTCAATGGCTCGGAAAGCTGAAGAAGAAGAAGAAGAAGAAGAAGAAGAAGAAGAAGAAGAAGATACAGAAATATGGCATATGGCCAAAAGATTGGAGGGGAACTATCTTTATTCAAAAAATTGAACACCAAAAAAAAGGGGCAACCTGAAATTATGCACCAACTGTAGAACTGTTGCCCTGATCAGTCATGCAAGTAAACTTCTACTAAAATCATAATGGGAAGACTTCGTAAGAAAATGAAAGAAGAAATTAACGTGGTTCAAGCTGGATTTAGACAAGGAAAAGGAACAAGAGATCACATTCTCAACATGCGTTTAATAATAGAGACGTGCAGTGAATTTAATGTAAACCTATTCTCATTTTTGTGGATTATTCAAAGGCATTTGACTGTGTACAACATCAGAAACTTTGGGAAATCATGTGGAATAAGGGCTTTCCATCACATGTAATACAACTCATAAGAATGCTCTATCTCGACCAACAAGCAGCGGTTAGAATAGATGGCTAGACATCAGACTGGTTTGACATCAAGCAAGGAGTCCGTCAGGGATGTGTACTGTCCCCTAGCTGTTTAACCTGTACACCGAAAATATAATGAGACATGTAAGTGATGATATAAACAGGGAGCTATATGATGACCTTAATATTGGTGGTCATGACGTACCAGAGATTCGGTGTGCTGATGATACAGTGTTGCTATCCACAACACAGACTGGTATAGAAAACCTAATAGCCTCAACCTAATTGAATAGTGAAAATCACATCTTATATCTTAACACAGCAGAAACAAAGATAATGCATACCGATAAAACTACTACGGAGAAAGAAATATATGTTAATGAGGAAAATTGGTGGTGGTGGAAAATTTTGAATATCTTAGGTCATAAATTACCAACAACGGTGACACAATGAAAGAAATTAAACGACAACTACCAATTGCTCTTCAAAGACTAAAACAACTCAATAAATTATGGAGTGGGATAGACAACTACAAAAATTAGATTTTTAAGAGCATGCATCTTTCCCATTGCAACATACACCTGTGAGACCTGGACACTTACTAAACAAGCTGAACAGCGCATAAATGTCTTTGAATATAAATGTTATAGACGAGTTCTAAGAATATCTTGGGTAAAAAAAAGAACAAATGCATCCATACTTCAAGAGCTGAATACTGAAGAGGGTTGGCCATTAAAGACGATAAAACAAAGAAAATTGAAATATTTTGGTCACTTGAAATGTCACGAAAGTTTGGAGACAACAATATTGGAGGGATATATGCCTGGGAAGAGAGGAAGAGGAAGGCCAAAGAGAAGATGGGTGCAGGATGTGGCGGATGATCTCCAGATGGGTGTATCGGACGCGGGACTACTTGTTTATGATTGAGAGGTTTTCCGGAAGGTTGTTATGGGAGCGAGGTTTTGCAAAGGACATGCTACTGAATGAAGGAATGTGATTCGAAATGATTGTTGTGATTCGAATTTCGAAATGACAACACCTTCTGGCTCTGGACCTCATATATATTAATAATATTACCGTTTTAAACAATTTTATATTATAGTTATTGTGATATAAAGGACTTTGTGAAAGAATCTAAAGCTTTTTCCACGTGCAGTATTCAGGTAATTATTTAGAAGACGGTCATAATTTAAAAGAAATCTAACAATAAAAGTTCCTCATAATATGAGGGCACATGCTGACGTATGCTTGCGCTAATGGGCCACTTAATTTGCTTAGCCTATGACAAAGTATTTAATGTGGGGGGGGGGGGGGGGGAGCAGAGTGGTCTCGAGGTATGATGTCCGCCTCGAGTGCTAGAGGTCCCGAGTGGGGACCGAGATTTTTTTCACGTGGACCTCTAGTAATAAAATTTCCCCTGGTCTCTGGGTAGTGAGATCGGACACCCGTGTGCATTGTTGAGCATATAAAAAATTCCTTGGCAGTTGGAAATCGAAAAAGAGTAGCCTAACGGCGCTGCCCGGGCAAAATTTCTAGTTACCCTAGTTATAAATCTACCCAAAGTATTTCAGGATCCTCGCCGGTGCTACGGAGTTCGTTCACTGAGCTGAGTTTCTCCATTCAGGCTTGAGTTAGGAGAAGAACGGAGCACTTATTGGTTACACCCATGTGCCGTGATGTTCATTCGACGACTAAACTAAACTAAACTAAACTAACGTATGTAAGGAGTATTTAAATAATAAAATTTTAAAGAATAATAATTATAACTATATAGAAAATAGTGTTTATATTGTTTCTCAGTACAATCTCAGTATAATCTGCCTAGTGTGTCCCAGACATTTTCCATTTTGTGTGAAAATTATGTGCTTCAAACTATTATGTTTTAATTGTGTTTTATGGGTGTTATGGAGCAGCTCTTGTGATATTATTGAAGACAAGTGGTGTTTTTAACATTATTCAGTAAATTTAACTGGATTATCTGCGGCTGATACGAAATAACGCCTTGATAAATGGAAATTTGTCTAAACTGTCACCCCTTTAATTTAAATTGTTATTATTAAACCTCTCATTAGTGTCATAATATTTCTAACCTATCAATTAATTATTAACACTGTCGTGTTCCCTGTGCAATCTCCTTTGTTTTGATATATCATGCAGTACATCTGCTACAATTTTAACCATTTTCACAACATTATTATCACACACCCCTACTTCCCATTTTCTGCCATGAATTTCTGTTTGGTAAGGACCGCTTTTATGTTTGGCAGGCAATCTGGTAAGCTTAAGAATTGATTGTCTCTGCTCTTTACATAACATCCACAAAAATCATGCCTTCAATGTCCCAATATACAGTGATCATGACCTATCCAGCCGAAGGGATTGTCTTGAATTTCTTTCTTCTTGGTCATTGTGGATGATACCACGCCATTGAATGTTTTTTGTCTCATGTTCAAAATGTTGTGCCCAGGTTTCGTCATCTGTGACGATCTTAGCCAAATAGTTCTCACCATCAGAATTGAAACGGAAAGACACAGTTACTGAAGATTAATCAATCAAATGATATTCCTATATCTCTTAGTTAGCCTCACTTTAAGTTGTGGAATCCTACACCTATTTAAGTAATAAAGACTAAATCAATTACTATTAAATTACAAACAGCCATCATCGGTTGCCTACACATAACACAACTAAAATAGCACGATAAAATCAATACTCCTGACGTATGGAGAGAACTAGACGCATTCTAGCGAATTAAAAATTAGGGATTAATAATTAATTAATGAAAAATAAGGGAAAAATTAAAAATTAGAATGGAGGTGGAGGCAGTCAGTGCAGCTTTCCGCTGGATGGAGAATACGATACACACACACACACACATCGTGATTGTAACTGACACAGAAAGCATGCTGAGTAGGGTGAGGACTGGCAAGCTTCGTGCCGAGTGGCTTGCTTCGCTTCGGAAGTCACGGGTGGCAAGCATCGTCGGGATATTTTCTCCGGGGCATGCTGGTGTGTTGGGGAATGAACAGGCAGACAGATTGGCTGGCTCTGCAAATCTTGGTGGAGTTTTGATGCATGATAAGGCAGACGTGGTTGCGGCCTTGTGGGAGCACCTCGGCTGAGCAAATGGATCACCATGGTCTGGCAAGAATGCGACAGCGTGGAGTGACGAGGGGATCTGGCCGATGCTCGACGCATAGAGGAAAGGAGAGACGCACATATAATCAGATTGCTACTGGTACTATTGGGGTTGGAACTCTTCGCTGGCTTCTGGGGATGGGGACGGAGCGCTTATGGGAATGCCCCGAATGCTGTGATGTCGGTTCCTAAATCAATTAATCAATCAATCAATCAAATATTAGGGGACAGACACTGACGGTGGATTGGACATACTTTGAGGAACCCCGATACTAGAATAACTAGAAAGTCCTTTCTCTGAAATTCACAGAGCAAACAAATAGGAGACCAAAAACATATGTAGAATAGATTCAGAGGTGAATATTATGGGGAAGACATGGAGGGGGCAGGAGGAATTAATATACTAGACTACTTAGGACTATCTGATTTGAGATTGTTTAGAACCTATACTTTCATGGGTGAAATATAGGACACAAGAAGAAGTTATAGGATGAAAATGAGTATTAACGATTTGTGGGTCAGCTGTCTCCATCATTTTCATGACAGTAAAGGCATTGATAAGTCTTGTATAGTTTTTTAAAAAAATGTCTGTTGTATAGTTTTAGCAGCATAATTTTATAAGCTGTATATTTGACTGTTTTATTTCACGGATAAAGAGCGTTTTCACAAATGATAATTATTGCAACACTGTCTGAAGTTTTTCTCAAATTAAGTGAAGTAGGCGTTCTTATTTGCCTTGTCTCTGGTGCGCAAACTATCAACACTGATTATATAATATAAAAATTATCCATTGTCAGGTTCAGTTGAATATAAACATGAAATTAGAACAAAGGAACTGGAAAACTCCCATAGTTTACAACGTTTTCATCGGATAAGTCTTTGGTCAAAATGTTAATATGGGTTTGTTATCTATAGAGATTTGCATGCTTGCTTATTTATATAGTTAATTGTTTATTGAAAACGCAACATTGCTAGTATAGTTGTTCATATTGCTTGTTTACTATGGAAAAACATACTCGTAAATTGCACGGTGTCCAACGTATGAACTATATTTGACTTCACAAAGGCAGATGATTTAAGTTTCACATACAATAATAAATAGTATGTTCTGGGTAGGTTGGGAGTTAAAATCTTAGTACGGCAGCGGCTTATAAACCACTTTGCAATTTCATTTTGCATGTAGGCCTTTAAAGGATGATACTTCCACGTGACAGGAGTCGTATGATACCTGCATGTTCGTGTCCGTGAGAAATAACATTAAAATAATTCAATACGCGTAAGATAAATTAAAAAAAAAAGAAATTAAGAAACTTCAAGGATTCCCAAACTGTCACAGGTCATGGCTCTTACACACATTGGCATTGATTCAAACAAAACAGAGACTTTGACATCGCATGCATTTAAACATGCTCAGCAAGCAAATAATATCTTCTGTTTTCCACTCGTGTCCATGAAGTCTATTCACTGGACAGAGATAATTGGATTAGTATGATATCATCAGGCATATCCGAGAGAACATTTCGGATATTGTTTGTCTTTAATACTATTCAAAAGCCGTGGTTAAGGATGCAGTTCGTGATCCCACATACTCACGTTCGAACTGTGGTATTCGTGGATGAATTTTGTGTTGGCATTCTGACCCGCCGAAAGTGCCGCTCAAAGCACGAACTCCGCGGCGCTGAAACTACGGAGTTCGTGCATTGTGCGACACTTTCGGCGGGTCGGCCTGCGGTAAGAGACCGAGCCATGTAAGAAACCCGGGTCAATGAGGTCTGTCTGGTGACTGCCGAGTCCATCGACGATGAACTGTGGTATTCGATGATGAATTTTGTGTTGGCATTCTGACGGCGGCATTATGCACAGTGTACATGTGCGGGCTTGTTGGATTGCCGAGACTCCTGTCTATTCCACTTTTCACATTGGACAGTGGGGAGCATTTTGTGTGATATTCGCTGGCACGGGAATGGAGCATAATGCGGACGACCCGTTGACGTGAAGTTGGAACCTCGACTAACTGACTAACTAACTCGCGTTCGAAACACACTTGTGCGCGATGTTGCAGCAGACCGCGTTGCGTTGGGTGTTTACGAAATAGTATAGGTGTGCTGGTCGTTCAGAAAGCAATTGCTAACTACTGAACGTAAACGTGACAAGAGATCCCAACATTAAAACAAAAAGAAATGATGGTGTTGACTGCAATGTCATGTAAAGGATACGCAGCTAACTATTCAAAAACAGTACTTTGTTTAACTACGTGACAGAAGCCACTCGCATGTCACATGGCTGATGTAACAGGTGTGAAACGAGATTTAGGTAATGCTAGGTACAAAGGATATTTAACTGTGCTCCGTGGGAAGTAAAATTACTGTAATTTCACTTCATAAACCTGGCCTAGTACATCTAAGGCAGTATTGACAATTTCTCCCCATCGCGTGGGGTAATAATCCACGCCACATTAACATAAATATATTAAATATAGTATTATGGTGATTGCTGCCCTCTGTTGTTGAAATACTAGAGTGTTGCAGGTTTTTCTTATTTATCATGATCAAGTGCCCAGCCTGTGTGGACGATTATTCTTCTCCACATCGTGCGATCGCCAACGCATTTTTCAGTACCGATTTTTAATTTTCATTATTGTTTTTTCAAGCATGGCACAAAATGGAGATGATGCAAAGAAGCTGAGGGCATCATCAGAAAGGGATGAATTTGATGCCTTGTTTCCAGAACTTGTTGACGAATTAACAAAGAACGAGATAAAGAACCCTGAAATAGCAGACGGTTTCATACGGTTTAAAGAGGTGATCATATATGTTGGTTGAAAATTCTTTTGAAGACTGTGAGTTTGTACTTGTTACTTCCAAACATTATAGATTACGTTGTCTGAGCCCTTAAATGAGTTGCATCTCATCAATCGGATACTGTCCTTGACAAAGGTTCTTAGAACCGAAACTTCGGTAGTCCTTTGTGATCTATATCACCTATTTTTATTCTATTACCCCATTATTATATATTTATTGTTTGGTTTCTGATTTTGGATGTTTTCACATGCGTATGGAGTCTTTTGTAAGGCATTGTGTCTATGTTTAGTATTTCTTCTTTTCGCAGAAGGTAACAATACCTAATTGTTTGCATTTCACAGGGTTTAGGTTTGTCAATATCAACAGACTTCCACCCAATGTCCAAGCTAAGATATGTCGATATGTCTCATCAAATATTACAGAATACAAATGTGACAAGATGTTAATTAAACTGTTAGAGATTGTTACTTCTGTGTTTAACATTATCACTATTAAGTGCCTTGTCAGCTGGCGTTGGCCATCTTGTCTTTACACAGCTCTCGGTCAATGGTGCTCTGGACCAACACTATTGAAGATATTCTTTGACATGCGGACGTAAATTACAAGTGCCTCTGAAGTCGGATATGGCGAGATGCACTGTTAATTTGGGAAAAGTTAATCCACATGCAAAATTCAGTCCAGCACAACTATAATTAGTGTGTATGGACTACGCTTGAGCGAGTGCAAAAAAACATCATCTTCTCAGTTCATCCGGGCATCATTGCTCTTGATCTGCCTCTGCCTCTTTTCCCACTGATCGTTCCAGTTGCCACGACATTCTCCAAGTCTCTCTTCTCGTGACTTGAACACAGAATAATATTAGTATCTTTCCTATAGTTGTTTATAAGGTTTCATTAGCTTCTTTCGGCAATTCGTGTTAGTTACTCTGGTAATCCAGGGTATTTGCAACATTCGTCCCTGTTGCTTCCAATATTGTTTTTCTAATTTGTTCATTACCGGTCCATGATTCGCTGCCATACTGCAAATTAGGTTCTATGCAACATTTTAGCACACTCTTACTTCAGTCATTCAGTGGCATGTCCCTTGCAGAACCTCGCTCATCTAACAACCGTTTTGAAAACTTCTCGGTTATAAGCAAGAGGTC
>JACEFZ010002374.1:127500-360000 GCA_014155875.1 Cepaea nemoralis
TGAAGGGTTGGCTGCATCTGAAATTTAAAAAAATATATTATTAATCATCTGTCAAAGAATACATTATTAATCGTCTGTCAAAGAGTGAGTACATCTTTTTGGGACACCCTTTATATATATATATATATATATATATATATATATATATATATATATATATATATATATATATATATATATATATATATATATATATATATATATATATATATATATATATATATATATATATATATATATCATCATCATCATCTCATCTCATCTCATCATGTTCATCTTGTACCTTGCGAATTCGAAGGTGAAGTATAAACAACGGGAGACTGCCCGCTTATGGGCTTTATGTATCGATATTCCCATGGACTCTGGTATTCCCTGCTTCCATCGCTTACGTGGTCGGCCTCTTCCTCTGCTTCCCTCTGGTCTGTACATCATTGCTTGTTGTGGTATACTGTTAGTTGGTATCCTACTTGCATGGCCAAACCATTTGACTTGCTGCCTTCCAATAAAATCTACTGCAGCTATAACCCCCACTTTTTATATATCCTGATTTCTTCGTTTCTGATCTTTACTTGATACATTGAGTATTCTTCTCAGAATCTCATTTCTGTTGTTGTGATTTTTCTTTTCTCTTTTTCTGTCATTGTCCAGGTTTGGCATTGGTAATATAGAGTTGGTATGCAGATTGTGTTGTAAAGTGCTTTCTTAGTAGTTATTGATACATGTTTGTCCTTTAGTATTGGTGCCATTTGTCCAATGAGTTGGTTTACCTTATTGCATCTATTTTCGATCTCGTCTTCTGATTTGCCATTTGATGATATTATTCTTCCTAGGTACTTGAAACTCTTTACTTGTTTCAAGGGATTTCGTTTAGGTGAATCGTTGTTTCTTTTTCTTCTTTTGTTATAGTCAATACCCCTGTTTTACTTGTGCTAATTTTCATGTTATGTTCCCTACATATTTCGTTTAGACTATTCATGTGGTCTTGTAATTCAGCTTCTGATTTTTCTATTAGTGCTTGGTCGTCCGCAAACAGGAGTTCTCTAATGGTTAGATATGCAGATGGTTCTTCTTCTGTGTTCTCGTCAAGTGGTTTCCTTACATATGTTGTCTATATATGTTATAAACAAGAGAGGGGGCAGGGCACAACCTTGTCGTACTCCGGATCTTATGGTGAAGGGTTCTGAGTGTCCTCCAATTGCTCTCACTATGCATTCACTGTTGTTGTATAAGCTTCTATATAGGTTTGTTAGATGTGTTAGTTAGTTAGTCTTTCCTCTTGAGCCCAAGCGGCGCATAGGGCAGAAGTCATGGCTCTCCATGCCTGGCGGTTCGCTGCTACCTGTTGTAAATCATGGATGTTTACTTGACCGTTGAATAAGCCTTCTCTGATGATGGTTCTATGCAGGGTCTTTATTGGTCTTCCCCGTTTTCTTTTCCCTGCCGGTGACTATATGAGGGCTTGGTACGGGAGTCTTGTCTTGTCCATTCTGAGTACATGGCCGATGTAGTTCCAACGGCGTTTTATTATAAAATTGGATACAATATCTTGCTAGTCTCTTGTCTTATTTGTGTACTGGTTCTGAAGTCTGTTCAGTGGGGGTTTAGAATTCTTATAAGACATTTGTTCTCAAAATTATCTAATTTTTTTTTATCTAAACCTACCGTTGATTTCCAACTCTCACATCCAAACGTTAGCACTGGAATCACATAAGAGTTGAATATTTTAAGTTTCGCGTGTTTGTTGAGCGTCTTTGACTTCCAGATGTTTGATAGTTTATTGAAGGCACCAGATGCCAGTGCGATTCTAGATGATATTTCTGGTGTTGAGTCCCCTGTAGATGTCATTTTGCTTCCTAGGTACGTGAAGCTGTTGACTTTTTCAAGCACGTGGTTGTTTAATTTGGTGTTGTCTGAACACGATAGATTTTGTTTTTGCAGTGTTAATTTGGAACCGAATTTGTCCTGAAACATTTTGGAGATGGTTTATTTTCTCTTGGGCATCTGGGTGTGTTGAACTCAAAAGCACTATGTCGTCGGCAAAGTCTAGGTCTTCTAGAATTTTGTCAACCCAATGGATACCCATATTTGAGTTGTTTGTGCATTTGCGCATGACCCAGTCGATAGCTATTCCAAAGAGCATCGGTGATAAGACACAACCCTGTTTCACTCCTGTTTCCACTGAGAACCAATCAGAGTTGCCTGATTCTGTTCTTACGCAGCAACGTGTCTCTTTGTAGAAAGATTTTATGACGTTGGTATATTTGGTAGGAAACCATAGATTTTAAGTAGATTCCAAAGTGAAGGACGGTGGATACTGTCGACGGCTTTTTGAAAGTCGACAAAGTTGGTGATTAATTTCGACTGGAATTCTACGGAGTCTCCAATGATTATTCTGAGGGTGAAGATGTGGTCTATGCATGACCGTTTTGGTCTGAATCCTGCTTGTTCTTCTCTGAGCCTTTCATCTATAGACTTTTTCAATCTCTCAAGTAACATGCTACAGAAAAGTTTTCCTGGTACTGACAGTAGGGTGATACCACGCCAGTAATTGCAATCAGACATATCACCCTTTGTAGTCATTTTGAAAATTACACCATCCTTCCACTGTTTGTGGTGGGGATTCGCTTTGCCAGATTTTATTGATCAACTGTAACAAACGTTTTAAGGTTTCTCATCTGCTGCTTTGAGCATTTCTCCTGAGATGTCGTCTTCACCAACAGCTTTATTGTTCTTCAATTTGTTTGATGGCTGCTTTAATCTCTTCCATGGTGAATGACTCGCATGAGGCATTAGTGGGGGAACTGTAGTTTATCCATCCAGGTTTGGAAACGTGTCAGGCTGCGGTCTATTTAATATTTCTTTGAAATGTTCTGCACATCGTTGCTTTTGATGGTCATCGGATAACAGTGGTTTACCTTGTTTGTCTTTGATGTGTACTCACTCCATATCGTTTAAGGATTTCCCACAGCTTGTGTCAATCTACTCTATCAAATGCCTTTTCTTAAGTAGAGTGTTTCTTTGAAATCGATTGATATTTCTATAAGTTGTCTAAGAGCAAAAATTGCATCTGTGCATCCTTCGTTTTTCCTAAATCCAAGTTGTGGTTCGCTTAGCTGGAGTTCTATAATAGTTCGAAATCTTTTCTCAAGAATTTTGCAAAATATTTTCCCAGTATGACCCAAAAGTGAAATGCCTCTGTATTGTGTGCAGTCTCGTTTGCTGCCTTTGTTTTTCTTTTTCAAATTGGGATAATTGTGGCATTTTCCAAGTCTCGTGGTGTCTGTTGTTCTACCCAAAACGGGGTTGAATAGTCTATGTAGCCATGCTATTCATCTATCATCTATCATGTGCTGCTTTAATTAGTTCAGTTGGTATTTCATTCTGGTGATATGTTCAATGGGGCTAATCTGATGGCTTCTATAGTTTCCTCCTTGCGTATGTCTGGTTCTAGTTCTTCGGTGGTATCTGTGTCAGTTTCTTGAATTCCTGTGACATCTGATGGGATGTTGAGACGTTGTTCGAAGTACTGTTTCCATCCTATTAGGATTTGTTTTTATTCACTTATTGGTTCTCAATTTTCGTTGTTAATTATTTCAGTTGGGTCAAAGGGTTCTCTCCTGGTTCTCATTGCACTTATCTTTTTATAGTAATTTCTAGTTGACTCCTTGTAATTTTTATTTAGTGCTTCTCCATACTTCTCCCAGTCATTTTTTGGGGGGTTTTCTCTCCTTACTATTCTATGCACATGTCTTCTCGCTATTCTATATCCTATATAATCGCATTCCTGTTTGCTCATCGACCACTTTTTATATTTTTCCTTTTTGTCTTTTACAGCTTTCTTTACTTCTGCGTTCCATCAACTTGTTATTTACTTTATCCGTGTTTTGAGTTTTTTCGTGGTTCCACATGCTATCTTTGCAGTATTTAAAATGCTTGATTTGAACATCTCCCATTCTTCTTCCACTGTTTTTCTTTCTACATGTAATTTTACAAAGATTTCAGTTAGCTCTTTTTCATAATTTTTCCTCACAGCCTCATCTTTGGGGTTTTTGTAAGCTTGGCATGTATTTTCCTGGTCTTTGCTTCCTTCCACTGATAATTCTATTTGCAGGAACGACTGCTTTGTGGTCTGTGTTTATACCTAAGTTTGGCCTGCCCTTGCGTATACTATATTTCTCTTTCTGTTATTTCTTGTTAATATAAAATCAATTTGCTTTTAGTATTTAGATCGTTCCATTTATACCAGGAGTATATTTGTGAGTCTTTGTGTTTATAGAATGTATTTGTTATATAGAGGTCGTGTAGGCTGCATAGCTCTATCAGTCTACTTCCGTTATCATTTCTTTCATTATGTTGGTCTCAAAATGCTCCAAGATGTTTTTCTATATGCGCTCTGCTGTGCCTAGTCTTGCATTGAAGTCTCCCATAACTATGATGTTGTCCTGCTTATCTATTTTATTTAGCACGTCATGAATGTCTTCGTAGAAGTCCTCGCATTCTTGCTCATTATTGTTTGTATTACATGGTGCGTATATTTGTAAATATGTTGTAATTGTTTGTTCTCTTATTCTCACTGTTATGATTCTTTCTGATATATATTTTATTTCTAGTATTCCTCTTGCTAGCCGTGGTTCAATGACTATTCCCACACCGTGTCTTGCCCTTTCTTCCTGTTTCACTCCAGAGTGGACAAATTAGTTAGTTAGTCAACAGATCATAATCATTGCACATCGAACCATTCAGTCCATAAGTGCTCGGATCCAATCCTCAGCCAACCCCGCAGCGTGTAGAGGCTAACGACACCAGTTATGTGTTGGTTTATCAATCTTCTTTGGCTTCCTGCGTAGTGTTCTTGTTTGGCCATGCCTCTTTTACTTTGCTGCTCTCGATTTACAGTCATCACTTGGTTCTCGAAAAAGTCTTACTTCTCGTAGAGCATTCAGAATGTCAGCTTGGTCCATGGCGCGTCCGCACCCCACATTAGCCTTACCTGCGAGCTTGTCAGCCCACTCATTTCCTTGTACTCCTGCATGCCCTGACACGAAGATTAAGCTAATCTTTGCCAGTCGAGACCGCTCCAGAGACAGCAACCACTCTCTTCGGATCCACCCCATCTCTATCCTCTTGAGCATGCTAATTGAGTCGCTAAGGAAACATGCCCTATTGAATGTCTGTGTCTCGAGCCATGTTATTTCTTTACTTACTGCCATGACTTCCATAGTCAGACTGCTTGTGGTCTCAACAAAAGCACCGGAGTCCTCCTTCATAGTTCTCCCTCCGGCCTGAGCCGTAAAGGCAAATGAGCTTCTCACGCGTCTGACGACCGACCCATCTGTATAAATGACATCATCACCGTCTTCCGAATTCTCGAAAATCAACGCTTGTACTTCCGCCTCCACAGCAGCTGGATTTTCTTGTCTGCATTTTAGAGTAGACAAACGTGTAACTGTGGTGAATCTCCTTGTATCCTAAACCTTTATTCTGGTGTCCGCTATTCCCATCAGGCCAATTTTCCTTTCTTTCATTGTTTCTATAAGTTCTTCTTTTTTACTATTAAAACCGCAGACAATTATTGTGCATATTTCTTTAATCGCTAATCTATCTCGTAGTCCATTAACATTGCGGGTCTAAATCCATTAGGGTCAGTCCATTTATACATTTTAGTTATTCTACGAAGATCCCCTGCCGGCTTACTAGGCTAGTCGCAGGGTTAGAACAAAAATCTGACCTAGGTTGTCCACCCCCTATGGCGAGCCATATCCCCGTTAGCCCATGACCGCGTGGTCATGGTATCCCATTCTGCATCACGTGGAGGTTGGGTTGACTTGTGTAGTCTGTGGGTCATCGGCAGGCTATTAATTTTCACTTTTCACCCCTCCTGGGAGAGGCTAGCCGACCCTAACCCTGCTGGCTGCAGGGCCAGGCGCAATCCACTCATTGCAGACCCTGGCTGATATATATATATATATATATATATATATATATATATATATATATATATATATATATATATATATATATATATATATATATATATATATATATATATATACATATATATACGAGTGTAAGTTAATAAGTAAGTCACAAATGGCTATAGAAAAATAACTAAAGATGTAAACAACTTGACACCAGTTTATTTTTTATAGATACACTTTCCCTTTATTTCTCAACATAATTTCCACCAACATTGATGCACTGATCCCATTGTTGTATCAGCCCTCCCAAACCGGCCCCATAGAACTGCGTGCTCTGTTTTCTAAACCACGTTTTCACTTCACATTCAACTTCGGCGTCATTCGCGAAATGTCTACCGCCAAGGTGGGTTTCCTGTTTATGCTGACAAATGTTTGTCCCATAAAGCGGTGCATAGCTGGGTAGAAAACGTTACGAGGGTTAGTCATTAAGTAAGTCACACAGTTCTGTGGCATGGTAGGTCAATGAAAACAAAGCATGGCAGTTCTATGCAGCCTGGTTTGGGAGGACTGATAAAACGATGGGATAAGTGCATCAATGTTGGTGGAAATTATTTTGAGAAATAAAGGGAACAATGTATGTACAAAAATAAACTGGTTTCAAGTTGTTATCATCTTTAGTTATTTTTCTACAGCCATTTGTGACTTACTTATTAACTTCATCTCGTATATTCAATAGCTCAGTTTTCTTTGTTTTATCATCTTCAGGGGCCAACCTTCTTCAATATTCAGATCTTATCGTATGGATTCATTTGTTCTTTTTTGTATGCAAGATATTCTTAGAACCCGTCTTTAACATGTACATTCAACGGCATTCATGCGCCTTTCAGCTTGTTTAGCAAGTTAAGGTCTCACACTCTTTCTTACATTCAATAATAGTGACTTCTTCCATAAGATAGTTATAATTCTTTGGAATTTGTGCTTGGCATATTTCACTTTTAATCCCTGTCATGCGTCATCCTTCTGATGTTATATTTGCCCCTATATATTTAAATTTACTAAGGTGTAAGCTAATCATTTATTATTATTGTTATTGCTTACTAGAGTTCGTACATCTTTGGGGAAGGAGCGTAGTGATATATATATATATATATATATATATATATATATATATATATATATATATATATATATATATGTGTGTGTGTGTGTGTGCGTGAGTGTGTGTGTGTGTGTGATAGCACGAAGATGCGATATGAGAGGGAGAGGGGGAGAGAATAAAAGATTCGAGAGGAGAAGAAAGAGAGGTGTAAAGAACAAAGAATCGATAGAAAAAGATTGTCCGTCTTCCGGTCGTAAAGATAACCACTAATGTATGGATACCCTTATTTTATCTACCAACTTCACAAGTATTCAGGTATGCAGGTCACGAATACAACACTGTCTTAACTGACACTAGTACAGTCATTCAAAAGAATAAGCTAACACTGAATCAAGTTTATTTGCTTCTCAAAAGAAATTACACCGTATCGTGTGAAAATAATTCCAATCAATATGGAAAAAAATGCTGTCAGATAGCTAACATCAAGAGAATACCATCAAATGAATATCAACACTAAGAAGATGCAATAAAGCCAGTAACTAATCAAACACCAGTCAGGGGAATATAACAAGAAAGTACGCAAATTTAACAAGAAAGCATACGAGTCTAAAAAGGAAACACACTCAGACTACCACCGCTAAATAACCGCCCACTTGCTTACCCAGGTATCAGATGGCAACGTTAAAGTCCTGTCCAGGTGGATACTTGCTAGTCTGCCTACGGGTGATTTGGTCTGATCACCACGCCCGTCTTAGAGTGATTTCACCACTTTCGAATAAAGTCAGGCTCCTTCCAATTTTGTTTGACACAGTTCTCTGGATGATCCCATCAAATGTGTGCCCTCTTAGCCAACGTTAGTCTTGTATGACGTTTGCTAATGATTGCAATTTGACAGTGGTCCTAGTAGCAAGCTTTACTTTAGTTTGAGTGGCTTTTTCCAACACTTTGAGATCGTTCTGTCCCTTAAGTTTGTTCACCCGGTCAGAATTCCCAGTGCTTTTTGGGTCCCAACGGCTCTTGAGTATGTACACTCAGCCATTCCAATTGCTAATCTCTCCAATTGCCTCCTGTCCTGCTCATATATGCCGCTTGAGTTGGCGCCTTTCTGGAATCACGTGACGTTGCTCTCCCTTGTCTCGTGAAGGACTACCTAATCAGCTTTTAACTACACCGCATAATTAATTCACCTTAATCCGCTTTATTCTAGATCCTTTGTCACCACTAGGTTCTAGCTTGAGGTTAAAGACCTATCTTCCCGCAATTAACTGTTTTTGGGGTCATGGGGGCGTGTCTGTCCCCATATATCTACCACATCCGTTGTATTTCTTGCCTATCTGACAGTTCCATATAAAGCCTATGCTACGTTTGGCCGCATGTTACCTGAATTTCTTATTTCACTAACAACATAAGGTAAACGAGCGGTTATTCGGTCGCGTACCCTTGCTCGAACTATCACTATTTTTAAAACTAACCTGGTCGATGAACTTTCTAATTGTTTCAAAATTATTCCGGTCAATGTCCCCCGGCAAGCTTGGGCGGTTTGTGAAAGCCATTTCCCATACCGTCTCATATATATTAATATATATATATATATATATATATATATATATATATATATATATATATATATATATATATATATATATATATATATATATATATATATATATATATATATGTCTGTGTGTGTGTGTGTGTATGTGTGTGTGTGTGTCAGTCTTCGTAGACTTAGATGGATAGGACACGTTAGGAGGATGGATGATGGTAGAATACCAAAGGACATCTTTTTTGGTGAATTACAGACGGGGAGGAGATCTCAGGGTCGGCCTCTACTACGATAAAAAGATGTGTGTAAGCGGGACATGATTGATACAGGCATTGATAATGCACATTGGGAGCACGTCACCGCTGAACGTGTTGCATGGAGGGCAACTATCAGACATGAAATAAAGACAAAGGAGAAAATGATTGCAGATAAAGCACACACAGAGCGTGAGAGACGTAAGATGGTGCACAATGGTGGAAATGACCATGTTTTCACATGCATCTACTGTGGGCAAACATTTGCAGCAAGAATTGGCCTTACCAGCCACACTC
Source organism: Cepaea nemoralis (assembly GCA_014155875.1). Taxonomy (NCBI): domain Eukaryota; kingdom Metazoa; phylum Mollusca; class Gastropoda; order Stylommatophora; family Helicidae; genus Cepaea; species Cepaea nemoralis. The sequence goes on from JACEFZ010002374.1 coordinate 136,615, forward strand.
GCCACCGCCATGGATCGTAGTTATTAAGCCTTTTTAAAGCACATTGTACCAAACTATCGTCTGTCAAGACGGAAAGGTGCCAATGAATGAAATATATATATATATATATATATATATATATATATATATATATATATATATATATATATATATATATATATATATATATATATATATATATATATATATATATATATATTAGATATATATATAATTCCCCATATCAGGTAAAAAAGAATATGTTAACATATAAAAGTAACCGTTAAAAGAAAAACCAGTAATTAATGCACATAATATACAAGCATAAACATAGCTGGTTGGTTAATGGTGAATTCTATGGATGATGGAGTTTCAACTATTGGCATTCGGGTGGTTTGAACTATGTAGTAGACTTGCATATTTCAGAACCAGGCAGGTGTAGAGAGTTATCTCCTTATCCAGTACTAAAGTACCATCTCCGTGGGGACTGTTTTGTTGGGTTTTCTTTCGCCATTTTATTGTTAGAAATCAGCGGTATGTGCAAGACCGGTGCTGAAACTTTACATAAGCAGCGTGACGTATTAGAGTGTAAGTGAGTCATCTTTCAGCATTGCTAATATGGACTGGCTGAGATTAGTCCTGGATTGCTAATGTTTCCTCTATGGAATTTATACATTGCATTGTTATCAGACTCCAACAGAAAGCTCTGAGAAGTATTTAAAAAAATGATTACAGTTATTGATACAAGTTTGAGCTTAATTTGTAATTGATTTAGTTACGTCATTTTTAAATAAAAAATAGTTTCTCGTGATACGCCAATTGTGCACAAATATAGCATTAAATAACATAAGCAATAAAAAAAAAGAAGGAAGGATTATTCCATTTTGAAGTGTATAATTACATTACGGTGATCTAATTTTTGTCAACAGGTTTTACTTTACAATGTGCCCTATGGGAGGAAAATTAGAGGAGTGTCAGTTGTGGCAACGTACAAGTATTTAGTGTCTGGGGCATCTGATGCAGAATTGAAAATTGCCCGTGTTCTGGGCTGGTGTACAGAATTGGTAAAAGATTTATAAAACTATTGGTTATTATTTCTCTGAATATCATTATTGTGTATCTTTACATACGTTTTTCTATTAATGCATGTTTTACCTACTAGACATTGAATAGACTTCCCCTCTTATTTTGAATTTCCTGTTAGCCCGATTTATCATGTGTCTTCATAATGAAAATATATTTTAAATTCATCTGTCCTTTTCCACTCTTAGCTTTCTTCATCTCTGTCCTCACACATATGCACTCATTCATTTTCTCCTCAATTTGTGTTTGTCCATCAAGAATGATGATGAGCATTCATTTCATACAGTGGGGTTGAAAGTTTGGAGCCCAGAGTTCTTAAATGGCTGGTAAGGCCTATTTTTGCTCGAAATGATCTTTTGACAATGTGGGCAAAGAATGCTTGACGTTCCAGGAGGAGGATCTCCTGTGGTGGTTTTTCAGTCCAGCCTTTTTTCACAGCTCTTACAGTCCTGTTTGCGTCACACGTGACTACATCTGTGCGTAATGATTCAACCTCGAATGTCTTTCATTGGCAGCAGTCTCCCACGTTTCATGGGGAATTCCAAAAGTGTTTAGTGAGATTTTCAGAATGTCTTTAAAGCGTTTCCTCTGGCCAGCCTTGGGAGCATTAACCACAGCGCAGCTCGCTGTGAAAATTCGTTTAGGGAGCCTGTGAGCTGGTATGCGAGTCAAGTGACCAGCTCAGCAAATCTGATTGCTCATTAGTAAAGAGTTGATACTGGGCATGGACGCTCTTTTTAGGACTTCAGTGTCTGAGATCTTGTCTTGCCATTTAATCTTCAATAGCTTCATAAGGCAGACTGTGGTTTAATTTCCTCGCGTGTCGCTGGTAAACAGTCCATGTTGCACAAACATATAGTAGTGTGATTAATACGGCTGATTTTGTAGACTTTCAGCTTTGTTTGCAGGCGTATTCCATTTCTGTCCCACACATATTATTTTACCGTCTGCCACGGGCCTTGGAAATTCTTGCATTCACTTCGTCATCAATTGTGGCAGCTTGTGACACAGTGCTGCCAAGATATGTGAATCTGTTCACAACACTTTATTTATGACCATTCACTTTGATATTTGACACGGTGTGATTTATCCCTGGAGATGGCTTGTACATAACTACAGCCTTCTCCAAGTTGATATTGAGCCCAAGGTTGGCACAGGCATAAGAGCTGAAACACTGAGATGCATGTCTGCCTCTGAGTTGGTATATAGAGCGCAATCGTAAGCAAAAAGGAGCTCTTTGATGGTGTCGCTGTTAGTTTTGATTTTAGCTTTCAGCCTTCTAAGATAGAACCACTTTCCATCCATGCGGTATTAGTTATCAGTTGGGGTATTTTTATTGCACTCCGGACAGGTCCATAGGTGCTCAGATCCTCCCCCCCCCCCCTCCCAGCATATGCATCAGAGTCCGGTGGCTAATAGTGCCAGTTCTGTGTTGGTTGACGAGGAACCTCGTTTTCCCGATGTACCTCTCGCGTCTGGCCGTGCCAATTCTTATTCCCAATTCTTTCATCCTGGACAGCTATGTGGATTCACTGACGTCAAAGTCCTCTGTTTTTGACATATCTTTAAGAACGTTAATAACATCGTTACGATCCATGGGCTGGCTATCCACAGGGGGTGCAGAGCCAGCCAGTTTATCCGCGCGTTCATTTCCCTCGACTCCCGCATGTCCCGGGACGAAGATGAAGGTGATTTTAAGGACAACAGACTTCCGCAGCGAGTCAGTACACTGTCTGGGTACAAGCCAGTTTCGACCTTCCGAATCATGCTAATTTAATCACTTAGTACACACACGTCGATATAATGCTGTTATTCCAGCCATATGAAAGTCTGTGTAACTGCCATCACCTCCATCGTCATGCTGCTCGTGGCCATATAGTGGGCACCACTGGATTCTTGAACGGTTCAGTCCGCTGACCGGGCTGTAAATGTCCACGCACTTCTCTGCTGCTTTACAACAGATCCATCTGTATAGATGAGCACTTCGGGGCTGTCTGAGTGTTCGTAGATGAGCGCATTGATCTCTGCATTGACAGCCGCAAGGTTCTGCTCTCTCCATTGTCAGTCGAGTGTGATAATGCAGGAGAAAGTGCACTTAAAAGCTGGAGGAACCGGCACACATTCCTTGCCAGGGTTGATACTGGTAAGACTGCAGACCTGTCTGACGACATCTTCCGCCCGACCCATCCATGATTTGCCTCTCTTTAGCATGTCACCCTTTTCTCTGAATATAGCGTCATGCAGAGGGTGCTGCTCATCTGCACTTATTTTTAAGTATTCACGAGCTCTCCAGATCTTGATCCTGTGGTTCATTGTCGGGAAGTCAAGGAGGTATTTCATTGCTGCACAGCTGGTGTCTGTCGTGCAGCCAACAATGATGCGCATGGCTTCGTTTTGTACCTTTTTCAAGTCTTTCAATCTGTGTAGGGCTGACAGTGAGGATGGCCAGGGCATACTCGATGGGTGAAAACGCCAGTCCTTGGAACAGAAGTATTAGCAGTCTTTGCTCGATATTGGCAGTCGCCATGACTCTCATTGCTGACACACCTTTTTGAGCTTTCGTTATGACATAATCGACATGATCTCTGAAAGACAGGCTACGATCAGGCCTCACGCCAAGATATGTCATTGACTTGGTTCTACTCAAAATGCTACCATCCATTCTTACTGCCGGCGGGTCTGTGTTCACAATATGGTTGTTCCATGCGGTAGTTGATATCTATCCCGATGTCGTTGTTCTCGAAGGTATTCGTCAGCATAGCTGAAAAAATGAGGCTGAACAGTGTTGGTGCCAACACACAGCCTTCTTTCACTCCATTGGTGACAGGATAGGGCTCAGAAAAGGCGCCATTTCCCTGTACTTTTACCTGCATACCATCATGAAATAGCGACATTATTTGGAAACACTTTCATGGACAGCCATATTTCGCCATAATCTTCCATTGTCTTTCTCTGCTGACTGTACCCAAAAGCCTAGGTAACATGAATGAAAGTGGAGAACATTTCGAAGTTCTGTTCCTGACATTTATCTTACAACTGCTTTGCAGCGAAAATCACGTCACCAGTTCCTCGTTCTTTTCTGAAGCCACATTGATTCCCAGGAAGAAGATCTTGCTCGAGATAGGCTGTGAGGCGATTGAGAAGAATTCTGGCGAGTACTTCCTTGCAATTGAGAGCAAGAAAATGCCTCGGTATTTGTCACAGAATTGGTGGTTTAATTTACGTTTGTAAAGGCGAACAACTGACTCCTCCTTTAAGTCTTGTTGCACACGCTCGTTATCCCATATGTTTGTAAAGACTTGGTGCAGTTGCTCTATTAGAACCGGCAATTCGTCTTTGCAGATCTCAGTCGGGATAGACTCAGGACAAGGCGCTGTGGGATGTGGATTTTAATTTATGAGAATATTATGTGAAGTTGTCTAGGGGGTTTTATTGATTCTCTGGTCACTGGTTAGAATGCAGGGTGATCATGGAATTCTACCATAAACACAAGGAGGAAAATAGTTCACTCCTGTTCATAGCTGTATTTATGAGTACTTCTCCATTCCCACTTATCACCCTTTAAAATTTACTATAGTGCTAGAAGACATTGATTGTTCACAACATAGATACAACCACTGATGAACACCACATTTACTTGATGTACACATCAACACATTTTGGACAAACAGTTCAAGTATGAATCAAGATTTGCAGTTACATATATATATATATGTAATGAACACTATGCATTTTCAGACAGGCATGGGAATTATTTGCATTGTTACAATATAGTACCCAGTGACCCCAGAAAAAAACAAGGTTATTACAAACAACACAACAACCACAAATTGGGTCTACTTTCATTTTCCCTCATAATTAAGGCAAATAAAGATCTAATTAAATAGAACCCAACATATCAACATTTGTTTCTGACACCTTTTACCATTCTCTCATTTTAAAAATAATGAGTTGGTGTCAAAATACTATACCATCTATACCATTGGAAAAAAAACTACTGACCTGTTACCTTCAGAAAAAAACCAACATATAAACAGCATTTTGTACTACTAATTAAACTAATTAATAGAGTCATTTATCTCCTGGTGTGCGGTTAAGGGTTCATCTTTGCTGTAGATTAGATCCTTTTCCCATTATCTGGGTACCGAATTAATGCACTCAGTTATGTTCCTAATATTTATCCACTGGTATTGGCTGGTGCAAATCATACTTTATAATCCAAGAATAGAAATTACACACAATCACATATCCCTCCGCGGGCTAGAATATTCGAGTACTCTGTTGCAGTAGGCTCGGTGTCTTTTTGAAATTTGGGGCCACAGGTTGGTCTAACTTTCCGGAATTTCCACTTAAGCTCTGCAGAAGGTACTTTACCATCTCACCATACATGGTGCCAAGTAGACGTCCATCCAGCTGCTCTGCTTCTAATATCAGAATCCCAATTAGTTCCACAAAGATTTTACACCCACCAAGTCGCGAGTCTATAACCCATGGCATTTAGGTTGACATTGGACCAGCAAAGAGTTAGTCGTTGTTATCTAGTCCAGTGTAGAAACTTGTATGACAAAGGCATCTCATGGTAGTATCTGTGACTAGGGCCACAATTGATCTATACCTACATATATCCAAAGATGAATAAATCCAGCACAGTAACAGGGTTGCAAACAATTAGATGATTCCTCTTGTTGCAGATGTAGAGACATTTAGCTGCTTTTATATTGTCTTTTTGATGGTGTTCAGGTTTTGGAACCTAGAGGTAATCTGGTGTAGTTATGGTTCAGAGATTCTGAAGTTGGTACATTGATTGTATTGGCTATAATGTTGTTTCAGTGTCTCTTCCCATTTGTTTGAGTTGGTGTTCATAGCTAGAACTTGGTGTTGCATGGCTGGAACCTTATGTTTGACTGTTGCAGCTGTGAGACGTTCTTTCGAAGACTTATCCATTGTGGATATTAACTTGGTAATCCAACCAACAGTTGAAGGTTACTCACTGTTGTTAGTTTTAGTAACTTGTAGAAGGATTGTCCCAGTTTCACTGACTTGGTTGAATGATGAGGCTCATAGGTGATACTTCTCAGAAGTAAAGCAGACGATACACTGTTGTCAGTACTCTGTTGATCTTCATCTTTGTAGATTATTAGATCTTGAAGTCCATCCTGGATATTCCTACTAAAATAGGACTTCCTCAATCACACCGTCAGTTGTCTTCGTATGTATCTCTTTTGCTTGCGTTTGCAGCTTATGAGTGCAGCAGTAAACTGATGTATTTATAGATCCAGAACATGGTTAAGCCATTTAGTCCTGACTCACCTTCATCAGGCTTTTAACCCAGGATCCTGATGATAGTTATGAAATGCAGTTCCACCAAAACCACCACTCGCTTCTCTTCTATAGAAAAGGGATGACAAAGAATACAACACGAGCATTAACCTACTGTGATGTGTTAACTTTCACAAGACAATTACAAACAAAAAAGGGGAAGGAGATAGGAGTGGGTTTCCAAGTTCCCTGTCCCTCGTCGCTTGTGGTAGAACTTTGCTAGCTCTGATAGTGAGTGAGATATCTTTTCACTCTGTTTTGTTCTGTTGTTACTGGGACTATTAGATGAGTGAAGTCATTCTGTCCATCCAACATGTTGATATTGTATCTCTCATTCTTGAAGAGAATAGCCTATACAGAATCTCTGTGGTTTCTAATGCCGCGTCTTCCTTTCGGCACTATAATCATCCTTAGGTCAAGACTATTCAACCTTGGCTTCTTAAGTACTGACATACACATGGATTCTTCTATCAACATCCTATGTCCCCAAGGTGCAACATTAAAATGTATATTCCCACAGTAAAAAGTAACAATCAGAACAGAGAAAATTCTCATACCAGAAAAAAAACATACATGTACATTTCTCTGATATTAAGTACATGATAATCATACATAATAATTAATCATAATGATGATGCAGGGAGCCTAGGTTTTTGAATTTTCTTCAGGGGTTAATCCCTAAACTAAAACATACATTGTTTTCCCCCACTGCGTACAGCACATGGGATAGTAACCGCTGTTGATATATTTTGCCAAGGACTGCTATTATTCGGAATGTATTTAGTAGAATAACTTATGCCGCATGGTCCAGACTTCTGAATATTGCAAGCAATTTATTCACATCAATCTTCGCTTCTGTTCCTACTACGTTGATGTGATACGGATTGAAGGCACTCCCTACCAAAACATTCATTTTTATCAAGCGTTTACTTCCTTTGTTCTAGAATTTATATTCACAAACATGGCATGTCCCTAGCAATATTTTATGAAATGATTACATGTTCATCACTCAAGTTGAGTGGGTGATAATCTGTTAACAAAAGGATTGTACTAAAATTTAGCACTATAGTTCCAAGTTACAGATTATGATGTGGCAAGCATTGTATCCCCTGACTAAGAGTCAGGAATATGCGTAATTCATTCGTATGTCCCCGCATGGATAAAACACCTTTGAAACTGTACTTTAAAGTTCAATCTCTACAGTACATAGATTATTTGCAGATTTCTAAGCACAAATAGTGAGATATTGTTCACAGTGCATAGAAGTTTTAACATAGGAATGTGAAATTGACAGACACGAGTTCTCTACTGAAGTATGAATCAAGAGTCTGTTCCCACCTTGAAAAAATGCATATAATGTGTTTTTGACCTGAGTTTGATACTCTACGGTACACATAATATTTCTAAATTGTAAGCACTACTAGTTAGATATAAGTTCATAATGCCTATACAATATTTTAACATATGGATTTGAAATTGTAAACATAGGAAAAATTACAGCGTGGCGCCCACATGTGTTTCATTGGTAAACATCATCCAGCCTGGTTTAAGAGAATTGTTGACTTATTATTCTAACTAATTCTTAATTAAACATACTGGTCTATGTAATACATAAATACATCTTAATAATGTAGATATAACATACCAATAGTTTCAGAGAGTGATGGTTTCAAAAGGCAAAAATACCTTTTCCCCACACGGGGAACTTTTACATGTCTGCTTCCTTTGATTTTACTGAACTAAAATGGCTACACTGGGCCTTTGTTTTCAACCTCAGCCGGGCTTGGCCAGGTACGTGAAAAAAATAAAGCCAAATAAATTAAGCTGCCACGGTCAGTCTATCGCTGTTTTATTTTCTCCTACATTAAGTAAGTTACTTAAACAGTAATTGAAAGGGGTTGTTTATTTTTAAGGGAGTCAATAAATAGGAAAGGGTAAGGACGTTTTATTATATCACACGCCTCCCCCATTTAAGCCATTTATTTCTTCCAGAAAAAAATGGTCAAGTAGTACTCTACAATTTCCGTCTTTACATTGACTCACCTAGTATCCATCCCTTTGTAATTTCCTACATTACTTCCCTATGTTAGATAATCTATCAGGGCCACGTCCATTTTCTTATAGTCACGACAACGGGTATACCTTTAAAGGCTTATTTCCCTATTAGTGAAAGAGTGTAGTACCCTCTCCACTGTTGTCAGCTATGGTTTGAAATATGCGTGGTTATCTGATAATTTGCTACTTTCCAGTATGGTTTGTCTGCATCAAACCGACTTTTTGAAGCAATTAAAATATCATCATTAAGCTTTCAATAGCCAGATGATACTGTTCATATGAGATCATTTGCTGAATTTCTTTCTCATTAGATTATAAATCTTGAGATTATGTTAAAACCAACTGTTAATTCTGCGTATACTGATAGCATATTAAATTCAGCCCGTCTCCCTGTAAGTTAGACGTTTGTTTTAACTATAGATCTGATATTTAAAGAAAGCTAAAGATGGTTCCTGTTTAATACATTGTCATCCAACACATCATGTGTTTGGGTTATTAGTCAAGTATGGGATTTTCCCGATCAGTTTTAATAACAATCAGTTTGAGTAGTGTCCCTTTCTCTTGCGGGTTTACCCGGAGAATCTCGTCTAATATGTAAACAAAGGTCCAACTTTTCTAGATTTCCGTTCTGAACCGAATATTACGGGGGACATGAATCTATCAGAAATGAAGTAATTCTTAGCTTACTCTCTCTCTCTCTCTCTCTCTCTCTCTCTCTCTCTCTCTCTCTCTCTCTCTCTCTCTCTCTCTCTCTCTCTCTCTCTCTCTCTCTCTCTCTCTCTTTGTTTTTCCTTCTAATCGAGATCTATTTTACGCTAGAATCCTTATTAGTAATTCTAAGCCTGATGTGTTTGAGTTTCACTCTGTATTTGTTGCTTTGGTGTTGAATTACGAGCAATTTTGCGTCGCTTGGCGTACATTGATCGTCGTCTACCTCCCTCCAGGTTTTAGACATATTTCAACTTAGGCAACATACATTGTTATGTAGGTTCAGACGTATTGTCTCCTACCATATATAATCAGTTCAGTGAGAAGTTAAAAGCCCCTTTTATGGTTCCTGTGATAGTCTTCCAGACAATCAAGTTGCTGGTTCACTTCCAGTTATGGATGTGGATTACTAGTCTTTGTAAAATTACTATTACATCTGTATATCCCTCTCATACTGGCGTCTCATGAGTTGTGTCCTCAAGATAACAGGTAAGGTACTCTTAATGTTTCTCTCCAGTTTTGTTTTCATCCGTTTAATACGTGGAAACTCTGGATTTATTTAGATTGACTAAGGTCTATCTTTGAACTGTTATATAATTTACTAGCTGGATTCCTGATTGAAATTCCTAATCTAGTAAACATCAAGCAATTTTTCAGCTATATGCTCCAATTTGCTTGGTTTTTACACAGCTATATTCCATTTTTCTAGCATGGGTTCGCTGTATAAGTCTTAGCGATTCCTCTCTCTTTACGTCAAGAGGTTCGTCCTATCTATAAACAGCATCTATTTCAAGAGTTGTTTATTTAATTGTTGCTTTCACCGATTAATATCAGTTATTGAAGCTCATCTCTGTCAGTCTGGATCTGCTTTCACATATTTAATGCTGGCATATCATCCAAATCAGAAGTGAGATGTAGAAATCTGTTTCGCCTTGCGATTGATTTCTGATTCATCTACCTATTAGTAGGCTTCGAGCATTATCTAGAATTTCGTTACTCGGTTAGTTTTAAAGAAAATACAATTGAGTCGCGCGCCTCTGTTGTACTACTTATTATTTGCCCTATTTAATTCTTCCCTTATGAGAAGATTAATGTTAGTTAGGCAATTTATGAACAAACTTTACGTAAGCTAATCGCTAACTAAAAAGTTGTTTCACTCCTCTTTTTGATGAGGACTTCTCATAGTGAACATTTCACTTAGTGAGGTTAAACTGTAAATTTCAAAGTTAAGGAGCCAATTTCTGAAATGTTTAGTCTCTTACTAGAGATTAGCACAGATTTTTTCCGGTATCTCCTGAAGTTCATTTGAAATTCCAATTTCTTAAGTTAATTCTTTAATTATACCTTTTACATACCTATACGGTCTGTTTCCGCTACCATTAATAATGGAATCGGGGTGGATAATTTAAAGAAATACCTTATATTCTGTTGGATCTTTAAGTGAGTTGATCAGGCTCCCTTAAATCACCAGATGAATATTTTGGTTGACCCTATTTAACATATGGGTCATCTGAGTTAGTTATTAATAACTACTCATATCACCGGTGGGATAGCATAAGTGTCTATGTGGCTTTTCTTCCTAAGTATCCATCATTTATTCACTTTACTTTACTACCGGTGTTGTAGAACATGTTATGTTATATGAAAGAGGATTAAATTAGGGTGCCCCTAAATACTGCAAATTCTTACAATATTCCTTCCCTTCCATTAACTATGTCTACATTTTTGCAAGTGGTGGTTTAGGCCTTAACCTTAGTTCATTTACTTTAGTTACTGCTATTTTCCCCTGGTTTAATTCATCTCTCAGGTATTATTTACTGTCCTACTGAATCATCATTTGTTGATTAAATTTTTCCCTTAAAAAAATTTATTGGATTTTTAACTTATCTGTCCTAATTATCTATAAAATTGTCTATCACTCTCTGCTGCCTTGGTAATTTTTCAATATTACATGAATTATACAAGCAGATCATACATGAAAATACAATGATAATCAATGACAAAATAGTTAATTACCACATGATTCATAATTAGAAACATAAACCTTATGGATACATAATATAGTAGTGTGTTCATGACTACACCACTTTTAAACCATTTAAAGAGAATACCAGAGTAGCAGAACCATACCTCAAACATCAAATGGGAATGACTATGAATTCTAAACATTCACTGAATTACCTATCTTATGTGAGTTTACCATCCCAGAGACCTTACTACTGGAGGTTCATTACTGGACTTAGTTTCCCATCAATAAGATATAAAATATGAGTTTTAAAAAAAAATCTCATACCCAACAACCAACTACATGATGCATCTACCAGAATCAAGATATTACCTGTGAACATTATTTGTACCAAAAAAAAACCTATATTTTTCGGAGCCATTATGGGTTCACATAACACTTGACTCAGCTCATACTAATGAGTGATTAGGTCTGTTACTAACACTATAAAATTCTGAAGTGACTTGGTTTACCTGCGAGAGGTTTTCCCTGAATTCATATACCCACAATAATACACCAGTTGTGATGTTTACCATGAGTTTTAATTCACGGACTACTCCACTACTAGGTGAAGTCCGTACCGGGCGGGACCCCACATGTGGGATGTGGATTTTAATTTATGAGAATATTATGTGAAGTTGTCTAGGGGTTTAATTGATTCTCTGTCACTGGTTAGCAATGCAGGGTGATCATGGAATTCTACCATAAACACAAGGAGGAAAATAGTTCCCTCCTGTTCATAGCTGTATTATGAGTACTTCTCCATTCCCACTTATCACCCTTTAAAATTTACTATAGTGCTAGAAGACATTGATTGTTCACAACATAGATACAACCACTGATGAACACCACATTTACTTGATGTACACATCAACAAATTTTGGACAAACAGTTCAAGTATGAATCAAGATCTGCAGTTACATATATTATATATATATATATATATATATATATATATATATATATATATATATATATATATATATATATATATATATATATATATATATATATATATATATATATATATATATATATATATATATATATGTAATGAACACTATGCATTTTCAGACAGGCATGGGAATGTATTTGCATTGTTACAATATATTACCCAGTGACCCAGAAAAAAACAATGTTATTACAAACAACACAACAACCACAAATTGGGTCTACTTTCATTTTCCCTCATAATTAAGGCAAATAAAGATCTAATTAAATAGAACCCAACATATCAACATTTGTTTCTGACACCTTTTACCATTCTCTAATTTTAAAAATAATGAGTTGGTGTCAAAATACTATACCATCTATACCATTGGAAAACAACTACTGACCTGTTACCTTCAGAAAAAAACCAACATATAAACAGCATTTTGTACTACTAATTAAACTAATTAATAGAGTCATTTATCTCCTGGTGTGCGGTTAAGGGTTCATCTTTGCTGTAGATTAGATCCTTTTCCCATTATCTGGGTACCGAATTAATGCACTCAGTTATGTTCCTAATATTTATCCACTGGTATTGGCTGGTGCAAATCATACTTTATAATCCAAGAATAGAAATTACACACAATCACATATCCCTCCGCGGGCTAGAATATTCGAGTACTCTGTTGCAGTAGGCTCGGTGTCTTTTTGAAATTTGGGGCCTCAGGTTGGTCTAACTTTCCGGAATTTCCACTTAAGCTCTGCAGAAGGTACTTTACCATCTCACCATACATGGTGCCAAGTAGACGTCCATCCAGCTGCTCTGCTTCTAATATCAGAATCCCAATTAGTTCCACAAAGATTTTACACCCACCAAGTCGCGAGTCTATAACCCATGGCATTTAGGTTGACATTGGACCAGCAAAGAGTTAGTCGTTGTTATCTAGTCCAGTGTAGAAACTTGTATGACAAAGGCATCTCATGGTAGTATCTGTGACTAGGGCCACAATTGATCTATACCTACATATATCCAAAGATGAATAAATCCAGCACAGTAACAGGGTTGCAAACAATTAGATGATTCCGCTTGTTGCAGATGTAGAGACATTTAGCTGCTTTTATATTGTCTTTTTGATGGTGTTCAGGTTTTGGAACCTAGAGGTAATCTGGTGTAGTTATGGGTCAGAGATTCTGAAGTTGGTACATTGATTGTATTGGCTATAATGTTGTTTCAGTGTCTCTTCCCATTTGTTTGAGTTGGTGTTCATAGCTAGAACTTGGTGTTGCATGGCTGGAACCTTATGTTTGACTGTTGCAGCTGTGAGACATTCTTTCGAAGACTTATCCATTGTGGATATTAACTTGGTAATCCAACCAACAGTTGAAGGTTACTCACTGTTGTTAGTTTTATTAAACTTGTAGTAGGATTGTCCCATAGTTTCACTGATTTTGCTGAGTGACGAGGCTTCAGGTGGTACTTCCCAGCAGTAAAGCAGACGATACACTGTTGTCAGTTACTCTGTTGATCTTCATCTTTGTAGATTATTAGATTCAGAAGTCCATCCTGGATATTCCTACTAAAATAGGACTTCCTCAATCACACCGTCAGTTGTCTTCGTATGTAACTCTTGTGCTTGCGTTTGCAGCTTATGAGTGCAGCAGTAAACATGATGTATTTATAGATCCAGAACATGGTTAAGCCATTTAGTCCTGACTCACCTTCATCAGGCTTTTAACCCAGGATCCTGATGATAGTTATGAAATGCAGTTCCACCAAAACCACCACTCGCTTCTCTTCTATAGAAAAGGGATGACAAAGAATACAACACGAGCATTAACCTACTGTGATGTGTTAACTTTCACAAGACAATTACAAACAAAAAAGGGGAAGGAGATAGGAGTGGGTTTCCAAGTTCCCTGTCCCTCGTCGCTTGTGGTAGAACTTTGCTAGCTCTGATAGTGAGTGAGCTATCTTTTCACTCTGTTTTGTTCTGTTGTTACTGGGACTATTAGATGAGTGAAGTCATTCTGTCCATCCAACATGTTGACATTGTATCTCTCATTCTTGAAGAGAATAGCCTATACAGAATCTCTGTGGTTTCTAATGCCGCGTCTTCCTTTCGGCACTATAATCATCATTAGGTCAAGACTATTCAACATTGGCTTCTTAAGTACTGACATACACATGGATTCTTCCATCAACATCCTCTAATCCCCAGGTGCAACATTAAAATGTATATTCCCACAGTAAAAAGTAACAATCAGAACAGGGAAAATTCTCATACCAGAAAAAACATACATGTACATTTCTCTGATATTAAGTACATGATAATCATACATGATAATTAATCATAATGATGATGCAGGGAGCCTAGGTTTTTGAATTTTCTTCAGGGGTTAATCCATAAACTAAAACATCCATTGTTTTCCCCCACTGCGTACAGCACATGAGGATAGTAATCGCTGTGATATATTTTGCCAATGACTGCTATTATTCGGAGTGTATTTATTACAATAACTTATGCCGCATGGTCCAGTATTATGAATATAAGCAATTTATTCACATCAATCTTCGCTTATGTTCCTACTACGAGTGAGGCGATGGGGATTGAATCCTATCCGAACATGCATTTACATCACGCGTTTACTTTAATTGTTCATGAATTTATATTCTCAAACATGGCATTCCCTAACACTATTTTATGAAATGATTATATGTTCACCACTCATGCTGAGTGGTTGATAATCTGTTAACAAAAGGATTGTACTAAAATTTAGCACTCTAGTTCCAAGTTACAGATTATGAATTAGGAAAACAATTTATCCAAAATGAACTGAGTCCATGATATGCGTACTCATGTGTATGTCTCCGCATGGATACAATTTCCTTTCTATAGTACATAGATTATTTGCAGATTTCTAAGCATAGATAGTGAGATATAGTTCACAATGCATAGCAGTTTTAACATAGGAATATGCAATTGACAGACACGAGTTCTCTACTGAAGTATGAATCAGGGTCTGCTTCCTACATTGAGAAAATCTCTAGAATGTGGTTTTTACCTGAGTTTGATACTCTACGGTACACATAATATTTCTAGGTTATAAGCACTATTAGTTAGATATAAGTTCATAATGCCTATACAAGATTTTAACATATGGATTTGAAATTGTAAAACAGGAAAAATTACAGCGTGGCGCCCACATGTGTTTCATTGGTAAACATCATCCAGCCTGGTTTAAGAGAATTGTTGACTTATTATTCTAACTAATTCTTAATTAAACATACTGGTCTATGTAATACATAAATACATCTTAATAATGTAGATATAACATACCAATAGTTTCAGAGAGTGATGGTTTCAAAAGGCAAAAATACCTTTTCCCCACACGGGGAAAGAAACCCCACACGGGGAACGCACGTCTGTTTCTTTGTGTCGTACTGACCAAAAATGGCTACACTGGGCCTTTGTTTTTCAATTAGTCCCAGTCTTGCACGGTACGTGAAAAAAATAAAGCCAAATAAATTAAGCTGCCACGGTCAGTCTATCGCTGTTTTATTTTCTCCTACATTAAGTAAGTTACTTAAACTGTAATTGAAAGGGGTTGTTTATTTTTAAGGGAGTCAATAAATAGGAAAAGGTAAGGACGTTTTATTATATCACAGGCGCCTTACCGCTGAAAAGTTGTTGGATAGCTTTATTTACTTCCACTATGGTTGTTAAGTCAGCAAGAGTATCGTTAGTGGAGATTTGAGGAAGCCCGTTGATATTTTCGTCATCGATGGAAGAGGTTGCATTTAAGATGTTGCTAAAATGCTCGGCCAATATTTGGAGGATTTCTTTCTTATCGGTGGCCAATGTTCTCCCAGTTGCGCTAAGGAGGGAAACTATGCCTGGTGATGTAGCGTAAACTTGTATCACCGCTTTTAACTGAATCTGTGCCAAACAAAGAAGTAGGGTTTGGCCAAACATGGTGAGCAATTAAATGAACAAGTATTATAATGCAAGTTTCCGTTCCTTGAGCATTAAAATGGCAAAAGTACAGCGAAACAAAACAAATAACAAGATAACCATAGTATGGCGATATAAGGCACTTCGGTCCAAATGGTAAGTCACATTTGGCGATATATTATCATTCGGCACTGAATCAGTTAATAAGGCATAGACGTTTTTCATATCATGTCTGTCAGCTACGCCTTGAATCTCATCAGCATTGTTGCTAAACCAAGAATTCTGCTTGTGCCGATGTTTCTGTTACATCTCTCTCTGGATGTTATTAAAGGCATCTTGGTATGTTGACTTCGGGTCTTTCAAGTATGCCTTGTGGAGAAAGTATTTCTCGGCCAGCAATTGGTTGGTGTCTTCTGAATTTTCATCGAACCAGTCTTTATGCTTCCGGGTGGCTGGACCCAGGATTTCCATAGCAGTGTTGTAAATCATGTCTGTTAGGGCTCTCCACTCTATTTCCGCATCTTGTTTAGCTGCAGCATTGGGCTTGATGAGGTCTTCCAGCATATTTTCAAACGACATCTGCATTGTCTTACTATTTAGACGGATGACATTAAGTATTTTTTTTACTTTCACCCTTTAAGGACGCCGTTGTGTTTTGATGTGCATGTTTATTATTGAGATAATGAGACGACGGTTTGTCCAACATTTGGCACCACACATGGATTTTGTCACTCGAACGTTTTGTCTGTCACTCCTCCTGACGAAGACATAGTCAATGAGGTGCCAGTGTTTCGAGAGAAGGGGCATCCACGATGTCATATTTCTCATGGGAAGACGGAAAATTGTGTTGGTAATCAGGATATCGTGTTCGACACAAATCTGAAGGAGGAGTTCATTGCTGCTAAAAAATCCATCTCCGTGCTTTTCAATAATGCAACTTCTAGAGGCGGTGCCCATGCCTACTATGACATTGAAGTCTTCAAGGAGTATACGCGTGTCTCCTTTTGGAACAGATGTTAATACATTGTGCAGGTCCTCATAGAACTTCTTCTTTACGTCATCTTCATTGGCCATGATTGGTGCATAGACACTCTCGATGGTTGCATGCTACCTTCCGTTCAGCAGGGGTAACGTAATGATCATAAGCATGTCGTTTATAGCCTTCGGAAATTCAGCTAGTTTGCCAACCAGGGCAGAGTTAATGGCAAAACCCACACCGGACTGGTGTCTTTCTTAACTTTTGCTTCCACTCTAGAAGAACGTTTAGCCGGCACCTACTTCACAGATTTGGCATTCGTCTGCAAGTCGTGTCTCGCTTAAGGCTACAATGTCAATGTTGTACCTGCCCAACTCTCTCCCAATCAGTGCTGTTCGCCTCTGTGAACACGACGCGCCTTCTCTATCTAAGTTCATTCCAATGTCCGATGGTTAAGGGAATATGGATTTCTTTTTATTATTATTATTATTATTATTATTATTATTATTATTATTATTATTATTATTTTGCTTTACCTGTTTTTAATTTGGTTGCATATCGACCGCAGTTATAGAGTACCCACCAATCGCGGCTAGTTGGTTAGGTAATGATGGAGAAGACAATGTCTAGGGCATCTTTTCTAGCCCTTCCTCGTGCCATGGAGGTGAGCAGTACTTTCCTATAGAGGGCTGCTCAATCTCTCTTAGGGATGGGTGGGGGGGGGGGGCTGCCGAATCCCACTGCTGCTCCGGTCAGCAGAAGCTGACTATATGGCCTGAGCTGGCTGTGTGTGACTGCCATTTACTCCTCAATTACTTACACATTAACTATCTACTCAATTACTATCAAATTCACCATCTTCTCGATTACGCACACACTCACTTGAACCTAATTAACTCTTTCAGTCCCAGAATATCAAAGCAGCTGGGTGATGGCAAAGCTGTATAATGTTCACACGGACCAGATATAGTCCCGTTGCAAGAAGAAATATGTTGAGGGATTGTTTAGTATAGACTAATTAAATGAATGTGATACAATCACACATGCCACATTGAAGGGTACACGTGAAGAATGTCCAGTCTCACATGGTGCGTTACTAGGTGCACAAAGATGTGATAAAGGAGGAAGAGAACTACTCTGTTGTAAATTATAACATGCTTTCACAGCGTACAATCTGAGTACAAGCATTGTTCTATACTATTGACAGTGGTGGGAAAACATATTAAATAACTAGGCAACAAACAATATTCGTAAGGGAACTGTACATATGTGAAGGTGCAAGTCTGCAAATTTCAGGTTTATAGAAAACACGACTTCAAAGCAGACAGAAACAGATACTCAATAACCATGGTAATAATTAGCTGACAGAGATCAAATTATACGCAGATAAATCTAAATTGCACGTGCAACATATAGAAATTTACAAACCAGTCTACTTTATTCTCCAGGATTGTTTGTTCCATGAGAGGAGCAATGTAGCAGTATGTCCACCATAGCTGTTAGCTAAGAAACAGTAGCAGAATGGTAGCATTTTTTCCGGGTCTGGCAGGTCCATGAAGGGAGCAGACTGGCAATATATTCTCCAAGGCTGTTATTTACTTGATTCAAGTAGAATTGCAAGATGTTCTCCCAGGACCGTTGGCTCTATGAGACTAACACCTACAGGACAGTAACTAATGAGACGATCTATTAACTCGATAAGAGAAGCATCTTTGCATCATGATATACAGGACATTTTGCTGCATGACAGTGTAGGGAATTAACCCACTACAGTGCCTTCAGCGCACAGGAAGTTTAAGCGCGAGCGTTCATAACCTGTCTTCGAGGCTAAACTCTGCAGAGGTTGGTTTCAAAGAATAATAGTACACTATATATATATACTAGCTGACCCGGCCCGGCTTCGCCCAGGCCCTGGAGGGGATCTATCTATCTATCAATCTGTCTGTCTGCTTGTTTGTCTGTCTGTCTGTCTGTCTGTCTGGCTGACCCGGCCCGGCTTCACCCAGTCCCTGGTGGGTAGCATCTCATTTAATTCATATAAGTAGTCATATAAGCTCTCCCGTTCCCGACTATCTGTCTGTCTGTCTATCTGTCTGTCTGTCTGTCTACCCGGCCCGGCTTCACCCAGTCCCTGGTGGGGAGCATCTCATTTAATTCATATACGTAGTCATATAAGCTCTCCCGTTCCCGACTATCTGTTTGTCTGTCTATCTGTCTGTCTGTCCCGGCCCGGCTTCACCCAGTCCCTGGTGGGGAGCATCTCATTTAATTCATATACGTAGTCATATCAGCTCGCCCGTTCCCGACTGTCTGTCTGTCTATCTGTCTGTCTGTCTGTCTGACCCTAGCTGCCCGGCCCGGCTTCGCCCAGGCTCTGGCGGGATCTATCTATGTATGTATGTATCTATCTATCTGTCTATCTATCTATCTATCTATCTATCTATCTATCTATGTGGAGCATCTCATTTAATTCATCGTCAATCAACTCATTTAAACTCAGGGGACGTAACTTAAGATATAACAATTATACTAAAAGTTATATCCCTTTTTGTCATATATTTTTATATTTTCTTATGTTCAGTCATGTAATTACAAAATTAAATTTTAGGAAGGTAATAGCTGATAGCTGATAGATAAAACTATCACAGTTGGTTGCACAGGAATGAAAGGAAAACGTGTAGAAAATTTCATCTCAATCGGTTAGACCGTTCGCGAACGCATGAAGGGCGGACATACATACATACATACATACATACATACATACATACACACAAAGATTTATATATATATATATATATATATATATATATATATATATATATATATATATATATATATATATATATATATGTATGTGAACTAAAAGCTTATGCTCTCGTCGTAGTTTAGTTTAGTTGATGGATCAACATCACGGAACACGGGTGCAACCCATAAGTGCTCCGTTCTCCTCCTAACTCAAACCTGAGTCTGGAGAAACTCAGCTCAGTGCACGAACTCCGTAGCACCGGCGAGGATCCTGAAATACTTTGGGTAGATGTTTAACTCGACGTTAGGCTATTCTTTTTCGATTTCCAACTGCCAAGGGATTTTTTGCGTGCGCAACACTACACACGGGCTTCCGATCTCACTACCCAGAGACCAGGGGAAATGTATTACTAGAAGTTCACGAGAAAAAAAAATCCCGGCATCACCGTGGCTTGAACCAGGGACCTCCAGCACTCGAGGCGGACACCATATCTCGAGACCACTCAGCCCCCGCTCTCGTCTTAATAAACATAACGGCATTTTTTTATCACTTCCTCCCCTACGAGCATCACATTATAGAATTTGACACTACGTGGTAGCATGATGAGATGAGGTGATCGTCTCCTTTTCCCACCATAAGATTTGTTTAGAGAAAATCTAGGATCAGTTTTATTCCTCCGTGGTCACATGCAGACATAACAATTTCAGTTGAGAATGAACCCAGACTACTGTGTCGGGAGGCCAGGGTCATAATGCAATGTGTTAGACGTAATGTAACACATGGAGCTAAAGCTACAGATAATTGATCATTACGATTATTTTTGCTTTTTGTATAATTTCTTATTGTTGATTATTGTGATAGGTGCTGCTTTAGCATAAATGATTGTTGAAATGTCTTTTCTTGAAATGAATGTTGTATTCTTTTTTCTTTCTTTTTTATCTTTTTTTTTTTTTTTAAATATAAAAACACAGCTGAACACATTTATCCTGATTGTTGATGATATAATGGATAAATCACTGAATCGCAGAGGCAAGACATGTTGGTATAGAAAGGTCGGTATCTAATGGTTATTATTTTATTGTTTTGTACCAACTTGACAAGGCCCAATTAACTCCAAGCTGCTGTTTTATGTCATGCATTACTACAAGATGTGTAAGGAACGGCAAACATATGGTGCACATTTAACTGAAACTATTTACCGCTGTGGATTCTGCATGTGAACTTTCAAGCAAATCCATTTACAAATCCATTTACAAGTGGCACAATGTTAGATGTTACCGGTTCTGTGGACTGTTTCTGCTCAGCTTGTAGTTCATACTCTTTGGTATGATGTTTGATGAATACAGTGATCGCCACATACGAATTTCAGTGAATAACACACTCATCCGCAACCACGTCAGTATTTATAAAGCAAGATCATACAAAACATGAATCTACAAGTTGTGTGGGTGTTGCAGAATGCCTTCCATGTCTGATATGCAATCTGAGATCCGGAGATTTCGTTGCCCCTTTTCTGTAGAGCAGGTAGTGGTGTTATATGGTAAAAACCAGTCTCCATCCATCATGTGCCATGCCTGAAAGCATGGACGGTCATGACTCGCTATTTCACCCGATCACTAGAGCCATGGATCAGCTCAGTGTTCCTGTTTCGACAATGCCATGTGGCCAAGCCATCCAGGTATTTACTTTTCGGTCGTCCCCTTGGTCTGTTCCCTTCGATCTTACAGTTGTCACCAAGTTCTCCAGACCAAATCAAATGCCTTTGTAAGGTCGATGAAGGCAATAAACATTGGTTGATTCTGTTCACGGCATTTTTCTTGGATTTGTCGCAATGAGAATATCATATCAATGGTAGACCGGTTCTGTCGAAAGCCACACTGTGATTCGGGGTAGACTTGATCTCCTAGGACTTGAAGTCTGCGCAGAACAATTCTGGCAAATACTTTTCCAACAATACACAGCAGTGAGATACCCCTATAGTTGGTGCAGTCGCTCCGATCGCCCTTGTTCTTGTACAGTGTTATGATGCTTGAATCTTTGAAATCCTGTGGGACTTATCCTTCTCGCCAGCATAGCTCTATTAGCTGGTGGATCTGTAGAGTGAGTGTGTCTTGCCCACTCCTGATAACCTCTATTGGAATCCCATCCTTACCTGGAGCCTTGACAGATGCAAGTTCATTTATAGCACACTTAACTTTTGTTATGGTGGGAAGTGTGTCCAGGTGGTCAAGAGTTGGTAGAACCTCTAGATGGATGGATGGAGAAATTATTATTGATAATATCGACATATTAAAAAGATGGACATAATACACAAAAGAGTTTTTCTGGGACAGAAGGGTCAATAAACAAACATTGTATAATATTCAAAATGGACCAAACTATTAAAGGCTGACGTATTGAAGGAAAGGGCGCCTCGCTCCCATAACAACCTTCCGGAAATCCTCTCGATCATAAGCAAGAAGTCCCGCGTCCGATACACCCATCTGGAGATCATCCGCCACATCCTGCACCCATTTTCTTTTGTCCTTCCTCGTCCTCTCTTCCCAGGCGTATACCCCTCCATTATTGTTCTCTCCAAACTTTCGTGACGTTTCAAGTGAACACAATATTTCAATTGTCTTTGTTTTATCGTCTTTAATAGCCAACCTTATTCAATATTCAGCTCTTGAAGTATGGATGCATTTGTTCTTTTCTTTACCCAAGATATTCTTAGAACTCGTCTACAACATTTATATTCGAATGCATTTATGCGCTGTTCAGCTAAATTAGTAAGTGTCCAGGTCTCACATGCGTATGTTGCAATGGGAAAGATGCATGCTCTTAACAATCTAATTTTTGTAGTTCTGTCTGTCCGACTCCATAATTTATTGAGTTGTTTTAGTCTTTGAAGAGGAACTGATAGTCGTCATTTAATTTATGTCATAATGTCATCGTTGTTGGTAATCAATGACCAAAGATATTCAAAATGTTCCACCACCTCCAATTTTTCCTCATTAACATGTATTTCTTTCTCCATAGTAGTTTTATCTGTATGCATTATCTTTGTTTTTGCTACGTTAAGATATAAGTTGTGATTTTCACTATTCAACTAATTTCAGGCTATTAGGTATTCTATACCATTCTGTGTTGTGTATATATATATATATATATCATGTGCCATGCCGGAAAGCGTGGGCGGTCATGACTCGCCATTTCACTCGATCACCAGTGTCGTGGATCAGCTCAGTGTTCCATAATAAAACCCTAGTATAACAGCCAGTCCCCTTTTGGTAGTCCAGTATATTCCACGTAGCTAATAAATACCACACCAGATATTACTATTACTGAGTCGTGTAGTATTTATTTTTAATATTTTCAACATGCCTTTATAATGCATATATTTTATATTGTTGCTGTTTTCAGTTAGCCTTGAATGATGTGTGAATGGTATAATGTATGAAAGAGAGTGATAAAAGGGCAGAATGTTAGACGGGCCTGCGTGCCCAATTCTTAACCCTTTCAAAATAAAGTTTTGTTGTTGTTGTTGTTGTTGTTGTTGTCTCGTCCATGCCTTGTGGCCAAGCCATCCAGGTATTTTATTTTCCTCTCGGTCTTCCTCTTGGTCTGTTCCCTTCGATCTTGCCAGTTGTCACTAAGTTCTCCAATCCATTTCTTCTCATAACATGTCCAAAAAATGTTGACTGTATACGTCTAATTTCTCTAATCAGTTTACGATGTTCATTTGTCTCCTGTAGTACTTGGTCATTGGTTTTTCTGTCTGTCCATGGTATTCTTTGCATTTTCCTCAGAAACCACATTTCTGCAGCCATCTGATGCTTTTCAGCTTGACTGCTCATTGTCCAAGTTTCACATCCATACAAAAGAACAGGCTCTATGTATCCCCTCAACACTCTTTTTCTCGTTTCAATTGACAATTCTTTTTATTGGTCAGAATATTTTTCATCTTGCTAAAGGCTACTTTCGCCATGGCGATTCTTGTTCTAATCTCTTCAAGGCATCTCCCATCAGATGTTATGACTGTTCCAAGATAATTGTAACGATATATATGTGTGTGTGTGTGTCGGTCTCCCTGGCCGAGAAGTTAGCAGCTTTCTCCGTAACCCCGAATACTCTCCTGGTTGACGTGAGAGCACGAGAATTGGAAGCGGTTCGAGTCAGGCCAGCGACTTATAAGAGTATGGAGCCGGTCGCTCAGAAAGTCGTGGCGTGCTGATGAGCGTAATCTAGCCTAGGAATCAACATACAACTGAAAGATGCTGATGTTGACCGCAATATGTTAAAACAGGATGGAAACGCGGAAGTGGCGTCAATTAGATGCGGAAATATTTATTCGTTGCCCATAGAGATAAAAAGAGGAATATGGCAGGGATGTGTGTTGTCCACAAGCCTCGTCAACCTATACACAGAAAGAAATTTTAAACAAGTCGAAATGCCTGGTCTTAACAACAATGGAAGAATCCTAAATAATCTTAGATATGCTGACGATACACTGTTACGAGCAGCGAGCTAGAGTTACAAAACCTAGTGGAACAAGTGCAGAATGTGGCTTAGATATTAACATCCTAAAAACAAAAATTATAGTAATTAGCAATGGAAAGGAAAGGTCATCAATGAAATCATAGTAAATGGAGAGATATCTAGAACAAGCAACAAATTTCTCCTGTCTTGGACATGTAATAACAGATGATGACATATGTGAAATAGAAATCAAAAAGAGAATAGGAATGGCCAAAACTGTTTTCAACGGCATGCAGTCAGAATTAACATCTAGAGAGATTAACAACGCATTACAAATAAGAGTTGTCAAATGTTACGTATATTCATCACTATTGTATGTCACGGAAGCCTGTACATTGAACAATCAACTAGAGAGTCAAATAGATGCCCTGGAGATGTGGATATACAGAAGAATATGTCATATTTCATAGAAACAGAAGCAACCAATTACAGAGGTTCTAGAAAAACTGGGAATGAAAAGAGGGTTGATGAAAGAAATAAAAAATAGGCAATTGAAATGTTTCGGCCACGTTAAAAGACTTAACACTCTTATTAAAATCATACTGGAGGGCAAGGTTGAGGGCAAGCGAGCAAGAGGTAGGCAACGATACAAGTGGGAAGATAGCATCAAGAGATGGACGAACATCAGTCTTATAGAATGTACAGTCAGGGCGAGAGACAAATAGTATTGGAGATCCATTACAGCCAACCTTCATTGTTTAGACGGCACCTGATTGATTGATTGATTGAGTGTATCTTTGTTGTTGGAGCTTTACATGATTGCTACTCTAACTTTCTGTTCTAAGATATTTGGTTCATTAAATTCTACATTGGAAGGATTAAATTGAATAATCACTGCAATTGTTGTTGGTTGATGTAATAGATCTTAAAGATATGTCTCCCATCTTGCTTTTGTTTCAGTAGTGTGAAGTATTTGTGCTGCATCTCTTATGCGCATAGCTTTAATAATTACGAAGGATTGCCTGTGAGGTTTTGTAGAGTTCATTTAGAATATTTCCGATAGAGTCCATAGTTCTTCTCTTGATTATTTTATAATTTTCTCGGCAATACGTCTGGCTTGCTAGTACAGGATATAGTCATCATCATTTCTTGTTCGTATCCTTTTCTTAAACGGCTCTTCTTTTCCTTTATTGCATCTTTGCTTGCTCTTCCACCATATTGTTCCTGTGTTTCCTTATTCCCCCCCCCCCCCCCAACTTTTTTTTTAATAACGCCGCATTTGCTTTCTAATATTTGCAGTAGTCATTTTTAAAAATTGAGAACATTCTTCGAAGTTTTCCTAGTTTTATCTTTTTGATCGAATGATGTTTCTATATTGTGTTTAAAACTTTTTACCTCTTCATTTTCTATGTTCTTTGTATTGATTACGTCTGAGGTCGCCTTAGGAGGTATTTGTTGGCAAAATATATATCTGAGTTATAACAAGATTGGCCTTCTCTACTGGTAAAAATTGAACGCTGACAACTTCACTGTTGTAGCTTGAAACACATCTTATATACAAACAAATACAAACCTTGTGGAAGTATAATATATTTATTAGTATGTACACTGGACATAACATGTCTTGAAATAAATACAGCATGCAGCTGTATAAAAGTTTTTAAAGATACACATGTTTCAGGAGAACATTGGCTTTACAGCAATAACTGATTCCTTCTTCCTGGAGTGCTGCATTTATAGCCTGCTGAGGAAATACATTAGAGATAAGCCCTACTATTTGCCCATATTGGAGTTGTTTATGCAGGTAATATTTCAATATTTTCTTAACTTACTTTCACAGATAGAGTAATTTCACTTATATATAAACTGATTACTTGAATGTGTTATGTAGTAATTATAATCTGATAAGTTAAGGGTATTTATTTAAACAAAGAAGCCATAAACAATAGTTTGTGCAATTTGTTCTCTTCCATATGTCATTGCATCTCGCCAGACGCATACTGCAGCTTTATATAAAATATGGAGTGAATAGATGATAATCGCAGATACTCAAAATAGTCGCTCTGTCCTCACAACAGGGGTTTAGAATATCTGAGTAACCGTGTATTCTTCTGCGAATACAATGAACAAAACCCCTTTGCTTTGTTGACTTTTTGTAATAGATTAAGCAGTTACTGAGTGATGGAAAAGGTTTGCTTTTTATAGCCTATCGACTACAAGGTGTTTCCATAAGATAAATTAGCTCTCTTTTCCGTCTATACTGATATATGTTCGGTTACTCTGTATGTTAATACCTATTTCGATGTATCAGTGTAAGGTATTTGACACGCAGACTTGAACTGATTAATGTAGAGTGCTTTAGTGTACGGTGATGAAGAATATGATGTTGATGATGATATTTTACTATGTCTCGTTTTTCTTTAGAGTCAGCTCTAATACAATAAACCTAAACTCACTAGTAAAATGCAAGCCCTGAATCAACGTGTACATTATACGTCCTGACCCCACAATTAAAATACATGTCCTGACTCAACAAGTAAATTACGCGTCATGTTTCCACCAATTAAATTAAATGACCTCACTCCGCCAGTAAATTATATGTCCTGACTCCACCGGTATATTATATGTTCTAGCTCCATCAGTAATAGTTATGCCTTGATTCAAAAACAAATAGCTTATTCTTCCTTCACTAGTACATTACACATTATTGCTCCACCAGTAAATTACACATCATTGCTCCACCAGTAAATTACACATCATGGCTCCACCAGTAAATTACAATGCATTGCTCCACCAGTAAATTACACACAGTAAAAACATGTGATGTCTCCACAGTAAATTACACATCATTGCTCCACCAGTAAATTACAATGCATTGCTCCACCAGTAAATTACACATCATTGCACCGACAGTAAATTACAATGCATTGCTCCACCAGTAAATTACACATCATTGCTTCTCCAGTAAATTACAATGCATTGCTCCACCAGTAAATTACAATGCATTGCTCCACCAGAAAATTACACATCATTGCTTCACCAGTAAATTACACATCATTGCTCCACCAGTAAATTACACATCATTGCTCCACCAGTAAATTACACATCATTGCTCCACCAGTAAATTACACATCATTGCTCCACCAGTAAATTACACACAGTAAAAACATGTGATGTCTCCTCTGTAAATTACACATCATTGCTCCACCAGTAAATTACAATGCATTGCTCCACCAGTAAATTACACACAGTAAAAACATATGATGTCTCCACAGTAAATTACACATCATTGCTCCACCAGTAAATTACATTGCATTGCTCCACCAGTAAATTACACATCATTGCACCACCAGTAAATTACAATGCATTGTTCCACTAGTGAATTACACATCATTGCTTCTCCAGTAAATTACAATGCATTGCTCCACCAGTAAATTACAATGCATTGCTCCACCAGTAAATTACACATCATTGTTACACCAGTAAATTACACATCATTGCTCCACCAGTAAATTACACATCATTGCTCCACCAGTAAATTACACATCATTGCTCCACCAGTAAATTACACATCATTGCTCCCCCAGTAAATTACACATCATTGCTGCACCAGTAAATTACACACAGCAAAAACATGTGATGTCTCCTCTGTAAATTACACATCATTGCTCCACCAGTAAATTACACATCATTGTTCCACCAGTTAATTACACACAGTAAAAACATGTGATGTCTCCCCAGTAAATTACACATCATTGCTCCACCAGTAAATTACAATGCATTGCTCCACTAGTAAATTACACATCATTGCTCCATCAGTAAATTACACATCATTGTTCCACCAGTAAATTACAATGCATTGCTCCACCAGTAAATTACACATCATTGCTCTACCAGTAAATTACACATCATTGTCTCCCCAGTAAATTACACATCATTGCTCCACCAATAAATTACACACCATTGCTCCACCAGTAAATTACACATCATTGCTCCACCAGTAAATTACTATGCATTGCTACACCAGTAAATTACCCACAGTAAAAATATGTGATGTCTCCGCAGTAAATTACACATCATTGCTCCACCAGTAAATTATACATCATGGCTCCACCAGTAAATTACACATCATTGCTCCACCAGTAAATTACACATCATTGCTCCACCAGTAAATTACAATGCATTGCTCCACCAGTAAATTACACACAGTAAAAATATGTGATGTCTCCACAATAAATTATACATCATTGCTCCACCAGTAAATTACACATCATTGCTGCACCAGTAAATTACACACAGTAAAATCATGTGATGTCTCCTCTGTAAATTACACATCATTGCTCCACCAGTAAATTACAATGCATTGCTCCACCAGTAAATTACACACAGTAAAAACATATGATGTCTCCACAGTAAATTACACATCATTGCTCCACCAGTAAATTACATTGCATTGCTCCACCAGTAAATTACACATCATTGCACCACCAGTAAATTACAATGCATTGTTCCACTAGTGAATTACACATCATTGCTTCTCCAGTAAATTACAATGCATTGCTCCACCAGTAAATTACAATGCATTGCTCCACCAGTAAATTACACATCATTGTTACACCAGTAAATTACACATCATTGCTCCACCAGTAATTACACATCATTGCTCCACCAGTAAATTACACATCATTGCTCCACCAGTAAATTACACATCATTGCTCCCCCAGTAAATTACACATCATTGCTGCACCAGTAAATTACACACAGCAAAAACATGTGATGTCTCCTTTGTAAATTACACATCATTGCTCCACCAGTAAATTACACATCATTGTTCCACCAGTTAATTACACACAGTAAAAACATGTGATGTCTCCCCAGTAAATTACACATCATTGCTCCACCTGTAAATTACAATGCATTGCTCCACT
This sequence comes from Cepaea nemoralis, assembly GCA_014155875.1. Taxonomy (NCBI): domain Eukaryota; kingdom Metazoa; phylum Mollusca; class Gastropoda; order Stylommatophora; family Helicidae; genus Cepaea; species Cepaea nemoralis. The sequence continues at coordinate 165,755 of JACEFZ010002374.1, forward strand.
AGTAAATTACACATCATTGCTCCATCAGTAAATTACACATCATTGTTCCACCAGTAAATTACAATGCATTGCTCCACCAGTAAATTACACATCATTGCTCTACCAGTAAATTACACATCATTGTCTCCCCAGTAAATTACACATCATTGCTCCACCAATAAATTACACACCATTGCTCCACCAGTAAATTACACATCATTGCTCCACCAGTAAATTACACACAGTAAAAATATGTGATGTCTCCGCAGTAAATTACACATCATTGCTCCACCAGTAAATTATACATCATGGCTCCACCAGTAAATTACACATCATTGCTCCACCAGTAAATTACACATCATTGCTCCACCAGTAAATTACAATGCATTGCTCCACCAGTAAATTACACACAGTAAAAATATGTGATGTCTCCACAATAAATTATACATCATTGCTCCACCAGTAAATTACACATCATTGCTGCACCAGTAAATTACACACAGTAAAAACATGTGAAGTCTCCCCTGTAAATTACACATCATTGCTCCACCAGTAAATTACAATGCATTGCTCCACCAGTAAATTACACATCATTGCTCCACCAGTAAATTACACACAGTAAAAATATGTGATGTCTCCACAGTAAATTACACAGCATGCCTCCAACAATAAATTACAATGCATTGCTCCACCAGTAAATTACAATGCATTGCTCCACCAGAAAATTACATACAGTAAACATGGTCGAGACAAGATCACTAAGCTGATCCACGACTCTGGTGATCGAGTGAGATGGCAAAACATGACTTACCACGCTTACCAGCATGGAACTTAATGATGATTTGAATAAATTACATATCTACCCTACTAGCAAATTGCACATCTTGATATAAGCAAACAGCATGTTTTGGCTCGATCAGTCAACTACATATGCTGGCTCTGCATAAAATATCTTGTATGTCTCCACAGGAGTTGTACATTTGGTCATTCATAAATCATGTTGTTGCTTATAGTTTTAAAATAATAATTAATTAAATTGTCTCTAATGAGTTTCCTGCTATAGGTCAGATATGTGATAGAGCCATCAGATTGCGTAGGCTAGAATACACGAAGGAATAGTTAGCCAGTCATGTCCTCAATTAGCGAGATGACGAATCGAGGTGTCCAACTCTCGTTCGACCGCGCTCATGACTTTATCATAGCAGCTATATTTCATCTATGTTAATGAGCCCGCCGTTGCTTATATGCTGACAATATTTCGTTTCTCTCTCTAAGATGCGGTCTTTTTGTATATACACTTTCGTTGCCCTCTTCCGTTATGTTTGCATTGTTTATTTGTGTATATGGTACATTTCTTTTGGCAGGCAACACTAGACATTGTAATAGGCCAATGCCTGGATACGTTACCTGCTCCGCCCCAAGCTAAATGTGATTTCACCCAGTTCACAATGGAGAGATACAGTGCTATCGTCAAGTGGAAGACAGCCTTCTACTCATTTTACCTACCTGTAGCTATTGCTATGCACATGGTAAGCACTCATAGGTTGCCATGTGGGAGTGAAATGCTATAGGTGTGATGTATACTAGAATGGAAGTTGTGCTTTATACCAACATTCACAAGAATACTCAAACACAACATCTTATTATGTTAAAATAAAAGTATCTGCATGCATGTAAAGTATCATCATTATCATCATCATCCAGTGAGTAATCCCTCCAGAACTGTGTCCCAGTAACAGTCTGTCAAATGTCTGTCTGTGATAAGCTAGATGCCATGCCGCTGTTGCTGTCAAGTGTAAATCATCTGACATATAAATACCCAAGCTGACGATGTGGCTTAGGGGCAGTGGATGAGTCTCACAGTTCCCTGACATACGAGTCAAGGGTTCCAAAACAGCTGCGCGCAATTTGAAAGCAGACGGTTTTGCGTTGATTTCGATGTTATGAGACGGCCGCCGTGCAATAATCAATGGCACATTAATGAATGTAACAATCACAAGCAGTCAAAAATAATGGGGTTGATTGCGATGTCCAGTAAAGGACGTGCAACTAACTTTTATAAGGGCTCCATCTGTATTGTGTCTTCCTCATTGGGAGAAACAGACATGGAGTAATACACGAGAATGGAAAATATATCACCAGTGTTGGGGCACTGAATCAACATGTCATAGGTGGACATTAGTTAGAGAATGGAGAAATCGTCACCAGTGTTGGGGAACTGAATGGTGGGAGAGTGAGTTAGTGAGTGAGGGGGAGAAGTTTTGAGAATGTGTGTATGTGCGTGTGTGAGTGAGTGTGAGAGCGTTGAGTGTGTAAGAGACAGACAGTGGATGAGTGAGAGAGTGCATGAGAAGTGAATGATTGAGAGAGAGAGAGAGAGAGAGAGAGAGAGAGAGAGAGAGAGAGAGAGAGAGTGGGTGAGTGTGTGTGTCTGTGTACTTGTCTGTGTGTGCGAGTTTTAGTGTGAGTTAGTGTGGTTTAGAGAGTAAATGAGTGAGTGTGAGTGAGAGGGTGAGATTATGTGAGGCAGCGTGTATGTGTCAGTAAGTGTGTGAGTGGATGGGTGTGTGTGTACGTGTGTCCATATGTGTGAATGTGTGTGTTTACATGTGTGTATGTGGGTGTATGTGTGTGCATGTCTGAATGTGCGTATGGGTGTGTATGTGTAAGTGAGTGTAAATGTGTGTTTGTGTGTGTGCTTGTGTGTTTATGTTTGCATACATGTGTGAGTGTTTATATGTATGTGCGTGTGTATATGTGTGTATGTGCGTGTGTATATGTGTGTATGTTCGTGTATGTATGTGCATATGTTTGTGTGAATGTGTGCATGCATGCAGTGTATGCGAGGGAGTGTGTATTTGTGTGTACGTGTGTGTAAGTATGTGTCTATGGGTGTGGATGTGTGTATGTGTGCGTGGATATATGTGTGTATTTGCGTGTGTATATTGTGTGTATGCTCGTGTGTGTATGTGTATATGCTTTCGTGTGTATGCGAGGGAATGTGCATTTGATAGCGTGGGGGTTTGTGTCTGTCTGTGTGTGAGTGAGAGTGAATGAGAGTGTGATATAGAGTGAATTAAAGATGGAGAGAGCGACTTAATGGGTGAAATAGTGATTGCGAGTGAGAGAGAGAGAGAGAGAGAGAGAGAGAGAGAGAGAGAGAGAGAGAGTGAGAGAGAGAGTGAGCAAACGAGAGAGAGACAGTGGGAGAATGGATGTGTTAGTGTGCGTGTATGTGTGCGCGCATTGTTTGTGAGTTTCTGTGTGTATGTGTGTGTGTGTGTGTGTTGGTGAGAGGAGAGAGAGAAGAGAGAGAGAGAGAGAGAGAGAGAGAGAGAGAGAGAGAGAGAGAGAGAGAGATTTGAGCGCACACATGTCATGTAACATGCTATTCCATATTTTGTGTGTATTCTCATGTTCATATTATCATTTTGAATGCCAATTTATGTTATCATTTATAATATGAACACATGTACATCACTGTAGAGTGAGTGAGAGAGTTAGGGAGTATGAGAGAGAGAGAGAGAGAGAGAGAGAGAGAGAGAGAGAGAGAGTTAATGAGTGTGTGTGTGTGTGTGCCTGTGTAAGAAAGAAGCTCACGCTTGTCCTGTAACATGCCATTCTATATTCTTTGTGTATTCTCATCTTTCATATTATCATTGTGTATACCACTTGATTTTATCGTGTATAATATAAGATTACTGTAATATGAGTGAGAGGGTTAGTGGGTGAGAGAGAGAGAGAGAGAGAGAGAGAGAGAGAGAGAGAGAGAGAGAGAGAGACAGAGAGAGAGAGAGAAAGAGAGAGTGTGATAGAGAAAAGAGAGAGAGTTGAATTGCATCACTAATTTTTACGCTACACAATGTATATGTACAATTTTTTTTCTCTATTTCTTACAATTTTTGCAAGAATGCTCACGACAATCGTCAGTGTCTCAACTGTGTGTAAAGTGTGGGAGTTTGTTCTTATTAGTTTTAGTGATCATGTGAGGCATCATGTATGTGTCTAGATGTGAGGATGTGTGTGTGTATGTATGTGAGGGATGTATGTGAGGGATGTGTGTGAGGGGGGTGTGGGGAATGTATGCGTGGAGGAGTTGTGTGTGGGGGATGTGTGTGGATTGATGGGTAATGTGTGGATGGGTGAAGGGATGTGTGGTCGGTGGGGATGTATGTGTGTGTGTGTGAATGATGTGTGTGTGGGTGGGGATATTTGGGAGGATTGATGGAAGTATGTGGGTGTTGGTGGGTTGGGGATGTGGGATGGGAGTGTGTATTTGGGTGGGTGAATGGGTGTGTGGGAGATGTGTGTGGGTTGGAGGATGGGTGTGTAATGGGTGTGGGGTGGGTGTATGGGTTGGGTGTGGAGGTGTCTGTGAATGGGGGTGTGTCTGTGAATGGGATATGTCTGTGTAGGTCGGAGTGTATGATTTTGGATGCGGTAAATGGGAGTGGGTGGACGGATGTATGTGTGGGTGGTGAGGATGTTTGTATTTCGGGGATGTGTTGGTGGGTAGGGAGATGTGTGTGTGTGTGGGTGAGAGATGTGTGGGCGGGGATGCGTATGGGGTATGCATGTGGGGGATGTGTGTGTGTGGGGGTGTGTTTATGGGTGGGGTGTTGTGTGGAAGGCGAGATGTGTGAGGGGTGGGGGTGTAGGTGATGGATATGCGGGTGGATGAAGGATGTATGTGAGTATTGGGATGTGTGTTTGGCTGGTTGGTTGGGATGTGTGTGGGTGGGAGGGTAGATGAGAGATGCATATGTTGACGGGTGGGTATGTGATGTGTGGGTGTGAGTGGTTGATCGATGAGTACGTGACTGGATGGATGTGTGTGAGAGATGAGTGTATGGGTTGGGGATGTGTGTGTGGGTGGGAAGATGTGTGTGAGAGTCGAATGTGTGTGGGTGGGGTATATGTGGGTGGTGGGTGTGTGTGGTGGGGGTGTGTGTTTTTGGATGAGGAATGTGTTGGTGGGTGGGGATGTTTGTATGGGTGTGGGGAAGTGTGTATGTGAGTGTATGGTTGGTGAGATGTGTAGTTAAGGGATGTGTGATTGTGGATTAGAGATCGGGGGAGGAGAGTTGGCGAGTGGGTGGGTGGAGGATGTGTGGGAGGGTGAGTGTGTGTAGGTTGGGGGTGGGTGGGAGATGTGTGTGTGTGGGTGCGGGATGTGTGAGTGGGGGAGATTGTGTGGGTGGGGGTGTGTGTAAGTGGGGGATGTGTGGGTGGGTGCTGCTTTTGTGTGTGGGTAGGTGTGGCATATAGGAGTTGGCGGGAATATGTGTGTGTGTGGGTGTTGGATATGTGGTTGGAGGATGTGTGTTTGGCTGAGTGTGTGGGGTGTGTGGGTGGGTGGTGAAGGATATGTTTGTGGGTGAGTGTTAGTAGGTTATGGGATTGGTGGAGGATGTGTGCGTGTGTGTGGGGGAGATGTGCAAAGGTGGGGGGATGTGTGAGTGGGTGATGGATGGGTGGATGCATGCATGTGTACCTGGGTTTGTTTGTGGGTGGATGGGGGATGTTTGTGAATGGATGTGTGGAGGGTGGGAGATGTGTGTGTGTGTGGTGTGGAGATGGTGTATGTGGGGGTGTGTGTGTGGGATGTGTGGGTTGGGGGATGAGTGGATGGATGGGGGCATGTATGTGCCTGTGAGTATGTGTGTGGTTGGGTGGTGGATGTGTGTGTGGGGTCACACGGATGGATAGGGAATGGGTGGGTGGGTGGGGGATTTGTCTCATAACATGGTAACATGCATTGTTTATGTTTACAACATTCATTTGACAATGTCTTTTTTTCCTATGTGAATGCCCAATGCACTGATGAACGAAAGATGAGTGATTGGAAGGGCCGAATATTTTACCCTTTGAAAATAAAGTTCGTTCGTTCGTTCGTTCGTTCGTTCGTTCGTTTGTCATAGGTTGAAATTAGTTAGAGTATGGAGAATATCTCACCAGTGTTGGGGCAATGAATCAACATGTCATAGGTGGACATTAGTTATTGTTTAGTAGGTTTTAATGTTTCATGTCCTTAGCAGATGTTGATATCAATCCCAACTCCTGGTTAATTTTCTAAGATAGTTTACCTTCAGTAGTTTGCCATTGCTTTCTGAACGGGAAGACAACGTTGAAGTTCAACTGACTGGTATATGGACCGCTATCCCAACCCGCCATCAATGTACCGACAGTTCAAGCGCAAGTGCTTTCAGATCCGTTTGAGTATTTCCTTGAATGAACCGAGAGGGTCATCCCACAAAGTTATACCAGAGCTAGACATCTTACCAGATTAGGCCATGAGATAATATTAACATGTATGGAGTCTAATACTTCACGCTAGTAATTTCGGCATTAATAAATTAATCACCAAATTTTAGAAATGAGTTATCATAATCATAGAATGGTAGAGTTGCACAGATACCTTGAAGATAAAGAAAGATCACATTATTAATAAGCTCAGAATTTATCAGTCAAGTGTGTCATTGTGACGACATGACCCAGTACACGTGCCTACACGCTGGGGAATCCTCTATCGGCCGGCGCTAGGCGAGTGGTTTCCCGTCCAGGCTAATAATCCGTCAAAATTGTGTCTGTCCTGGACGTTTCTCGAAACGCCGAGAGAAATGAGAAGTTGAGTTTACGAGATGTCCCAGTCACGTAAGACATCAAGTCACAGGTGTATCTCGAGAAATTGGTTTTCTCCGTGAAACATTAGAAATTCGAGGGTCGAGTGGAATTCGAAACTCCACAGGTTAGCTTAGTTTGCCTCAGTCGCCACGCTCCAGTAAACCTAGACGGTCGCATTATCAGACCTGTAAATTGATGTCTTCAAGGCTAGCCAGAGCCCGACAACGAAACAGCTGATAATTGTATATTTAGTATTCGTTCTTACCGAAATGCAATCGGCGAAAATTACATTTATTGGCACGCGATGTTTTCCGCCCGACCTCATGAATAATTAATTAGAAGTGTAGATCGGCTGAGTGGGAATCTAGGCCAGAGGCCCACTGTTCATTACAGGTGTTTCCCAGTGCTAGCATACTGTTGTGTGTGTAGATTAGATTTACTTCTAACTCCTTTAACAGGCGATGTAGAAGGAAATAACATAATCTTGGTATGTTGATGGTAGTCACGTTATTTGTTAAAGCTGTAGAATTACTAGGAAATTGTGACTGCCATTTGTGAGTGTAGTTTTCTCAATCTAATAACTTTAGGCTTAACATTTGTGCTGACCTACTTGTTTATTGATTGACTAGCTGGCTAGTGATGTGTGCTATGCTTTGGCTAACTAGTAATGTGCTATATGCTTTAGCTATCTAGTAATGTGTTATATGCTGTAGCTAGTTAGTAATGTGATTTTCATTGGCACATTACCGTCTTGACAGACGATAGTTTGTGCTTCAAAATGGCATAATAACGTTTACTCATGGCGGTAGCAAAGGTGACATATAAGACCAAATCGCGCTGTAAATGTTCGTTCACAGTAGGTGCATGTGAACACGTGGTCATTTCCACCATCATGATCGGTGTGTGACTTATTTGCAATATTGTCCTTCTTTGTCTTTATTCCATTTCTGATGCTTGCTCTCCATGCAACACGATCAGTGGCATCTTGCTCCGAATGTTCATAATCAATGCCTGTATCAATCATGTCCCGCTTACACACATCTTTGTATCGTAGTAGAGGCAGACCCTAAGATCTCTTACACATCTGTAATTCACCAAAAAAGATGTCTTTGGTATTCTACCAGCATCCATCCTCCTAAGATGTCCTATCCATCTAAGTCTACGAAGACGGAGCAATGAATGCACCGTCACAAAACCTAATCTTTAATATACTTCAGTATTTGTGATCTTTTCTTGCCACTTAATACCAAGAATTCTTCGCAGACACCGCATATGAAAGCTGTTTAAACTTTTCTCTTGGTGTGATTAAGTTGTCCGGGTTTCACTGCCATAAAGAAGAGTACTAAGGACACAGGCTTGATAGACAAGGACTTTTGTTTTGGCAGAAAGCTTCCTGTTCTCCCAGACTCTTTTTCTTAACCTGTTCATTGTTGTTGCTGCCTAACCAATACGGATGTTGATTTCCTGATCTAGGGATAATTTGCTATTTACCACTGATCCTAGGTATGTAAAATGGTCTACCATCTCTAGTTCGGCGATCGTCAATAAAGATTGATGGTACCACTTGTGCACCTTGTGACATAATCTGTGTCTTCTTTTTACTAATTGTTAAACCAAATTCAGAGCAATTATTGGAGAATGCAGATAGTAGACATTGCAATTCTTCCTCAGAGTGGGTCGTAACTGCAGCATCCTCTGCAAAAAACAACTCTATGATCTTTACACACCTAATTTTGGTCTTGGCCTTCAGTCTCTGAACATTGTAGAGGCCACCATCTGAGTGTGAGTGAATGTATACACCATCATCCTGATCACGAAAGGCATATTTCAGTAGAAGTGAAAAGTATATTCCAAAGAGGGTGGGAGCTAGTACACACATTGCTTAACTCCACTCTTGATTTCAAACTCTTCTGAAGTTGCACCATCAAACTTGATTATACCTCTTCATGCCTGTGTGGAACGTTTCCATAATGGACAGAAGAGTTGGTGAGCAGCCAATCTTCTTTAGTGCCTTGAACAGACCCTCACGACTGACCAAATCAAATGCCTTTGTGAGGTCGATGAAGGCAATAAACAGTGGTTGATTCTGTTCATGGCATTTTTCTTGCATCCGTCGCAATGAGAATATCATATCAATGATAGACCTGTTCTGTCGAAAGCCACACTGTGATTCGGGGTAGATTTGATCTCCTAGGATTTAAAGTCTATGCAGAACAATTCTGGCAAATACTTTTCCAACAATACACGGAAGTGAGATACCCCTATGGTTGTTGCAGTCGCTCCGATCGAACTTGTTCTTGTACAGTGTTATTATGCTTGAATCTTTGAAATCCTGTGGGACTTGTCCTTCTCGCCAGCATAGCTCTATTAGCTGGTGGATCTGTAGAGTGAGTGTGTCTTGCCCACTCCTGATAAGCTCTATTGGAATCCCATCCTTACCTGGAGCCTTGCCAGATGCAAGTTCATTTATAGCACACTTAACTTCTGTTATGGTGGGAAGTGTGTCCAGGTGATCAAGAGTTGGTAGAAACTCTATGGCGTTGAGGGCATCATTCGCTAGTTTGGTCTCACTTGAGTAAAGCTCCAAATAGTGCTCTACCAATCTGTCCATCCGCTGTTTCTTGTCAGTTACGATTTCTTCAGTCAACGTTTTCAATGGCACACTTCTTTTGATCATTGGACAACAGGCTTTCTTTATTCCTTCATACATGCTTCTGATGTTTCCCTTATCACTTGCAATTTTAATCGACTCACATAGCTTGATCCAATAATCATTTGCACACTGCCTGGCAGCCTTTTGCACATTCTTCCCAGCTTGCTTTAGCTAACTCAGAGTGTTACGCGTTGGTATTTCCTTGTTTCTTAAGAGAGCTATCTTCTTCTTATTAATCAAGGGCTGCAGAGTCTGGCTGTTTGCCGCAGACCAGTCCTGCTTCTTATGATTCAAAGTGACGTAAACCCCTACGGCAGTTTTATAAAGAGTTTCTTTAAGTTGACCCCACTTTTCACTTACTGTACAATTTTCTGGTGTATCAGTGAAAGCGTCTTCAAGTTGCTGTTGAAACTAACATCACTTTTTAGGATCGTGAGTGTTGATAATATTAATCTTGGGGCTAGATTTGTGTTTAGCAGTGTAGATTCTCTTTGGTCTCAGTCTAACCCTTGCAACAACCAAAGAATAATCCTATCACAGTCAGCACTGTGGTAACTTCGAGTCAATGATATATTGTTCATATGTTGTCTCCGTGTGATGATGAAGTCCAGCTGGTGTCAATGGCCGGATCTTGGATGTGTCCATGTGACCTTATGCAGTTCTTTTGTTTTAAAAAAGGAGTTTGTAATGCATAGGTCATTTCTGGTGCAATGCTCCAGCAGCCTTTGCCCATTTTCATTCATGCGACCTATGTTGTATTTTTCAAGGCTCACTGGCCATCAACTCGAGTGCTTGCCCACACGAGCATTGAAATCACCGAGCATTTAAATGTAAAATGTAAAATATCGCTACAGGATTGTCGATTATATAAGTGACATTACTGTGCGAATATGTGTATATTTCAACTTGAAGGATTTATCTAGTTAATTCACGTAAGTTGTGTGATTTCTGCAGTATGTACCTGACGAGATGCAGCTAAATATGCCAGGCAATAAATCGTGCAATCTATTGTTTGTGTCTTCGTTATTCACATTTAAATGTAGTCAGATTTTGTAACTGCCTTGATCAGGGAGTCTAACTCCTTATAGAACGAATCCTTCACATCATCAGAGGAATCGAGTGTCGGTGCATATGCAGAATAATGGTGGCAAAACCACATGAGGTTGTCAAGCGCAGGGTTATTAGTCTTTAATTTCCTCCTGCTGGAATTTGAATCATTGGCAGTAGCGAATTCTTCACGAAAAGCCCACGCCGTGCTGCCTTTTTTCTGCCTGCCCTCTACCCTTCCAAAAAAACGTGTAATTGTTTTCTCTGAGTGACCATTCCTCAGCGAGGCTACTCTCCTGCAGTCCAGCAATATCAATGTTAAGACGATTGAGTTCAGCATCACTCACAGCCGTTTTCCTCACATCGTCAATATTTGTCAAGTCAGTGGAAAATCCCGGCACATGGTTCTCATGTTCCACGTTCCGTAGCTTGAGGTTGCAATTGTTTCTTTGTATTAGTACCTGGTGCATTGGTTTTACAGCCTGCGATTCCAATTTTGTCTTAACACCAAGCACATTGAAGCAGGCAGGCTGGGCGGATCAGCACACAATTGGCCGGTGGCTGCCCAGCTAGAGGCGGGAGGTAGCTGATTACTGACACCTGTAGGTGTCTCACACCGTCAGAGGGATTGCGTGGCGCCCCATGTCTACGCCAGTTGACAGGGACTTATAACCCATAACAGTTGCCTCTCGCTTTGATTCTGAGACCGGTTAAGACCAGGGATGGCGTTATTGCCTCTCCATAGCACAAAGCCTGGGCCAAAATATAGACATCATGTGTTGCCCATGCAGCATGATCCCTCTCTCGGCCTGCCTAGTTTACTCCAGAGGAAAGGTAACGCCTCTACATCTGGAACAAGACAAGCTGCAGAAGCTGCCGGATCAGCAAAGCAATGCTATAACTGTCCGCCTGTCAGAGCTTCGATCCTAGACCAGCCGCCAACCAAGGCTTAGAGCCTGGTCTGCCCTGCCATGACATTTTGTCTTTAGGTTGCATTTCCTCGCACCAGGGTAAGGCCTGTAACCTTCCAATTGCGCTCTTCCACCCGAAGCCGTTGGCACAATGTTGTGTGTCGGCTTTGGTAAGCGCCGCCCAATGTTCGGCGCTAACGGAAAGCATGTAGTACCATCTACTGTTATACGGTAGCTCAGTCATTTCTAACACCTGACTAACAATAATAAAGTAATGTTATATATGCTGTAGCTATCTAGTAATGTGCTATATGATGTAGTTAGTTAATAATGTGATGTATGCAGTAGCTAGCTAGCTAGTGATGTGGCAAATGCTTTTGATAGCTAGTATTGCGTGATATGCTTAGCTAGATGAAGCTGGGCTAATTCCAGGAAACAAGGTGTTGTGTGATTTCCATATGGAAGTGCAGTGAAATGAATGCTGTGGTAAGGTAACAGTGCTGTTACTCTTTCTATATAGGATTGGCGTGTAATTACAATGCTTATGGTATTTATTTATTGCCTGTGGAATTGCGATGCTGTTACTACCTGCTAAATCCGAAATACAATGATAAAGAAGGATAATGGCCGGGACTAAGCCAGTAACGTCGACTTAAGCGAAATTCTACTTATCCGAGTAGACTCGACTGTAATTGATTCACATTAGAAAAGATGTGTTGCAGATATCATCATTTCCATGTGCCATGGCACATAGCACAGATGATTATCTTTCACCACAAACACGTGTCCTCTGATTTCTTTGTATGTTCAGCTGATAAAATCATCTTTCGTGCCACTCCGTCAGCCCATCCAGCATTTTCACCAGAAAGACATTAGTCTCAGCCTTCCATTGTATTCTTAGCATTCTATGGAGACACTACATCCCGTGGCTTCTAATTTATTTATGCCCTTTATTCGACGTCCTTGATTCAGTGGCACACACTAGTATAGTGCATATATCCCAAAACTCATGTTCTAACCTTCAGGACAGGGATAAATTACATGGAAAATAATTCATCTGACAAGACTCTACCTTTGTGGCACCCAAACAAGGAATAAAGTTTTATACATTTTAAGTTAAGTAAGGAACACATTTAACATATACATAAACAACATAAAAACAGTCCCTAAACAGAAATATGCCATGGGTTTGTTATGTGTTAGAATCATTAAATTGGGCAGACCTGAATGCACGGAGGAATAGGTGGCCAGTCTTTGCCTTTCTTAAAGGACGATGATCGGTGGTGTCGTATCATCGTCAGACCGCAAACCTACTCCGAATGTTGAAGTACTATATGTCTCCAAGTCAAGAAGGAGAAATATACATTTAAGTCCAACTGACCGGTTGCAAGGTCAGAACCCCCTACCTGGTCATAAGCGCTGGAATTTTAAGAGCGAGCCCTCTTTTCCAAGCGGCAACGCAATTTCCAAAGGTATTATAACACAGGAAACAAGTATCTGCTACCAGTTGTAACCCCGAATGTCCTATTTCATTAGACGACTTATCGTAACTAAACCTTGTACTTAAATCTTTAGGAAGCATAGTGAGTGCCCTTAGCCAGTGATTGTGCTCTCTGTGAATTTTAGTGAGAACCAGTGCAAAGGCACTTGCCCTGGAGCTTTGTAGATGTTCATTCTGCATTAAAGTACTGCTGTCTTTCACCATTGGCCATCTTGAAAACTTGGGCTGTGGAAGTGCAGCGTGCACACGCACGAGCGCGCGCGTGCGGCACACACACACACACACACACACACGAATTCACAAGCACACACACATACACACGAATTCACAAGCACACACACACACACACACACACACACTTTTTCTACTTCTTTTTCTTATAGTCCATACCATGGCGTTGGCAACCATGTCTGTCCACAGCCCTCTGTCTCGTGTGCAATAATTTCTGATACTGATGTTCCTCCATCCCATGATGTCAAACTGTCCAGCATCTTCTATATTGGTCTCACCTGTGGCTCCTTTCCCTGTAAATTCCTTGTTGATACCTACGCTTACAATCACGCAAACACAAGTTCATTAGTGTATACATATTTTGTTCATCACATTAGGGTTAAATAGACCAGATCTCATATTTATACATGTGGTGGAAAAATCACTAAGTTTTTCTATCAACTATACATATGCATGTCATGTCATTGCAGGCTGGGATCTCAGATGAGGAAACACACACGAAAGCAAAGACAATATTGTTACCGATGGGTCACTTCTATCAAGTGCAAGTCAGTCTTCTTCTTCTTCTTCTTCTTCTTCTTCTTCTTCTTCTTCTTCTTCTTCTTCTTCTTCTTCTTCTTATTATTATTATTATTATTATTATTATTATTATTATTATTATTATTATTATTATTATTATTATTAATTATTACACATTTTTTATTATTTCGTTCGCTTGAAATGTTGACTCTTGTATAAACTTCGCTCTATATTTTAGTTCACTTTACGATCCACGTTGCTTCTCTAGTCCAGAAATTTTGTTTAGATATGTCGTATTCGGGTCAGTTTTGGAGTATGCGGTCTGCTGTCTGCGGTATCAATCCACGTATGCACGTGGTTGATTTTTCAATCTTGATTTTTGTACACATGTGGTTGTGTAATTTAATGTGTCCTGTTCTGAGACGCGAGTAATTATTTGTTCTGGTCTACACTTAAAATGATAATTATCTTCTGCTGGTTGTTTGTTGCTTTCTTATTTATTTTGTTTTCTCGCTCGCTTTGAACTCAAGTTAGTCCATACATACTACTTCTAGTAGTGCTGGACAGAATGTGTGCGTATGGATTAGCTTGCCTTATTAACAGTGTCCCTCGCCATCAGGCGAATCCACTCCGACTTCAGAGCTACTTGTAATTTATGTCCCAAAGTCAAGGATGATAGGTCAACATTTTAGTCCGACTGTCCGGTGTAGGGGTTAAACCCATTACCTCGGCGTCAGAACACCGAACGTTTCGAACACACCTTCTTATCCATTCGGCAATGCTGACCTACTCTTTCTGATTGATTTGTAGACTCTTCTGTTGGTGTCATGTGACAGGAAAAACAGGTTTGTGTTTCTCCTTCTTTATCTTATTGACCATCACTCTCGTCTCCGGGCACTCCACACTGAGATGGCATCCACTGTATCCACGCCTACCTTGTTCATATAGTAGTGTCAGTAATACTTGCATTATTACTATTATTTTTATTATGTCTATCATCTCCAATGCAGTTTAGGCGCGCAAACTCATGCCAAACGCCTTGTAGACATGTTCATGACTGGTTGAATTTTGAATCTAAAGTTTACGACGAGATGAGTTAGTCTTCCTCTGGACAACCAGTTACCTCATACGACATTCATGGTAGGTTACAGTGTTACTATGTTTTACTACCCGCGTGACACATGGGCACAAGTGATGCTGAATGTATGTTCTACATGCATAGATCTATATACATCTTATCAGGTCGTTACTTGTCATACCAATTACAGTCGTATAATACACCTCTGTACCTCAGACGATCACCGTGTCCCACTTCAGCGTGCATTTAGATCAGGTTTCTGTCATCTAGCCAGATTCCATCTATGGTAACCAGGTATACTTTTCCTTGGGTAAATCTTCATTCCTAACATTTTAACTGGACACTGGCCTTATGGTTTACTCTGTGTGATAACCTAGTCAGTTAGTTAGATAGTTAGTTAGTTAGTTAGTTAGTTAGTTAGATAGTTAGTTAGTTAGTTAGTTAGTTAGATAGTTAGTTAGTTAGTTAGATAGTTAGTTAGTTAGTTAGTTATTCAGTCAGTCAGTCAGTCAGTCAGTCAGTCAGTTAGTCAGTCAGTCAGTCAGTCAGTCAGTTAGTTAGTTAGTTAGTTAGTTAGTTAGTTAGTCGCGGTTAACACTGTACAAGAACAAGGGCGATCGGAGCGACTGCAACAACTATAGGGGTATCTCACATCTGTGTATTGTTGGAAAAGTATTTGCCAGAATTGTTCTGCGCAGACTTCAAGTCCTAGGAGATCAGGTCTACCCCGAATCACAGTGTGGCTTTCGACAGAACCGGTCTACCATTGATATGATATTCTCATTGCGACAAATGCAAGAAAAATCCGTGAACAGAATCAATAACTGTTTATTTCCTTCATCGACCTCACAAAGGCATTTGATTTGGTCAGTCGTGAGGGTCTGTTCAAGGCACTAAAGAAGATTGGCTGCCCACCAACTCTTCTGTCCTTTGTGGAATCGTTCCACACAGGCATGAAGGGTATAATCAAGTTTGATGGTGCAACTTCTGAAGAGTTTGAAATCAAGAGTGGAGTTAAGCAATGTTGTGTACTAGCTCTCACCCTCTTTCGAATATACTTTTCACTTCTACTGAAATATGCCTTTCGTGATCAGGATGGTGGTATATACATTCACTCACGCTCAGATGGCGGCCTCTACAATGCTCAGAGATTGAAGGCCAAGACCAAAATTAGGAGGGTACTGTTCAGAGAGTTGCTTTTTGCAGAGGATGCTGCAGTTACGACCCACTCTGAGGAAGAATTGCAATGTCTACTATCTGCATTCTCCAATGTTTGTTCTGAATTTGGTTTAACAATTAGCAAATAGAAGACACAGATTATGTCACAAGGTGCACATGGGGTACCATCAATCTTTATTGACGACGCCGAACTAGAGATGGTAGACCATTTTACATATCTAGGAACAGCGGTAAATAGCAAATTATCCCTAGATCAGGAAATCAACATCCGGATTGGTAAGGCAGCAACAACAATGAACAGGTTAAGAAAAAGAGTCTGGGAGAACAGGAAGCTTACTGCCAAAATAAAAGTCCTTGTCTATCAAGCCTGTGTCCTTAGTACTCTTCTTTATGGCAGTGAAACCTGGACAACTTACTCACACCAAGAGAAACGTTTAAACAGCTTTCATATGCGGTGTCTGCGAAGAATTCTTGGTATTAAGTGGCAAGGACAAAATCACAAATACTGAAGTATTGGAAAGATCAGGTTGTGTGACGGTTTATTCCATGCTCAGTCTTCGTAGACTTAGATGGATAGGACATCTTAGGAGGATGGATGATGGTAGAATACCAAAGGACATCTTTTTTGGTGAATTACAGATGGGTAAGATATCTCAGGGTCGGCCTCTACTACGATACAAAGATGTGTGTAAGCGGGACATGATTGATACAGGCATTGATAATGCACATTGGGAGCAAGTCGCCGCTGAACGTGTTGCATGGAGGGCAAACATCAGAAATGGAATAAAGACAAAGGAGAAAATTATTGCAGATAAGTCACACACCGAGCGTGTGAGACGTAAGATGGTGCATAATGGTGGAAATGACCATGTGTTCACATGCACCCACTGTGAACGAACATTTACAGCGCGAATTGGCCTTATCAGTCACATTCGCTACCGCCATAGGTAAAAGTTATTATGCCTTTTTAAAGCACAAACTATCGTCTGTCAAGACGGCAAGGTGCCAATGAAACAAAATAGTCGCGGTTCCAACTTCACGGTCACGGATCGTTCTCATTATGCTCCGTTCCTGTGCCAATGAATATCACACAAAATTCTCCTCATTGCCCTATGTGAAAAGTAGAACAGACAGGAGTCACGGCAAGCCAATAGCCCGCACAGGTACACTGTGCATAATGCCGCCGCTAGAATGCCAACACAAAGTCCTCCACGAAAAATACAGTTCAACTTCCATGGAAACGGTGTCACCAGAAAGACTTAATTGACCTGGGTTTTATCACACATGGTTCTGTCTCTTTCAGCAGTGTGACCCGCCGAAAGCGTAGCGCAAAGCACGAACTCAGTAGCTCCAGCGACGATTCCCAGGAGTCTCCTGAAAAATGCACTCGTGAACCGAAGAGGCAAATCAGTTGATTCAGCAACATCCCGCCGCCATCGTTCCGAAAATGCAGTTTGCCATGAGTCAAATTGTACCTCATGGTAAGGTGAAACACAGTCACTCGAAGGACGTGAGCATCGTGGACTTTTAAGTCACGACAGGCACGCCGAGATTATCGCCGGAGCAAATAAGACGATTTACAAGGGTGACAAAAAGCATTAAAATTCTAGTTAGGGCTGTTGTCCGGTACGGACACACCACGGTCTCGATATAGTCATGGCCTCAAAGAGTGCCGTATTTATATGTGTAGAAATAGAAACATTGTATACCTGTTACGTAAAAGTATGAATATCTGATGGTAGTAATTCCGTGAGTAAAATCGAGTTAAACTAATTCTGAGTTCGGTTAAGTATGTATATATTTCACAACTGTGATTTTCGGATGACAGTGGAGAGAACGGAGACTGAATGGTGAAAACAGCCTGTTAAGATCCGTATTGTTACAAGTGACGTCCTGAATACAGTCAATGAATGAATCACCCCCCCAAAAAAAACGAGAAGTAGATTGTGAGCTTTACTAAAACACGACTACAAGAGACAAATTGGACGTTGCGGCCAAAGCCTTCGTCAGCACAGGACAAACAAATACAAACCAACACAAACCTACATGAAATACACTATGACAATATTAAATTATTAAACTAATAAAATGTACTCATCTGATTCTATGTCCTTGCTTGGAAAGACTGACACGCGTAGGGCTCCAGTGGATTAATAGACCGGATGTATGGTAAACGGGTCAAAGGTCAAGTGGGAGGGGAGTGGGGTGGAGAAGCGCCCATGTGTGCGGAAAAGTGAAATTTAAGACCGGCAAAGATGTCGCGGACGCAGTTGACAATTAGCAATTCTCGTTAAGCGCTCGAAACACCGCTGCGGAAAACTACATAGTGTTAGTCCACACAGAGGGGCATGAGTGGCGGTCGTTCAGAAAACGATGGCAAAACACCGAACGTAAACCTGCGAAGAAAGTTGACTGTGATGTCCTATAAAGGACCTGCATGTACCTAGATGGTGGATGTAGGCTAGGGGGTGGGAGGGGGTGGGGTAGGGAGTTAAATGAAGCTGTGTTGGACATTAAGGCCGTGAGGGGAGAGTGTGCCCAACTGGAAGATGAGACGGTGTTCCAATGTCTTCCGATCCCGTTCGTGGGATGCGCATGATTTGATGGCCGTGACCTGTATGTCGGCTGCGCCATGGTGGTCAGGACTGTTGAAATGCATGGATACTGGTTTCTGGGCGCCGCTGGTGATATCAGAAAGATGTTGTCTAAATCTGTCCCCAAGACGTAATCCTGTCTCACCGACATATCTCATGTCGCAACGTGTGCAGGTAATCGCATAGATGACGTTGCGACTGATGCATGAGAAACCCTCACGGATGTGGAAGGTCGTCTTAGGGAATGTCAGACTCTGGGTTTGAAGTACGTATGGACAGGTCTTGCAACGCGATCGAAGACAAGCCACCGTGCCAGGAAGAGACTGGTGAGGTTGGGGTAGCCTGCTATGGACCAGCACATCCCTGAGGTTACGATCCCGCTTATACGCCACCAGAGGGGCCTCTGAGAAGACATCACGAGTGGTCGAGTCCGCCCGGAGAATGGATAGATGTTTCAAGAGGATATTCTTGGCAGCAATATTGTGGGGATGGTAAGTAAGTGAGAGGACAGGTCTATTGTTTCGTGGTTTCGGCCTGGAGGAGAGAGCCTCAGTGCGACTGATAGACTGGCAGCGGTGAAGAGCTGTAGATAGAACATTCTCAGGATAGCCACGAAGGCGAAAGAAATCAAGCATTTCGTGGGCTTTTTGATGGAAGTCGTTGTTATCCTGACAAAGTCGTCGGAGACGTAACAGTTGGGAGAAAGGAATAGAACGTTTGCACGAGGGAGGGTGGGAGGAGGTATAGAGAAGGAATGAGTGCGAGTCAGTTGGTTTATAATAAACCGTCGTGCATAGACCAGCGGAACCTAAAGAGGCTGTTTGGTCTAAGAAGTTAACGGCCGACGAAGAAATTGTGGAGGTAAGTTTGATGCTGGGATGGAAGTCTGAGAAAAAGGCAATGATGTTCTGGAGGTCAGGCAAGGGCATGTCCGAGACACCAAAGCAGTCATCAATGTACCTCCTGTAGAGCTCCTGGGAGCCTACCGGTGTATTGACTCTATACCTGGTGCTCCAGATAGCCCATGAAGAGGCAGGCATAACTAGGACCCATCTTAGTGCCCATGGCCACCCCGCTAATCTGGTCGAAGTAGTCCCCATTGAACTCAAACGAGTTGAGGTTGAGGACTAACTCCGCAAGACGCAGCAATGGTCCAGTGGCTATTGAGGGGTTAAGCCTTTTCTCCAAGAAAAATTCCAAGGCTTTAAGGCCGTCAGAGTGAGGAATGGATGTGTAGAGTGAAGTCACATCTAAAGTGAAGATGTGATACTGAGAAGGGTTTGTGAAACTGATGGAATCGAAGATGGAGATAGCGTGGTTGGTGTCTTTGATATACGAAGGGAGGCTGGCAACCAACGGCTGAAACATGCTGTCTAGGAACTCTGAAATCCGTTCTGTAGGGCAAGAGCAGGCCGAGACAATAGGTCTCCCTGGGTTACCTGGTTTGTGTGTCTTAGGCAGCATATTAAAGGCGGGTTTGCCCAAGCAGCTATCGTAGATGATCAGCGAGGTGGCAGAGCTGGGCAAAAGACCTTGCTGGATGATGGCGTTAGTCACGCTTTTGACCTGGGTGTTGTTGCTGACTGTCCCATCTTGTGTCCTTGGTCTGTAGAAGGTTGCATCCCCAAGTTGCTTGTTGCCTTCCTGTATATACAAGTCTTTCCTCCAAACCACTAGCGCCCCTCCCTTATCGGCAGGTTTGATAACTATGTCCTCACGACGTTTCAACTGTGTAAGTGCCCGTTGTTCATCCGCGGTGAGGTTGGAATGTCGTAGTGGCTTGAATTTTAGTTTTTGGATGTCGTAAAGTGTTTTGTCGATGTATAAATCAAGGGCCTTAGATGCCCCTGCATTGGGAACCCAAGTGGACCTGCGTTTGGAGAGGTGAGAGAAATGGTCGGTAGGATCCGAAGAGTTATCACTATGAGGTTGATTGCTGAAGTGATATTTTAGCCTGAGAGTGCGATGGAACCGATGAACGTCCTGCAGTAATGCGTATCTATCACCACAGGGACGTAGCGGTATGAACCGGAGCCCTTTGCTGAGGACCGATTTCTCCGATGCCGATAGTGGAAGGTCGGGAGGTATGCACACAACTAAGTTATCGGAGCCAGTGGTAAGGTGAGGTGGGAGAGGAGACGAGGAGGGAGTAGGGGTAGGGGCACGGAGTTTGGCTAACTTGGCGTTTTTGGCCGCGGAAAGACACTTGTATAAATGGTGGTTAGTGCTGTTGATGATACACCGTATAACGCAATACAAGAAATAATTACCCGAGGTAAGTTGTCTAAGACGCTGATCGAGGATAGTTATATTCGAGCTGAAGTCAGACACTTGTCGCGCGTGGTTGTCGGCAATGCATCGCATGCGAAGAGTAGCACATTTAAACTCAACTTTAGATATACGTCTGCTACAACTGTCATAGAGAGGGCCTGCCGATGGGTGAAATCTAGAGATGAAGCCACGTGGGGTGATATGAAGCCGTAGGCAGTTCTTGAGGAAATTAAAATGGCATGTGGTGCGGGTCTTTTTGTAGATGTTAAGAGCCAAGTCGGTGGCTGCGATTTTAATATCTGTTGGTAAGAGACTGAAACAGAAAATTACATGTAATCTCAACTGTTCAAATAACTGAGGTGACTGAGTGGGAGGCATAGCGGTAGAGATTTAACGGACGTAGGGATGAAGGACCGGTGTGCAAAAGTAAGGTGTTGTAGCCTAGCGAGGGGAAAAACAACACAGTCAGCGACGTGAGAACCCAAAAGACAACTATAGAGTCTGAGTTCGGAAAGGAAAGTGACCACG
The DNA here is from genome assembly GCA_014155875.1 of Cepaea nemoralis. Lineage (NCBI taxonomy): Eukaryota > Metazoa > Mollusca > Gastropoda > Stylommatophora > Helicidae > Cepaea > Cepaea nemoralis. The sequence continues at coordinate 186,870 of JACEFZ010002374.1, forward strand.
GCGACTCACTGCCAATAAATAAATCCCAAGGCATCAAATATCAGTATGGGGCACATGAACAATAAACCATGTACCCAAGCAAAGCAGAATAACGCCATGGTACAGTTCACTGTGCAAACAACAGCGGACAGATGTAAAAGAATTCCAAGCGAATTTCACAGCTCACAGTGTCACGCCACGCACTCACTCAGTATCAGGGCTATGGAACCATGTACTACCAGTCCAACTAGAGGAAAATGCGAATGCAAACCGTAGCCACAAGCATAAACACTCCAGAGGCCTTAACGGTTCAATGCCTATCCGCTATGTTTTTTTTCTTTCATATCCCTTACAGGTTGTTGCAGTCAGCATCTGCATTGTTCAGCTGCTGTTGATGTACTAGGCTAGATTACGCTCAGTAGTTTGCCTTTGCTTTCTGAGCAACCGGCTCACATACCCCTAAGTTACCAACACGGCCAGAACCGCTACCGATTCTCGCGCAAGTTACGTTACTCACGAGAATATATGGGATTACGGAGAAAGACGTTAAACCCTACCCCAGGTAGACCGGCAATGTCTGGAGTGTGATAACCCAATTATGTTAAATTTTAAACATGCTCAGCTTTCACACTTCCGTCTCAGTGTCGTGGACAGGAGCTCCGTTAAGGCTTTGGTGTGTTGATTGCTTCTGGCCACGGTTTGGTTATGCCTTTTTCTCACTTGGGCTTGTAGTACGTTGTTCCGTCACACGGCCACTAAGCTGAGTGCTTAGTGTGACGCTGTGAGTTGTGGATTTCATGTGGATTGTATTATTCGTCTATCTGCAGTGGTTTGTGCTGTGAACTGCAGGTTCATATAATTGGCGGGTGGCTGGTTGCTGAACTAACTGGTTTACCTTATACAGTAATACGTATGCAACTGCTGGATTTCTAGTGACTGATGCTTCCATCGACGAGAAACCGTATTTATAGTGGCAGACAGTTGTGTTGGTATTCTGACAGCAGCCTTATGCTTGCATTAATATGGGTGCTGTGGTTTTGTCGAAACTGCTATCTGTTCCACTTTTTACATGCGACAGTGAGGAATATTTTGCATGATGTTCACTGGCACAGGAACGGAGCAATTTTAGAGTGACCCGTTGCCACGAAGTTGGAACAGCGATCACAAAAGCCTTCACTCTGGATTTCATGTTTTCTTCATGTGTCTGACATGGCTGATTATATGATCTCACTACCCATGGTATCTGGGAAGCATGAGATATTACAATTATTGAAGATTGTGTTGACACGGAGATAATTAATACCGAGACAAATAAAATTGAGAAACTAGATTACTTTGTAAAAGCTTTCTCATGAAATGTCCAAAGTCTTATGTTGGGAATTAAATCTTGTAACCTTTGAGCCTCATCGTTAACATCAAGTGCGTTGTGTTGCACTGTTTCGTGAAGTATGTGGCTCAATGCGTTCGTCTTCAGTTGGCATGTTTTTCTCCGTTTGTTTTCCCAAGCGTTTGAATGTCCCCGATCAACCAACAAGGCAGCCGGTTTGTGTCTCCTCATCTGGTCCCTACCCCTGAGTATCTGCGCTACAATCGGCATATTCTTGAGGGTCATTGGAACACGCACTCCCGTTTGATGTTATAAGTTGGATACACAAATGTGGGGACTTCTGAGGGGGAGGTGATCACTGTAACCTCTCAAATATGACATCCCCCAAAAGTATATAAAGCTGCCATGAGCGAGATGTATTGATCATGACGAATTGTGTTGCTATATTGTCATTGAGTTGATTGGTAGTATTTGCCGGTGCTTGACGCTGGTATCTGTCTGGAAGTTATTCTCACACTCTGTCTAACTTACGCCTGGTAAAGAGAATCATGTTGTTCTACAGGCGTGATTCTTAAATGACTGGTTGTAGTATCACTCTTTCTACCTTCTCTAAATCACCACACATATATCACATAACATTAAACACCACGTAAACAATGACTTCTTCATAACACGACAGCTGCATCAGTTTTCACACGGTGTGTTATGCCTTTCTTTTTAAAACAATGTCAAATCAATGTCACTAAAACAACAAAACTTGCACTCGATCTCTGCAGCCAACATCTGTCACTATCAAATGACGTCGACATTCGACCACAACTTCACACTACTGTATCTACACAAAAGTGGCGGCTAGATAGACGTCTGCCATGTGCCATGTCCCGTCCGACCTCGAACGCGGTCTAGACGTGAATAAGCTCTCACGGACCTGTAGTCCGTGATTGAACCTTCGCTCTGCTTACTTCCGGTCAAGCGTGGTTCACAATCCACTCGATCTTCACGTCCTGTCACTGAACTGTGCAAGACTCTAGGTTAACTGTACTGAGTAATACTTTGACCTACTCCAACTACGTGTCCAAGATTGCTGTTCATACTATTCTGGTTCACGCTTACATTTACGTGTGTATACATAAAATCAGACAAATTAGCAGGGTTAACATAGGATGCACTGATAACTTCATGAACACGGTTATACGAGGGTTCAAATCCTGGGATCCTGGCATTGCACTCAGGCCTGCAAAATGTGATGGCCCTATCACATCACAGATCAATATCAGGAAACTGCGCCGGGACAAATTATTTAAATTATGTCCATGAAATGTCATTTACTTCCAGTGGTAGGGTCATTGACAGATTGCCTTGACTGTTTTTAAGTAGTGTCCCACCAGAAATCTAGTCAACGCATGCAGTAAACTGTTCTGACGCAGGTCCATGAAGTAGAGTGATACTACGCTTGGCCTCATGATGATTAAATTACCCTTGCATCTGTAGTATTTTTCTTGTAATCCATGCCATGTGCCGCTGGCGATCATGTGTGTCGACGGCCTTCTGTCTCGTGTACCAAAAGTTTAAAATACAGATGTTCCTCTATCCCATGATCTCAAACTACAGAGCATCTTCTCTCTTGATCCCCTCCCCTCCCTCCCATCCAAGCCTCTCTTCCCCTCTGATTGTCCAGTTTGTACAACATACTTTAGCCTACCTCTTCTCAAGATGTACCCAAAGAATGAAGACTGTCGTCTTCTTATGCGAGTAATCAGCTCGCTTAGTGAGTTAACGTAGCCAAGATATCTGCATTCCTCTTTCTCCCTGCCCACTGTGTTTTCATAATTCTTCTACAAAACCACATCCTCGTATCCCTCAGATTATTCCTCACCTGTCTGCTAAATGTCCATGACTCGTTTCTATACATCATGATTGGCGTCCGATCTCACTAGGGGAAATTTTATTACTGGAAGTCCAGGTGGATTTTTTAAATAAATCCCGGTCCTCACCGGGGCCTGAACCCGGGACCTCCAGCACTCGAGGCGGACACCATACCTCGTGTCAGCATCCCCAATAAGGCCTTACAGGAGTAATGAGTTAACACTAGTCTAGTAGAGAGACACCAGACAGGGAAGACACCGAGTACTATTAATAACCGCACAAGGAGACACATTTGCGTCAGACCAGAGGTCGACGAGTACAGATGAGCGAGGGCTTTCCCCAAGAGAGCAGACGTATCCTTGACCAATTCGATAGCTTTCTAGGCCATAGGCAAACATAGGGCTGTTCATTTAGATTGTGTAATGCTAGCATCATCTATCATCACGTTGATGTATTCATATTGTGTAATGATGATGAACCTAACGCTCGTAGAGCCATTCAAATGTCGGCTCTGAATAAATTGCATTCCTTTCGCAAATGTCATGAATTGTTATTTCGTGCAGTGCGAAAGTAGCGGAGTCTTGAAAGCTGCAGCGCACAAGTCGCTGACAGGCTAGACCCCGAATTGGTGTCAGAAGATGTGAACCAACGCCACAATACAGTGAGGCTAGACCCCGAATTTGTGTCAGAATGGTCAATGAATCAGTGCCAGCGGCGAATTGGTGTGAGAACACAAGAAGTAAACACCAGTAGACCCCGAATTGGTGTCAGAACACAGCGAACCAACGCCAGCAGTACAATTACTGTCAGATTTCAGTGAACGTTTCTGAGCAGTCATAGCAGGCAGGTGTGGTAATATTCAACGAGCAGTTAGCGTCAACATGCAAGTGGTATTATAAACCACTGAACGAACGCTAGCTATCGATTGCTATTACAAAATTCTGTACCAGAAGTAATTCAATGCACGTTTCAACATTATTGATGTGTGATATATTGCAAAGTAATACAAATTTGTTGTGATGCATACTATAAATTAATTTTTTCCTTGTGGTGAATTATACGATCGCCAATTTGTGGAGTGTGAACCACAATTGAGTCAAATTAGATCGATAAAGTGTGAAATTCTACCAATATTATTTAGAAAGTGTGGTATTATACTAAAAGCAATTGAAATGTATAAAATCATCAGTGAACATTACCATCGTAACCACCGTGTACATTTCATTGCGTGTGATACAGCCATCAATGTCACCATTCTACGAAATCAGTAAATAGATTAGCGACGAACTGCAGCCTAGAACGAAGGTACGCCAGAGTCAAGCAGCGGAGACAATACGACATTGACGGCCATACGACTAATCATCTCATTTATCATCTAACAATCATTCAGACGATCATATCATTCATCATTAATACCATTTATCACTATTTAGCACATTCTCATTCATCATTCGCATGAAATAGGAGATTGTATTAACAACTTGATGAAATATGAAATAGTTGATAAAATATGATGAATTATGAGCGGTAGTTACAACGTAAGCGTGTGTCTAATTTTTGCTGCTCTACTAACCAGAAGCAGCCCGTGTGTTATCAAATCAAACCAGTGTGTGGTGTGAAAGACTGCGGTGGAACATCCCAAGAACCGTACGCTCCAACAAATTAGATGAGTATATTTTCCGAATATTTTGGTATGCTCTAACTTAATCATGCATCTTCTTTTCCAGCGAAAGGTGTATATTTACTAACACATTATTGTAAACTATTCTGTGCATATTATTGTATTATCATTTTGATCTAACATTACGCCACAAAATGGCGTCACTAAATGAATGTATCCAGGCGGGCATCGCAATGGGCCACACTGGAGATAAGCTAGAAAATGGGCGGATCAAAAGTATAAAGAAGAAATAGCTCGACAGAGAGAAGAAACAGAAAGAAAAGCTGCTCTTGACAGAGATGAAAGAGCATTAGAAAGGCAGCATCAAAAAGAAATGAAAGAGGTCGAGGAGGTTACCAAACAGAAACAATTAGAGTTAGACCAGAAAAAAATTAGAGCCGGTTAATCTACCCAACAGAAACAAGTAGAGTTAGACCAGAAAAAAATAGAGTCCGATCAAGCTACCAAACAGAAACAATTAGAGTTAGACCAGAAAAAATTAGAGTTAGAACAGAAGAAATTAGAGTCGGACCAAATTATCAAACAAGCAGAGGAAGCCACCAAACAAAAGCAGATACAAGTAGATTCAGAAACTAGACTAAAGATGAAAGAAATGGAGGTAGATTCTAACATACAAATAGCCTCTAGCAAACAAAAGAGCCAAGAAGAACAGAACAAATTTAGTAAGTACAAGGGCCTTATTAAACCTTACACTGTAGGTGATTCAATCAGCGCATGGACTGAAAATATAGAGTCCCAACTAAAAACACAGAAAATACCTTTAGAGGATTGGGCAATGATTTACATGAGGAACCTGAGTGGGGAGCCTTTAAAAGTAATAGACTCCATACCAACAGATCTTAGAAGCAATTACCAGTACATACACGATAAGATAATGCAACATTTTCTTTTGGACGCTACTGGTTACCAAATTCAATTCTCACAGATTAAACCAAAAGCAACTGAAACGTTCTTAGACTACATTTCTAACGTGCAGAGCACATTTAAAAAATGGACTAAGGCGGCTAGAGTAGGTAACAGCTATGAAAAACTAGAAGAGCTAATGGTAATGGACAAAGTCGTTTCTACAGTGCCTACCCCTTTTGCTAAATTCTTACAACAATCAGATACTGATTCCATTCAACAATTAGAGAAACGGGGGTCAGCTTATTTTTCCTCTAATCGGGACATATTTAAAAGTACATCATATGACACAGAAATTACAGCTTTTGCAAATAGAGTCCCTGATAGATCCTACAAACAGAAAGACTACAGTAAGAATGACAAAACACCTCAGAAACCACCTAGATGTAATTATTGCAATCTTTTTCATCCATCTTATTCGATGTGTGATAAAAACCCCACATATCTGTCACACCTAGAACAAGTGATAAGTAAGCAAGAAAGCAGAAGATCATCGTTTAAACGTGCTGTAAAATGTTATTTTTGTTCAAGTTATGGCCACTATAGCAATAAATGTCTTGGGAGACAGAGAATGAAGGCAAACAACGCAGCCCTCATCGATACATCATCAGACGATGAGAGTGACATAGATCCCGAACTTGTCAATGTATTGCCAACGAATGAATGTCAGAATGTGTCATCAGCAAACGATATTCTAGACTTTAATACGTGTAAAGTATGTCACCAGTTTCATGCGGAGGGGAGATTGAAATGTGGACACATAATATCATGTTCAAATGAAGAAGCTAATGCAGCATGTGCCTCCAGAGGTAACCTTAAGTTCTACGATGCACAGGTCAATGGTAAACCATGCCAATGTTTAGTTGATAGCGGCAGCACTATACTGGGGTTAAGGAGAGAACTTGCTAGAACAGAAGATTATACGGGTGAATTTGTCAAATGCCGTACTTTCTCTTTTTCTTAACGATAATTGCCAATTGTCATCTGCGTCCGTAACATCTTTGCCGGTCTCTAATTTTACTTTTCCGCACACATGGGCGCATCTCCACCCCACTCCCTTCCCGCTTGACCTTTGACCCGTGTACCATACATCCGGTCTATTGATCCACTGGCGCCCTACGTGTGTCAGACCTTCCAAGCTAGGACACAGTATTCAGATGAGTACATTTTATTTTAATTAGTTTAATAGTTGAATATTGTCATAGTGTGTTTCATGTAGTTTTGTGTTGGTTTGTATTTGTTTGTCCTGTGCTGACGAAGGCTTTGGCCGCAACGTCCAATTTGTCTCTTGTAGTCGTGTTTTAGTAAAGCTCACAATCTACTTCTCGTTTATTTGGGTGATTCATTCGTACTTTCTCGGGAACCATCGAGAAATATCCACTGGCAAAAGCGCATATCAATACCCCGTTCCTTACCGGCACATTTACGTGCGCTATCCTCCAAGATCCATGTACAGATCTTATTTTAGGATGTCTTGATGCATTGAAAGAATGTACAGACGACAACATAAAAGCCTGGAATGAAACACACATGGTCAACGCTGTAACTAGGTCAGATACAGAAACAAGTTATACTGACTTAAAAAATGAAACACTACAGCTATTAACACCAAGTGGTGCAGATACCAACAATACTCGCCAAAAGTTGAGCGAGGCACAAAGCACCGACCAAACACCCACACCGTATTTCAACTTGTTGTGTGAGCGAAAGAAAGTTTCTAAAAATTCTTCCTCGTACGTTAAAAAGGTGCTAAAAATTGCACATTCACCACCGGTTGCTGAACATTTGGGCTATCATAAAACGCGAGCCAGAATTCTATCACAATTTTACTGGCCGAAATTTTGTTCGGACATAAAATCTTTCTGTCGCTCTTGTATTATGTGTCAACATCGTGTACGAAAGACAAAGCATGTAAAGACCGAAGTGCAACGGTCAGTGATAGCATCTAGACCACTTGAGAGTATAGCGGTCGATATTACTGGACCCCTAACGCAGGTGTCGAGTAATGGAAACCATAACTGTCCAAACAAGTGTACTAAAACGATTCACCTTAAACCAAACAAAAAGGTTTTGATTCAACTAACTGACAAACATAATATGGTACTAACATATTGCCTAGGGCGTCTCAACGTTGAACTCAAAATATCAGATGCGGATCATGAAATATCGATAAAAGAACCCTTAGAGATATTTCATATCAACATCCTGAAACCATACGTTTCACAACAAGTACAACAGACAGACGAACAGATTGCACCAACACCAAGCAATGAGACGACAGACATACATAACTCAACTTCTCTAGGTAGGGAGACACACAACAGCAACAACGCAAACACACTTAGTCAGATAACAGCACACACAACTAGTAGCACAACAATAGTGGACGAGATGGAACTACAAGTTCCAACAGTAAACGCAACTGCGACAAATATCTCGACATATAGAAATAACAGATGCATTCAGACGAAAGACGGGACAAAACACCTACTGAAAACGTCGACAAGTCTTCAACAGGTTGAGATTGTTTGGACTCACAGCGAAGCCGTCCAAAGTAGAGTTGGGCATGGAACAAATTGACTTCCTGGGTCATACCATCTGCAGGGGCCAATTGAAAACTTATGACAGAATTGTCACTAAGATTCTGAAATTGACAATGCCAACGACCAAGAAACAGGTCCGAAACCACTATACTAAATTCATTTCAAACCTGGGGGTAAATCACCAGTGTTGTTTCTAACATCTTAAAAGCTTTGGCTAAGTTATCTGTAAAAGATGCACGATTAATTAGTGCGTTATCGAAATTGAAACATTTTTTTCAGCGTTCCACCTATCCTTCGTATGACTAATCCAAAACTCAATTATTTCTTACGCACAGACGCGAGTGCCATATCCATATCTGGAATACTAGGACAGTTCTACGACGGGACGTTCCACCCCGCAAGGTACGTAAGTCGCAAGATCACTCCGGCTGAAGGAAGATACTCAGCATCAGAATTGGAAAGCCTTAGTTTGATCTATTACGTGAGAAAGTTTGACCGATTTTTGTCAGGAGCACAGTTTGTAATCCAATCCGATAACTCTCCATTGTCTGTGATGCAATCTGGACATCCTACCAAAAATAGAATTTACAGGTGGGCTTTGATTCTCCAAAATTACACATTTACCATCCAGCATTTAAAAGGGAGATTAAATACGATTGCAGACATTTTGAGTCGTCCTTCATCCAGTCAAATACCTGAGTTACAGGAAGGAATCGACCATACACCACCAAAAACAGTGACACGGTAATGTTAGATAACCAAGTGCCATGTGTGATGATTAAGACATATCGTAAGTGCGTTACCATCGCCTGATATATAACTTGTGTGAATAGAACAGTGCTAGAAAAAGTGTAACGAACAGACGCATAATTAACTTGCGCTGACACACACATAAGTTAGATTATGGGAACTAACGCCAAGAGGACAGCGAAACCAGCTTAGACCCCGAATATAGAATATATTGAACCAACGCTTAGACCCCGAATAACATTCCAGGGTTAGTTATGAACCTACATAATGGGGTAGGCAACTATATTAATACACTATCCTTCAAGGAGAGCATAAAAGACTTTGGCTGGCGGAATGAACTATGTTAGAATAGTCTACAAAGAGAATTGCTCCATCTTCACAACGCAGAGGAGGACGTCGACTTAGTGTAATTAGATATAGAAATGTACCTGTGATATATGTACATTATTATTTTATTTACAGTATCTATAACTTCATTCTTTTATTATTTATTCTATTGCAAATTGTGTAAACGCATATATAACTTTATTTTCTTATTTGCGTAGTGAGAAATCACCATCATTTAATTAATAATCCATGTATTAAAACATCCATTATAGAAATACCATTATTAGATCTTATATTAGTTAATTAACTTATAATCACAATCATTTATACATCCATTTAGCTAATATATCATGTCAAAACTAACACCAATCATTTAGGAATTAATATAATCTTTTTCACAAATAACATTTAAGGTAATTAACCCATTTTTCTTAAATAAAAGTAGTAGTAAATTATTTCCCTTGAGGGTAATTTAGGTCAGCACACCAAAGTAGGGAAGGTACATAACAGGATCGGTAGCAAACCATCCTTATAACTATGTATAATTTGTGTATAGACATGACGCGTGCAAACAAAACGCACAGTCATTTGGCGTGATCACTGTTAAAATTTCAGCCAATCGTTTATTGTATATATATATTGTTTATGTATGTAATACTATGAAACATATTTTAATGACGAGAGAATGATTGAGTGAAAGAATAGTATGAAAGGGTATGGAAAATGAATGAAAGAAGAGAAAATGCGAGGAGAGAATGCGAAAACTTAGTAAACATTGAAAGAGAGAGAGCGAGAGAGAAAGACAGCGGGAAAATATGTTTCCACCGCTGGAAAAGTCTTATTTGACTTGTCTGTGTCATGTGTGTTTCCAATGTGTTGTCGAGGTTTTTATATGTGTTACAGCCACACTTTAACAGAGTATATAGAGAACGTACTTCGAGCTTCAGAAAACGGATTTGTGGTCACAAATAAAAGTAATAAACGTTTGTAACCACAATAAACCGATTTGCGGCGCTCGAAGGAACACACACATTTAGTACACTAACGCATACATATGTTAGACAATTAAGTACACTTTAGTTTAGTAGAAAACACGCAAACAAACAGGAAAACGAACACATAAAAGTTACACACACCAATCAGTTCAAAGAACAATAACTCTAAATTCAGGGGACACAATAAATAATCAGAAACCTAATTGTAACAGTGAATATAGCTTTTTCACATGCGGAAGCAAGAAGGTGAACAGTGGAGCTATGTGTATAGAGTTGGAAGGGATATTGATGGGAACATGAACACTTGGTGCTCATGTGTTGTACTCATACTTGAGTCAACTAGTGTGTGGGTTGTCATTTTGGGCAATAGGAGGAACAGGTCAAGACGGAAGTCAATAGGTGAAAGTCAAAAGACATAGGGTCAAACGACAGAAACCAGGACATAAGTCATAAGACAACGGTTTCCGGTTGTAACAGTAAAGGGAGTAGCTTAGGAGTAAAGAGTTAAGGAATGCTGCGCATTCCTTGACTAGTGGGAAAACCATAGCTAGTGAACGTGTGTGCACGAATGAAGAAGTGTATCTAGGCGGGGACACACGTCACTTGGGGGTCAGCTAGCAAGGCAAGAAGGTAAACATCGGATTGTAGCATACCTATCATTATGCTGTAGTGGAACGATTAGACAAATAAAGAATGTTATAAACAACGGAGACTTGTGTCCTATACGATCACGTGCCTTCTAACCTGTGTGTAACACCTCTACACTGTAATACAGGTTGATTTGGTGCCTTTGACCTCAAAGAGCAACATGGGATGTTGAGGAGAGAGTTACCGCCATGGAATATTGTTGTGTCTGGGCGTCTGGAGAAGGAAGTTTTTAAGTAAATAATAATAAGAAACGCAACAGCTGAAAGCCCGCCCAGGGGTAGTTGTTGTGGGTTCTCAGTGTATTTCTGTTTAAAAAGGAGATCGATTTCTCAGGCCAGCTCAAAAAGGTTTGATTGTTAAACTTATTTTTTTGAAAGACTGATGTTTTTATCTGATAAATAGTCTGAAATAACTTGATCACTGACCAACGCTAATTGCATAATGAGATCAAGTAATGCCGTTTTGCCTCAAAAATTAGTACACAAGGTTATCAGAATGAACTCGCTGATTACATGTTACAACTTGTGAACTCTCGAGGTACCAGAAATGATTTGATTTCAACAGAACGATAAGCTGATCCAAATAAAACTCCAAGTAAAACAAAGAATGGTGAAAATTATGAGTTTTAACTCATTGGACTGTTGAAGGTGAAGTCAAGGTTATATTGCAAATTCCATAGTTATTGAGTCGAGATCCTCAATATTCTCTACAGTTACTTCACTTAAATGAAAGCATTGATGAAAATTATCTCAAGTCAAAATTTGGTATACTCAATTTAAACTGACAGTTGTTGAAATGCCACGTAACAAATAAGGGAGTGGATAGCGTCAGGTTTAAATCCAATTATTCTCGACTTGATCATTTTTACGCTGAAACATGTGAAGGTGCCAGATATGCTGTTGGAAAGTGAGTTTGCTGAAACCGTGAGCAGTTGTCGGTTGAATAAGCGTGAAGGTGACCTTGCTTGACGGAGATTAAAGTCCAACGCTTACAGTACAGTCAATAGAGCAAGCAATCAAGCAGTCTTGGATTGATCGAGCAATATATCGAGCACAATCACCGACAGGAAAATTATAGAAAACTGATTTCGACTTCGATTGAATTAGGAAATCCAGAGCTTTTTTGTGTGTTCTGATCCTTTCAACGGTGTCGATTAGAATCCTTTTTTTTTGGTCTTGGTATCAGGATCAATTGAAAATTTCTGCGTCAGGATTTCATTTAGGTTCTTTTATCAGGATTCGTGATTGCAACGGAAAATTTTCTTCGTCAGGATCTTCGATTGGAGTATTTAGTTAGTATAGTTAGATAATAGGTAATATTAGAGTAATTAGTTGAACAGATTGTGTATTTGAAATTAATATTGTTTGAAATATTTTGTATATTGCTTGATAATTTTCAGTACAGATTCTAGAATGCAACCCCAAGAATTTTCACAGGTACTGACTGGAGTTGGTGGGGCAATAGCAAGGTTGGATGCAGTATTAAGACAACAAAATGTAAGCAGTGATGTTGAAAGATTTAGTGGTCAGGCAAACCAGTTTAAGAAATGGGTCATTTCTATTGAGAAACATGCGTATTTAGTAAACGCTACAGATGAGGAGAAAAAGAATTTGGCATACAGAACAAGTACAAGTCCAGTTTCTGACCATATAAGAAGAAAACTAGAAGCAGCAGGAGGTGAAACCTGGGAAGAATTTAAAGATGATCTCGCAAGAAAATACGCTGAAATTACTGATCCACAACACGCATTTTCAGTATTGAGACAGACTAGACAAAACAGTACAGAAAGTGTTCAGCTATACAGTGACAGGTTAATTAATTTAGCTGAAGAGTCATTTTTAGGACAGAATGTACGAGCTGAAGAAGTAGAACGGATGTTAGTAGGAATTTTTGTTGATGGGATTAGGTCAGATGGATTGAAATTTAAATTATTAAGAGAGAATCCGGCAAGATTGTCACAAGCGGTAGATATCGCTATACAAGAGGAAAGCTTGAGGAGAAGGTTTAGATTAAGAGTAGGACGAGAGTTAGGTAGTAGTTCGGAAGATAGAATTGAAGAACCTATGGAAGTAGGACAGTATAGACATGGATGGAGAGGAAGACGAGGAGAAATACAGATGGTACAAAGAAACGATAATGTATATAATCAAGGTAGAGGAGGACAAGTGAGAAATACTGTAAGAAACATGGAAGGTAACACAAATAACTCGAACGTGGTTTGTTGGGGATGTCACCAACGTGGGCACATTTTTCGTTTCTGTGGTAACAGACGTGTCCCATCGAATACACAAAATAATAGAGGTGTTCAGACGAGTACACAGAATAGAACTGTAAATGGCAGACCAGCAAATGGGAATTATGGAGAAATGCAAAGAAATTTTAGAAGATCAGGAAATCAGGGAAATTGGCATCCCGCTTACTGAACAGGGTCGGCAGTAGGAGGGAAGATAGTAAGATCCAAAAGGGGCATCAAGGTATTAAAAATCCAAAGGATGAGTATAATAGGACATTTAGAAATAAAAAACAAGCAGAGATAACACAATTGTCATTAAATATGGTGGATCCAAGCTCATGTATAGTAGAAATAGGAAAATATAAAGTTAGAACATTAGTTGATTCGGGAGCACAAGTTAGCGTGATTAAAGAAGCATTTTTATATCGAATGTTAAGAAATTGTAAAATATTTAGAATTCAGGAGAATCTTCATTCGGTAACGGGACAAAAATTAGAAGTGCTAGGACAAACGATGATAAACTTTAAATTAGGAGGGATAAATGTCAGGCATATGTTCCATGTAGTCAAAGATTTAAATAGGAATATGATATTGGGTAGAGATTTTTTATTGAAAAATGGGGTGAGACTTTTATTTGATTTACATAAATTAAAATTCCAAGATGTTTACGTAGATTTAGAAGAAGATATGCATGTGTCGACACTAGTTAGAGTTAAAACGACCATGAATTTAAAACCACAGTCAGTTAATTTGATACAAGCGAAGCTAAAGAGAAACCCGTATTATGTAGCAGGAAACATAGTCAGAATCACTGAATTGCAAAAGGAAATAATAGATGAGCCAGGTTTAGAAGTTCCGGATGGAATAATAGAATTGGATAAAAGTTTAACATTTCCAGTGATGGTTATTAATAACACAGGTAGAGAAATTAAATTATACAGAGGATGTGTAATAGCCAAGCTAGAACATAACGTTAGTGACATATTGGCAACAGATAGAGTAAATATGGCAGGCATAAGTTATTCAGAAACCTCTAGTGAAAGAATTAATAACAGACGCGGATGCGGAAGAAAAGGGAACGTAAGAATGGATGAATTGATCCATCCATCTAGAAGAAATACAGCCCAAATACATTCACTAGACAAAGTAACAAGAGAACAAGAATTGTTGGCACAATTAAAAACTCCGCCAGAAAATAAAGAAGTATTAGAACAACTTATAAAGCAAAATCAGGATGTGTTTGCAATTAATGATTTAGAATTGGGTAAGACAAAAACAGTTACAATGGAAATAGATACGGGAGACCATCCACCAATTAGTTTAAAACCATATAGAACTCCATTAAGAAATAGAGAAGTCGTAGAAAAGGCAATAGAAGATATGTTGAAAGCAGGCATAATAACCAGATCAAAATCAGAATGGTCATCTCCGGTGGTAATCGTAGCCAAATCTGATGGTTCGAACAGGTTCTGTTGTGACTACAGGGCGTTGAACAAAATTACTAAGAATGTAGCGTACCCATTGCCGGTGATTGATGATATTTTGGGATTACTTAATGGCTCCACATTTTTCACAACACTAGACGCCAGATCAGGATTTTGGTGTATACCTATGTCAAAGGATGCTCAAAATAAGAGTGCTTTCTGTACTCATATGGGTTCGTACGAATTCCTACGTATGCCATTCGGTTTGAAAAATGCACCGTCTCACTATATGTTCTTAATAAATGAAGTACTAGACGGTATGCAAAATTTTGCCCTAGCATATATAGATGACATATTAATATTTACGAAAGGAAATGTAGAGAATCATTTGAAACATATTAGACTAGTATTTGACAGATTAAGAAAGCATGACGTTAAATTAAAGCTTAGCAAGTGCCAGTTTTTAAAAACAGAAACAAAATATTTAGGCTATATAATAAATAGGGAAGGTATTAAACCAGACCAGGACAAGATAAGGGTTATTAAAGAGTTACCTGCTCCAACTAATGTTAAGGAAGTACGTGCATTTATAGGAACGTGTGCGTATTATCGGAGGTTTGTACCAGCGTTTTCAAGGATAGCAATACCTATTACGAATTTAACGGGTAAATACGCTAGATTTAAGTGGGATGATGAGTGTCAAAAAGCGTTCGAACTTTTAAAGGATAGCTTAACAGTGGTACCATTATTAACACATCCAGACCTGAATAAACAGCTAATACTATACACAGATGCTTCAGACAACGCAATAGGAGCATGTTTGGTTCAACCATATGAAGGAGAAGAATCTGGAATACCAGGGGTTAAAAATGAAAGGCCAATTTACTTCTTATCTCACAAACTTAGCAAAACTCAACGCAAATGGCCGATTATTGAGAAAGAAGCTTATGCCATACACTTCGCTCTACAAAAACTAAATTACTACTTACATAATGCCAATTTCATTATTAGAACTGACCACATGCCATTAAAGTCGATATTAGAAGCACCAATACAGAATAGGAAAATACAAACGTGGGCATTGAATTTACAGGGGTATAATGCTAAGGTTGAATATGTTTCAGGGAAACATAATACATGCGCCGATCTTTTGTCTAGGATTCCATATACACAGTCATCAGGAAACACGGAAGATGAAGCTGAACCAGAGATAGACGATCGAAACTGGCAAGTAAATATATTAGATTCTGCCATAATAAATAGGGAAGAATTTGAAAGTTTACCATCGGATCAAGAGTCTGAACCTAGAACAGAAGACCCACATTTAGAACAGTTTGATATGAAAGTAGAACAAGAGTTAGACCCAAAAATAGTACAAATAAAAAGAAAACTGAAAGAAACAGGGGAAAATAGTTTTAAAAGAAAGTTTGTAGAGTTACAAGAAGACAATCAATTATATTATATCAGTGAAAAAGGTGAAGGAGTAAGAAAATATATTCCGAAACATTTAGAACAAGAAGTCTTAAAGGCATATCACGATAATAATGGTCATTTTGGACGAGATAAGTTAGTGAAGGCTATTAGCAGTAAATATTACTGGCCGAATTTATTCAAAAGCGTATATGAATATGTTGAAGCATGTGAAAAGTGTAGGTTAAGAAACATGAAGATAATCAAATGTCCTTTACAAGATACCGATATTCCTCAATTTCCAATGCAGAAAGTAAGTTTGGATATTTCAGGTCCTCATCCAAAAACATTATCGGGAAATGTATACTTACTACATATAGTTGATTCATATAGTCTCTGGCCAGAAGTTTATCCAATTCCAGACAAGAGTGCTGATTCAGGTTATAAATATGCTGTTACAAGAATTTATACCAAGGTTTGGGTGTCCACAAATAATACTTACAGACAATGGGAAAGAATTTGTAAATAGAAAGTTTGAAAAATTGGTAAAAGATTTGAATATAAAACACATTAGGACTTCATATTACAGACCAACTTCTAATGCTAAAAATGAGAGACAACATAGAACACTATACAATATTCTAGCGAAAAATGTAGAAGAACATGATATGGATTGGGATCTTTATTTGGGGATAGCATTAGAGGCGATACGTACACACGAAAATGAAGGAACAGGTTTCTCACCATTTTACTTAGTATATGGGAGAGAACCAATATTGCCAATTGATAATTTATTAAAGCCTAGGAGAAAATATCTGGGGGAAGATTTTCAGGAAACAAGGTTGCAAGAGATGCACAAAGCACATGTACGTTTAAGAAATAATATAATTAAGGCTAGAGAAAGACAGAAGAAATACGCAAATAAAAATGCACACTTACAAGAGTTCAACATAGGTGATAGGGTGTATTACAAAAAACATAGAAAAAACTCTAAGTTTGATGCTCATTGGGTCCCGGGATATTATATTTTAGAAAAAAAGGGCCCAGTGTCATATACTATTAAGAATCAAATTTCAGGGCATGTTGCACGTTCACATGTAGAGCACTTAAGGCGGGATAATGAGGAAAGGGATGCAGAGAATGGTAATAATAATTATTGTTCCGATGAAATATTGTCAGGTGGACAGATTGTCAGACAATCGGTATATCCTATACCTATAGAGAATAGGAAACAAGTGACAACAGCATCTACTACAGCTGAACAAGAAGAAACATTACCAAAAACAGTCATGACAGAGGAAAATAACATGTATGACGATTATATTAGCGAAGAATCAGTCAAGGAAAAAATAGAACCTCCATTTATGAATACAAGACAGGCAGAAAAAAGAAAGTTGGATAGACAGAAAGAAAAAGAAATTAAGAGGCAAAGGAAACTTAGAGTGAATTCTTCAAGTGGTGAAGATATGCCACTATTTGAAAATTTGTTGAGACGGCAAGACAGGAAAATTAGATTGGATTTAGAAAGGAAGAAATTAGCGGTTGCTAGTAATGGTTATACAGATGGGGAACAAGAGATGGATGAAAAGTCAGAAACTGATGAAGAAGCTGATATGAAAGATGTTAGCTCTCCTCGGGAGGATAGCGACATTGATGTAGATATTGCACTTATCGGAAAAAATTTGAAGTTATTAAGAAAATGGAGAAGAGGTAGATAAATAGCGTGGTGGAATATTCTGCAGATGGCAGATAGAAGAAGAAGTTAGACACGATATTTTTGTGTTTACAAAGAAGAACTTAAGTTGTTGGGAGGAATACACATAAGACTTATTGGTATATGTTTTATGATCAGGTTGGTTTTTAAGTTATATATGTTTAATTTGATTAATGTGTGGGGATAAAAATGATGTCAAAGAATGAGGGGATTGATATGGTTTAGTCAATTGTTTGAACTTCAATTGCGCTTTATGAAATGAATAAGTTGACTTAGCTGCTTATGTTTACAAAACTTTGGTTTTATTGAGTTAACCTGAGTGTGTTTAAATGATTATTAGTTTGACGTTCAGTTAGAAGAAATATGAAGTCTTGTTTTTTTTTGGAAACAAATGACTTAAAGTAGTTGAGTCGTTCGCAATGTAAATGATTGGATTAAAAATAGGAGCTGGGTTGAACAGCGTTAAATGGGAGAATATGGGGGGAATGCCAGGTTGAGTTTTGGCATTTAAATAAATAGATATTGGAAGAAGAATACTGTACTTAACAGTGTATATAATTTGGAGTTTTTTGTTTTGAAGGAATGGTAAACTTGAACTTGACGAGCTGAATAATACAAAAGCTGATAGTTTTGGATTAACATATTTTTTTGATAATAACAATTATTATTGACGGAAACTGCAGATAAATTTTGAAACTTTATTTTAATAAAGTTTTGAGAATGTATGGGAAGAGAAAGGTGATTACTTCTTACTTTTTCCTTACTTTTATTATTTTTAGGTGCGCACCTACCAAATCTAACTACCCACTCTAACTATTTTTTCTGTCTATCCTAGAATAGTGAGAATGTGAGAATGTGAATAAGGGAGAATTAAAGGATAAGGGGAATATCTTCAGTTTTGTCAATCATAATTTAGATGGTTAAATTTTAAAAGCGGTTCGCTTATGGAGAGTTTTGTAGGGAGTTTTCTGGAGAACTTTATGGAGAGTTTTGTAGCGAGTTTTCTGGAGAACTTTATAACGACTTTTGTAGAGAGTTTCGGTATTCTTGTCTCTGGTTAGCAATTGGCTATGATGAGATAGGAGAATGAGAATTGAGTTAAGAATTATATGGAATTGTTGTTATTGTATAGAGATGTAGAGTTAAGGGGTTAAGAGTTGGGGTTGAGATTTTTTCAAGGAAAAATTCTCCTTGAAGAAGGGGAGGTATTGTAACAGTAAAGGGAGTAGCTTAGGAGTAAAGAGTTAAGGAATGCTGCGCATTCCTTGACTAGTGGGAAAACCATAGCTAGTGAACGTGTGTGCACGAATGAAGAAGTGTATCTAGGCTGGGACACACACGTCACTTGGGGGTCAGCTAGCAGGCAAGAAGGTAAACATCGGATTGTAAGCATACTATCATTATGCTGTAGTGGAACGATTCGACAAATAAAGAATGTTATAACACAACGGAGACTTATGTCCTATACGTCACGTGCCTTCTAACCTGTGTGTAACATCTCTACACTGTAATACGGTTCACTACCAATCCCTAAGATATCTATAGAGCCAACTATACTCAGACATGGGCTACTGAATTAGCCAAGTGAAAAGATAGAACACTGTGAATGAAGGTAGAAGATATGGTTCTATCCCCAAACTATAAAGTTCTATACTTATTGGAGATCTGACAAAATTGGGACAACCAATTTTTCTTTTGTGACCAGAAGTGTTACAAACATGAGAAAAAGGGAAGTAACACTTCGCGGAGAGGAGGGGACCCTGTCAGCATCCCCAATAAGGCCTTACAGGAGTAATGAGTTAACACTAGGCTAGTAGAGAGACACCCGACAGGGAAGACACCGAGTACTATTAATAACCGCACAAGGAGACACATTTGCGTCAGACCAGAGGTCGACGAGTACAGATGAGCGAGGGCTTTCCCCAAGCAATTGGGTTGCTGGTCCTTGCGAGTAACCGTGATATGGCAGGTTACTCGATCTCACCAGCCGGCGTGCTGGCAAGTCCAGGCACGCAATAACAGCGACTGCACGGAGAGTAAAGTGTCCGTGCTTGTCCACGCTATGTGTAGCGGCAGGACAGACTGACTGGAGACGGTAGAGAGAGCAGACGTATCCTTGACCAATTCGATAGCTTTCTAGGCCATAGGCAAACATAGGGCTGTTCATTTAGATTGTGTAATGCTAGCATCATCTATCATCACGTTGATGTATTCATATTGTGTAATGATGATGAACCTAACGCTCGTAGAGCCATTCAAATGTCGGCTCTGAATAAATTGCATTCCTTTCGCAAATGTCATGAATTGTTATTTCGTGCAGTGCGAAAGTAGCGGAGTCTTGAAAGCTGCAGCGCACAAGTCGCTGACACCTCGAGAATACGGCGTCCAAATGCTTTGATCAAAGTACCCAAATACCTAAATGCATTGACTTGTTTCAGATTGGTTAAGTGCACTTGGATATTGCACTTGGGTGTACAATTGTTTTTCTGATATTCTGACTAAGTCCTTTGTTTTGACTTTATGCTGCAGTTGAACGTATCTATCATTTCTTGTAACTGCGTTTCATTTTCAGCTACGAAAACCATGACACCAACAGAGCATACGTTGTTTACATTACGCCCACCACTGATATACTCTACATGTATCTCACTATTGTACACTACCAGAAATCAAGCCCACGTATGTCAGTAGTTTGTTAATGGGCCTATTTACTGGGTCATGTGATAAAATGTTGTCATTTCCTCAGAATGATTATCGTGACTGTTTTGGTGCTTTTGAAGTCTCGGGAAAAGTTGGATCCGATATTGAAGAGAACAAATGTACTTGGCTCATTCTGAAAGCACTGGAGATTGCCTCTGACGAACAGAAGGAAGAACTTAAGGTAGGATTTATTTTTTCCCCTGTTTTTATTTCCGCTTCACTGCTTCGCTGTTACATAATAAATATCAAATATATTTAACAAAGGAAGTATTAAAGTAAGGACATCACAAGTAGTCAAAGAGCTAGCTATATTCTGGTATAAGCGAAGAACAGATGATGGTATTAGTATGGATACTTGGATACATGGAGAGGAAACCAACTAATTACAAATTATCGAAGTCTGTGTTGATTAGAATAGATGTAGAGGAGACGAGATAATTACAAATGATTGAAGATTGTGTTGATTATAATATATGTAGATCAAACAAACAAAAAACTAATTACAAATGATTAAAGATTGTGTTGATAATAATATACGTAGAGGCGGCCAACTAATTACAAATTATTGAAGATTGTGCTGATTATAATATATGTAGAGACGACCAAACCAATCACAAAGTATTAAAGATTGTGTATATTTGATTAGATTTAGAGTAGACCAACTAATTGCAAATTATTGAAGATTGTGTTGACACCGATATAAAAAAATACCGAGACAAATAAAATTGCAAAAATTGATAACAGGCACAAAAAAATGTAGAAAGAAAAAAAAAACAGTGCGAAAAGATGCAGAGGGGCATTTGAAATAGATCTGAATATTGGAAGATAAACTGAAGGTGGCAACGTACTTTACATCAACTGTTTTATATGCTCTTCACTCTCTTGCAATCGCAAATCTTCATCACAGTAGACACCATGCTCAATCTCCCTTGGTTAGCCAGAATAGTGTTTCCAGGGTGCCTCACAGAGAGGAGAAGCCGGGAGGTGGTCATTCAGTATGGTACACAGGATGGCACATCACGTCATGTTATTCTGTTAATAAGTAATATGGGATCGGTGAGTCTGTCTCTGGGTGATCCTTTGAAATTATTGTTGACTATTGATATGTCACATTATAAAGAGGTGGTATGAATACACAAAAAGTGCTATGCGATGGAGAAAGATCAGAATTCATAGAAGAAAATTACCTAGAAGGTGCGCATAATAGAAGGAATAAGATGGTATGACAAAATCACCAATGTGGAAGTGCTGAAGAGAACTAGGCAAATGCCGATGAACCAAAAGGCGAAGAGAAGACGCTGGGCATACACTGAGAACACCCGAGAGTAGTATAACTAGAAAAGCTTTAGAGTGGAACCCACCGGGCGAAATAAAGAGAAGAAGACCTAAAAACTAAGGGCAAGAGAAATAGAAACAGACAAGAATAATATGGGAAGGATATGGACAGAGCTGCATGAGATGGCTAAATATAGGGAGGTGGGAATGAGTTGCTTGAAGTCCTATGCGTCAGTGGATGTACCGGGTATGAGAATATACGCACGTACTCACGCACGCACGCACACACACACACACACACACACACACACACACACACACAAGAGGAAAACATTTGGTTACATGGATTTTAAGAATAACTTGTTTACAATAGTGCAAACCAGACATTATGTGCGTGTTATTTCTCAACATTTTCCACCTGCCTGGCAATTCATTTGGTCCATTGTCTTGTTGATGCCCTCTAAGAAAACTTGTGAGTGTGGCCTTAAACGAATAAAGCCTCCATTGTCTCGTTGTCAATTTCAAACCTCTTACCCCGGAGGTGGTCTTTCAAGGGTTTAAACCAGTGAAACTCGTATGGCGCCATGTTTGGACTGTATACCAGATATTTCAAGACATCAGATTTCATAGAACCTAGTGTAACCACTGTGCGGTTGTATACATGATGTTTTTTTTTTTTTAGCATATCCTTTTACAGGACTTAGCTGTCAACACCAGCATCTTTCAGCTGTATGTTGATCTCTTGGCAAGATTACGCTCAGTAGTTTACCTATTGCTTTCTGAGCGGCCGGCTCAGTATCCCGCAAGTCACGAGCGGGGGTCGAACCGCCTCAGCTCTCGCTCCGCTACGAGACTCTGCGTGATAAACGGGATTACAGAGAGAAAGTGTTGTAACCCCACAGCCAGATAGACCGGCATTGTATACATGATGGCAGGTGTTATTTCCACACCTGCAGGTCTCCCACTAGGCCGTTCATCAGTGAGGGGATGGTCAACATGTTCGAATGGATAAGAGCGCGCGTTCGCTCCAATGGTGTCCTGATGCCGAGGGTCAAACCCCTACACCAGTCAACTGAACTAAAATTTTGACTTCCCGTCCTTTTTTTTGAGGACGTAAATACGAGTTCCTCAGAATTCGGTATTGCTTAAGAGTTTGTTTGTATCCTGAAATAATATTTTCCGTTGTCCATAATCTTCAATGCACTTTGTAAATAAATTCCTGTTACGTAAAGACTTTCCCCGGTACTTATATATATCTACATCATACTTTGACTGAGTACTTGATGATGTTACTATGCCTACACTTTCACAGTACTTGATGATGTTACTATGCCTACCCTTTCAAAAGCCCTTCCTCTTTCTTAATCTAATTGCCGCCTTATTCCTGCACTTAATTTAGTAGACATGAATCCATTATACTTCTACTGCTTTGAATGCCTAATTAGTGCTTATTATGCTTCTGTCATGATATTTAATTACAGTTACTGTTTATTAGGGTAGTGATGACTGTTTAAAAGACTGAAGAAGAGCTTGGAGGCAACGGGGATGCGGTTTCTGAAACGTATCTTGTCTTTAGACAGATTTGTTTTCGATATATTGATTGCTTCTGTTCTGTGCTTCGCCTATCCTGTTATGTTGATTTAAATGATTCTGTGGCCACTGAAATATTGTTATCCTGCTCGTAATTTAATTCTGTGTATATCCTCCACCCATACCGTTGTGTGGAGCCTTCATTGCTGAACCACCTCCATATATACTGGGCAGTGTATCTGGTAGGTATACCGGTTGTTAAGAGGTACTTATGTTAGATGTGAATGGATCGTGGTAGGTAATACGAGAAACTACCCTCAGTTGTTTTATTGTTTGTTATTTAAGATCAGATAGGTAGATAACATAATTTAATTGTTGTTCAGTAAAATATTTATAGTTATATATTTTTGGTATTTCTGTTTTAGCTGAATTACGGACGGTGGGACAATGAAGCAGTGGAGAGAGTGAAAGCTATCTACAGAGACCTAAAACTAGAGGATGTTTACAAACAATATGAAGCAAGCAGCTACCAGGAAATTATTAATTTAATTAACTCTACAGACACTGCCGTGCCTAAGGATGTCTTTCTAAGCTTTGCTAATAAGATTTACAAGGATATCGTTTACTTCCTAAATGTTGATGGCTAATTTCCTAAATGATTGAACACTCTTAGTTTTCTGAAATAATTACTAACAGACTACACACTTTTATTAATTCGTAGAGTAGAAATGAAATGGAATAATAGAATCACCAATGTGAAGCTCATGGGGTGAATTACTTTAATCCTGGGGAATCAAAAGGCGAGGAAACGACGCTCAAGATTACGCACAGTAGTAACGCTCACAATCTACTTATCGTATTTTGGTAATTCATTCGTGATGATAGCTAGGGAATACATAGAGAAAACATGTTCATTGTATAACTAGAAAGTCCTTCCTCTGGAACTCACGTGGCAAAATAAATAGAGTGAGACCTAACACACACGGAGAAGATAATTAGAGTGAGAAATGAATAAAATATAGAAATAAATGGAAGGAGCTGCAGGAAGCAGCAAGGGATTAGAATACTTGTCGTGAGTGGGTCTATGCTCCATTTTTAAAAAAAATTCACATATCCTTTACATGACATCGCTGTCAACAGCAGCATCTTTCAGCTGTCTCTTCATTTCTTGGCAAGATTACGCTCAGTAGTTTGCCATTGCTTTCTGAGCGGCCGGCTCGGTTATCCCGCAAGTCACCAGCGGGGGAAGAACCGCTTCCAGTTCTCGCCCGCTACGAGACTCTGCGTGATAAACAGGATTTCGGAGAAAGTGGTGTAACCCCTCGGCCAGAGAGACGGCCTATGCTCCATAGAAAGATAAAATACGAGATTGTGTATTTGTTTCCTGTGGAGACTGAGCTGAATCAGTCTTGGACACAGTAGTAGCCCAAAGAAATGTGCAAATGAAATGTTCATTCACCCATGACATCCATCCATCATAAATGATGACAACAGTGAAACGGTTAAGGCCTCTGGGTGTTTATGCTCGTGGCTACCGTTGCATTTGCATTTACCTCATGTTGGACTGAAAGTTTATGGTTCCGTCGCCCTGCTACTGAGTTGAATGCGTGGAGAGACGCTGTGAGCTGTGAATTTCGTATGAAATGCTTTTAAATCTGCCCGAGGTTGTGGAGCGCGATCTGCATGTTCAGAGCAGATGGCTTTGTTCCAGAATTCACCAGTTGTTGTGCCTTATGCAGAAATGGGTGGCGGCTGGTCTTCTGGTTGACTGCCGCTTCTGTTGACGATGAACCGTACTTTCGTGGAGAACTGTTGTTTTGGCATTCTGGTTTCGGTATTATGTGCAGTGAAATGTTTTTTTTTACATCTGTCCTATGTGTTGTGGTGTGATCTGCATGCCAGAATGGCGTAGCTGGCTAGATAACATCTACAAACGGAACAACAACATCCAGAAATATCTGCATGAATGGCGGCGGGTATGTCGCAGAAGCGACCGGTTTTCTTGCCTTATGCAGAAATATGTGGCTGCTGGTTTTGTTAGTGACTGCGATCGATGATGAACTGTGGTTTCGAGAAGGACTTTTGTGTTAGCATTCTGGCGACGGCATTGCGTACAGTGTAATGTTTCTTTACATCTTTTGAGGTTATTTTCTTGAGTGAATTCGGAGACGAAATGGCGTGTCTGGCTAGAAAACATCTAAAAAAGGAACAACAACATCTAGAAATATCGAGACGATGTAGGCAAACATCTGGTTGGGAAAGTGACTGCCGATTCCATCAAGGATGAACAGTATATTCTGTAGTGGACTTTTGTATGACATTCTGGCGACGGCATTGTGTACAGCGAATTGTTTTTACATCTGTCCGTGATTGTTTTGTTGCGTGATCTACATTTCGAGAAAAAATGGCGTGGCTGGCTAGAAAAATCTACAAACGGAACAACAATATCTAGACACATCGAGACTTTGTAGGTGAACAGCTGGTTGGGAATGTGACTGTCAATTCCATCAAGGATGAACTGTATTGTTCGTAGAGGACTTTTGTGGTGATATTCTAGCGATGGCATTTTGCACAGTGTGTCTGTGCGGGCCGATGTTTGTCGAGACTCCTGTCTTTTCCACTTTTCACATGGGGCAGTGGGGAACATTTTATGTGATACTCACTGGCACGGGAACAGAGCATAATGGGGACAACCCTTTGCTGTGATGTTGGAACCGCGACTAATAACCTATTCTCCCCGCATTATAATCTCACTGACTGAGTCATATATATATATATATATATATATATATATATATATATATATATATATATATATATATATATATATATATATGTATGTGTGTGTGTGTGTGTGTGTGTGTGTGTGTGTGTGTGTGTGTGTGTGTGTGTGTGTGTGTGTGAAACACATTGTTATTTTTTAAATCTCCTGATACTGATTGTAAAATACTTCTAATATATTTGAAAGGAGTGTCTTATTTATTTCTTTAGTATCACCAGTGAACTGATCCTTAGTCTTGTCAGTTATAAAGTGATTTATTGTGTTATTCTTATTTTGTCATCAATGAAATTATACTTAAATTATTATTTCCAGTTCTGCAAATGAATAGATCATAATAATACAAGTCACCACCGTCATAAGAAAACGACATGCACACACTCTCACATTCACACACAAACATACATGCACACCAATTACCAGACACATGCACACAGTTTACATATTCCTCAAAACCTGAAAATGCTAATTGTATACCTATGAAAGTACATCAGTTATGTGTAACATTTGAGACATAATCTTAGAAGTCAGCTGCATGATTTCTTCTTCTTTTTGTTTTATCTTTCTTTGTTTCATGTTGGTTGGTGTCTGTGGCTTTGCGGTAGTAAACGCGGTTTCACAATACGGATATACCAGGCTCGGGGTCAGTTGCAGGTGATTTGGGAGCAGACAGCTTTGCGTTGATTTTCACAATTGTATCAGCCTCGATCTTCCAGAAAACAAGTGCCTTGTCGCGGAGTTGTTGCTGTGGCTCGTCTAATAACAACACCAGACAATTTACAGACAACGATACGATTGACTTGACAGAAGACTTTTGCGTCCTCAGTTTGACAACTAACGTTTATTGCAGAACAGCCTACAGCATGGCTCTCACCCACTGCCGACCTTCAGTCGTTATCGCATACTGCGGGTGGGCCGCACACTCCCGCCTTGCCTCCTCATTGAACAAAATCTGATCGTCAAGAACATCCCGTGTCTAAGTAGTTATTGTCTTTTAAATCTAGTTTACTTGTCTACCTACTGCACCTTGCAAATCACCGCAACCAACAGTCACTTGTCACTGAGTCGACCTAATCGCCAATCCGGTCGATTGTGTTGCCAAAAAGTGTTTAATGTCAAACTGCCACTTGCCGGCGTTCGCGGCTTCATCACCAGGCCTCGGCTTCAAAATGTGGCTTCATCATCAACGAATTTTACAAAGAGAATATCAATTAGCTTGTGCATCAATCTAGGATACTGTTATAGCTGACTGGTTATCGCTTAGACGACTTGTTCTCAACCACGTCTCGGCCTAACAATGTCGAAAAAATGTCTGCCGTTCTCAGCTGGAGCGCAGTCATTTGACTGTGTTAGCTCCGCCATCTCCTGTCACCGGTGTTTGCTCGCTTTTTTCCCTCACCGTGTGTTTGGCCGACACTTGTCTAGTTTTCTAGCATTACAAATCTCCGATATTACCTGCATTCATGTCATGACAATATGCAAACCCCCCCCCCCCCCCCTAGTTTTAAAAAATGTTGTAAACATTTTTACTGTATCTACTCAGTCTTCTAATTCTTGACAGGAGTTGGATAGTCGCACACTACCGTCTATCTCTGGATTATATGGTCGCACATCTCGGTCTCTTATTATCGATGGTCGTCATATATGTCAGTCAATTGTCATTACCTATGAGCTTATCCCTTCCATGATTCGTTTAAACTCGTGACAAGTCAACATCAATAAGCAACATCACGCAAAAAAGAAATTATAATATATATATAATGACACGGTACACCGTCAACACCCTAGACGCCATGCAGCCACAGCCTCCTTTCTAATTCAGAGGTCTGAGATCTAGTCTGATCTGGGTTCCAGCGTCTCTCTAGACATCCCCAGTAGCTCCTCAATCATGTAATCCACATGAGCATCTTACCCTTCTCCAAGCCCTCACGCCTTGGGTAAGGCATCTGTGTGTGCTTATGAATTATGGCTTCCACTGTCCTTTCTTGTATCTATGGATTGCTCTTGTTTTGACGTGGACGTTGATGTGCTATATTTGACCTTATTGGTGACTCTGTGTATGTGGTGTCTTAATCTTTTCTCTATCCTCTCCTAGTATTTTCTACCTTGGGGTACGTTGCCTTGATGTTTCTTTGTTTGGATGCTATAATTGCGCATGACGCGATGACGATGCTGGTTTTCTTATTGTTATCTGTATAACTTCTTCCCTTATCCTTTTCCTTTCTGCACTTATTAATGGGATTTGTTTACATTAATGCATCATAATATTAATACAATGCATAAGTGTTTTATAATATACTATAACTAATAATACTATATTTCATACAATTTATACATGTTTTATCATTTGCAATAAATGTTAATAATAATATATTTCATCGAATGTATACATGTTTCATAATTTGCAATGAATGTACATTGAACCAATAAACAATTTAACACATATTCAACGTGTCCGTTGTTCCATTAGTGTAGCATGTGAAGTTTTCTAGTCTAAAATATTTCTCAAGACTTTTACATGTTTTGTTTCTCTCAATCTTCCATTCTTCCTTGCTGTCGTTGCTATGCTGTGTTGTACTGTGACCATACTTTGATTTACCACTTGCATCAAAACAATCAGTATTTTTTTAAAAATAGTTTATCAAATACAATTTTATAACTGCCCTTTCATCCTTGTATCATATTATGTACCCATTATTATTTTTATAATGCTGATGTAAGATAAATGGCCATTTGTTGAGTGTTTGATTCAATCAAATCAAATTTCCCTCTAGGTTATTTAGGGATTGTCAGTGTCAAGACTTCATTCAAAATACAGCAGGGAAACGCGTTTGGCCATACATTACGGCTACGCTTAGACTTAACTATTGAAAAGTTCTTCCTAGGGTGCCGTCGAAAAGAAGAAAACAAATACTGACATTCTACAAGATGTGGCGATTGAGGAAACATGGCTAATAAACATCATCAGGTCATCATAACTGAAATACTTTGGTCATAGTGAAGCACAATAACTGAAGACATGGTTCCTTGAAGACGATGTAAACAGTACAGTAAAGTCACTTTGGGCACGAAAATGAATGAGGAAGGGAAATTGGTAAAAGATCAAAGTCTTTCCAACATGATTTGATAAGAGCGGCTTTCTGCAAAAGACCTGTTAAATGATGATTGTGACGATGAAGGTCATGGCTACTCGAGACAGTGCTCAAAAGAATGACAGAGACATCGGGATCGAGGGTGGGTTGATGAAAATGGCTTGATAATGTATGCAATAAATACCGTGGTCGTCAGAGGTTATTCCATAATTAAATACATTTCTGGATGACGAGAGGCACAAAGGAAAGTGGATGGAGAACGTTAGATTCTACCCTGATGCAAATAGACAATCTGACAGTTTTTAAAAAGTCCAGTCGGGATAGATTTTGTAGTGGGCTTTTGTCTACGCAATCCATCACTTTAGGTAAATAATTTGAACTGATATCTAGAGTCATTTCCTTAGCTGCAGCCTCAAAGATCACAAGAGGATCATGTTCTTTCTTCCTCAGTATTTCAGACAAATTTAACTCCGCTTTTTGCACACCTGAGCAGAAGGGAATACAAGTGACTTAAAAGGCGTGTCATTTGTCCTCTGTAAAAGATTTCCCAAGGTCCTCTTGCATTAGAAGTTTCCTCCTAGTAGACGTGAAATGGGTTTCTTGAGATTTTTGTGCTGGCGAACAAGCTAAACCACTTTTCCCGTCGTGGAAACAGTTGTCCTCTCTGTAACAGTTAGTATGTAAATTATCTGAGCTGATAAGTAGTGTTTCTTCCTGCGCCCTCCAATGAAGATCACCAGGGATTCCACTTCTTCATTCCTCCCTATCTCATTCAAATTTCATTTCATTTCGTAATCTACTGTGTACCGAGACACCTGGGGCGTTGATAGGTAGGGGTACACTTTGATCTTCCCACGCTGCATTTACCACACCACAAGGACAGTTAGTCTACCTAACCCCACACAGACTCTGGACACCAGCTGTCTTTCACTCACTCAACCTATGGACTAGTACCCGTAGGAGGCTCAGCCCAGAAGACATACATAAACTCCATCAAAGACATGGTAACAAATCGAAGATGTATTATTCACAATTATTCCGAGAAGAAGAATGAAGAATAGGGTAGAGAGTAGGTCTATGTACAGATAGACAACTGAGTGTAGAAGAGATTCAGGGATGATCCAGCAGTCATCATGAAGCACGTGAGATCTGTTGAGTCCTTACGTCGGGTCAGTTGCGTTGATTCACCGGGATCCCTCCAAGCAAATCTGACTTGAAAGTTGCGGACACTTTCTGCTTCATCTAAGTCCCCGAATACTAACTGGAAAGAACCATCCTAAGATTCGCTGACAGGATTTCCACGTTCATACAATACATTGTAGATGTGTCACCCTGTGACGTAGCTACACAAACTATAGTCTCAAGCACAAGTCTGACTGGGAGATCCTATGGCGTTAGGCGTCCCCAATGAAGTTCGTTACGAGGTACTAACTAGTTGGAGCTTGGTAGCTCAACTGAAGTCACCAGTATTAAAGTCACAATAGTCTGTTGACCCGTTCTGGGTCTGATAAGTTCTGGAAAACTTCCTTGCCATTGGATGTTAAGTGTACATCGTATGGGCGACTACTGGGTTGACAAGTTAGACCCCAACTGGGTCGTGTCACGTGGAGTGACAGTCATCTTAATGATCCAAAACTCCAAAGTCTTATATGACGAACTGTCGAGTCGATCACGTCTGGGTTTAGCCATGAAATCAGATTGCCATGTTGACAGTACCACTCGTCGGACTTTTTGAAAAGTCACATCAGATGGAATCTGTTACAAAGTCATTCAGATTCCTGTCATGGTTGCTCTCATGGAAGGAGACTGATCAGGCCTGCTCGCAGTGTATGGACAACACCGAAATCATGGCTGGTCGCACTGGAGTGAGCACATATGGCCAAATTCTCTCTTTATAGGATCTCTCATCTCAACATCTCATCATGTTCCTCTTGTACCTTGCGGTGTCGAGGTGAAGTATAAACTTCGTGAGAGTGCCCGGTTATGGGCTTCGTATATCGACATTCCCATGGATTCTGTTATTCCCTCCGTCCAACGTTTACGTGGTCGGCCTCTTCCTCTGTTTCCATCTGGTCTGTACATCATTGCTTGTTGTGGCATGCTGTTGACTGGTAGCCTACATGCATGGCCAAACCATTTGACTTGCTGCTTTCTAATAAAATCTAGAGCAGCTTTAACCCCCACTTTAGTCCTGATTTCTTCATTTCTGATCTTATCTCTTCTTGATACGTTGAGTATTCTTCTCAGGAACCTCATTTCTGTTGTTGTGATTTTTCTTTTCTCTTTTTCTGTCATTGTCCAGGTTTGGCATTGGTAGCACAGAGTTGGTAGGAAGATTGTGTTGTAAAGTGCTTTCTTAGTAGTTATTGATACATGTTTGTTCTTTAGTATTGGTGCCATTTGTCCAATGAGTTGATTTGCCTTATTGCACCTATTTTCGATCTCGTCTTCTGATCTGCCATTTGATGATATTATACTTCCTAGGTACTTGAAGCTCTTTACTTGTTTCAAGGGATGTTCGTTTAGGTGAATTGTTGCTGTTTGTTCTTCTTTAGTTATAGTCATTACCTCTGTTTTGCTTGTGCTAATTTTCATGTTATGTTCCCTACACATTTCGTTTAGACTATTCATGTGGTCTTGTAATTCAGCTTCTGATTTTGCTATTAGTGCTTGGTCGTCCGCAAACAGGAGTTCTCTAATGGTTAGATTTGCAGATGGTTCTTCTTCTGTGTTCTCGTCATGCGGTATTCTTGCTGTCTCTGCTTGGCTGGTTTCTTTACATATGTTGTCTATATATGTTATGAACAAGAGAGGGGACAGGACACAACCTTGTCGTACTCCAGATCTTATGGTGAAGGGTTCTGAGTGTCCTCCAGTTGCTCTCACTATGCATTCACTGTTGTTGTATAAACTTCTACATAGGTTTGTTAGATGTGTACTCACTCCATATTGTTTAAGGATTTCCCACAGCTTGTTTCTATCTACCCTATCGAATGCCTTTTCTTGGTCAACAAAGGCTAAGTAGAGTGTTTCATTGAATTCAATTGATTTTTCTATAAGTTGTCTAAGAGCAAAAATGGCGTCTGTGCATCCTTTGTTTTTCCTAAATCCAAGCTGCGTTTCGCTTAGCTGGGGTTCTAAAGTAGTTCGTAATCTTTTTTCAAGAATTTTGCAAAATATTTTCCCAGTATGACTCAACAGTGAAATGCCTCTGTATTGTGTGCAATCTCTTTTGCTGCCTTTGTTTTTCCAAATTGGGATAATTATGGCGTTTCCCCAGTCTCGTGGTGTCTGTTGTTCTACCCAAACATGGTTGAATAGTCTATGTAGCCAAGCTGTTCCTACTTCCCTTGCTGCTTTAATTAGTTCATTTGGTATTTCATCCTGTCCTGGTGATTTGTTCAATGGGGCTAATCTCATGGCTTCTATAATTTCTTCTTTTAGTATGTCTTTATAGGATAACAGCCTGAATACAACTGTTGAAGACAAACCCTGCAAGGAAAGGATTGAGTGAGAACATTCGGCAACCACACTGACATACATAGCACTCATAATAAATACATGCTATCAGATTATGAGTAACCACTTATCACGGGTTACTGGATCCTATCCATCACATAAAAGGTTGAGGCATGAGTGCACATCCGTTGTCAGGCAGCACCAATAATTGCTCGTCTGGGAGGCACGATTTCAGTAAGTACCGATCTGGCCGTAGCAGTACCCTTGTCCCCTCATGCTGGTATCTCCCACTCTCTCTTCTCTCTTCTCCCTCTTCACCCAACAATGTAACATATGTAAATCTGACATAAGTGTAGGTGTCATATCTCATGTAGAATTGTCCGTTCGGACAATTCCCTGTCATCATCATCATCATCATCATCATCATCATCATCATCATCATCATCATCATCATCATCATCATCATCATCAGATTCTCTTCTGTGATCCCCGTCCCAGCTCAAAAGAGAAACCATCCTTGTTACCCCCTTTCCCAT
Source organism: Cepaea nemoralis (assembly GCA_014155875.1). NCBI lineage: Eukaryota > Metazoa > Mollusca > Gastropoda > Stylommatophora > Helicidae > Cepaea > Cepaea nemoralis. Next base: position 220,041 of record JACEFZ010002374.1, read on the forward strand.
AGAAGGCAAAGAGAAATATAAATATACATGACCTCACACCTCATGTAGATGGCGAAAGTCCAACCCCGTTGCCTTACCCCGTTAATTAGCGGTAGGCAGAGTGTGAACGGTTCTATTGGTCTGCTAGTACCAGTCATCTCATATTCAGAAGGCTGCAAGCCTCTCATCCCCTAATTCCTGTCGTCTCTCGATTTATAGAAGTACCCTCCACCTTATCACCCTACCCATAGTATAGGTGTCCCCAGACAATGAGGATATCGTAGAGTAAAGTGTAGAGTATAAGCCGTAACTTTCGACTCGGAACGCGCTGTACATTCACACGTCGTTCTTTCCAGAATTGCGAGGAAAATACACATCACGACCCCACATGAAATAAATCAACACCACAAAGCCACTGAACAAACCAACAGCATATTCTCGTGAAATCAATCAGCACATTCCCCTGGAATATAATAACACTACATTCTCGTGGAATATTTCAGAACCACATTCCCTTGGAATCCAGCAGCACCACATTGCCTTGGAATAAACCACAGTGCCCTCTTTAAGTCTCCTCTTTAATGGCTGGGTAAACATCCGTATGTCCTTCTTTATCTTCACCTAGAGACGGCAGTATCTCCACCTCCACTGTTTCGATTTCCTCATTCTTCATCTCTCTGTCTTCAACTTTGCTATGCACTTTTTCGAATAACTCATCAATTTTTTGCTTCATATTTTCTTCTTCTTTGTCACACCATTCCAGCACAGCTGTAATAAATGGTTCTAAATGCTCTCCTTTTAAACGGTGCCTTATGCCCCACTGTCTCGCTGACTCTAAGAAAAGTGTGCGCGCATCCATGTTATCTTCTAGTGCCTGGGAACGTGAGTCCATATTTGCTACTAGCTATAGTCAGATAAGAGACTATGCATCTTGTATATATCAACCTTAGAGCTAAGCTTGAAAGGACAAGCGTGAAACACTGATAGCCGACAAAATAAAAAATAACTATGCGTAGAGTTTCGCCTCATCAGTGAAAGACTACTGAAAGGTTCTATTAGAGTATCTTGCAGTAGCAGTGAGGATGTTGTGAGATATGTAATACACAGTAATAAATAATAATATTTAAGTAAAAAAACATTAAAATTACCTTCATAATGAACATGCCATGTGTCAGCATTAAATGGAAAACAGTCAAGCAAGTAACTCATCCAACACATCAATGCACATATGATTAAAGTGGTCACTTATCACAAAATTATGAATGATACCACTGAATGATGCAATTAAAAACAATTATCACGAAAATTATAGATTTCTTATAAGTTACTATTTTATTATATTTTATATACTTAAACAAAATATCTATACTCTGCGACTTACTCAACTAAAACTAGCTACGTTTTATATTATTCTATTTTGATGACCGAATATTACAAGAGTTTACTTTTACAAATCGTTTGATTACGGTCTATTACCGGATCCTATTGCAAACCAGAAGTGCGAAATGAAATCCCAAACTGAATCCCAATTTGTTAGACATGAGTGAAGTACTTCACAGAAAGCTGTCGGGCGAGCACCGAATTTGTCAGAAACGTATGGCACCGCCGCCAAGTTAAGTACTATCACTTGCGTGCAACCTCATTTTCTTCCGTAATTGACTCGTGACAAAATCTATGGAGCTGAAATAAAGATTACGCAGCAAGATACCCAAGAGTACATCTTAGAATGGTTATTTACTGTGTATAATTAGCTAGTCATGGTATACCCAAGGAGTGGGAAAGGGAAGGTCAGATGCCTAGATTTATATCTGCTACTGAACTTCTAGACAGGGCAGGGTTTTCTTCCTGACAAAACTCTCCTCCCTGGTGTGTAATTAATCACCCGCCAAGGTAAGCAAGACAATTGCTTCCTTTAGAAAAATAGTAAAACGATTGAACTCTGAGTTAAAACAAACTACAACTCTTTAATATCTATCAAGATCAAAAATTAAAACAACATGATGTGGGTGGTAAGATAATATTGGGTAATGTTAGTTTACACCAACATACCAAAGTACAAATCATAACTGGTGTGGTTGGTGCATGAAATCCAGGTGAGAAGATGCCTCAATCGCCTCTCATCAAACTCCAATAAGCTCCGATAGGCTTAGACAGGGTCCGCTATGGTTAGCTAAGATCCCCTATGGTCAGCTAAGGGTAGCCGGTTGGTATTCAGAACCAGTGTTCACCACCTGGTCCCTCCTCGTTGTCGTCGAAGAGAAAACATGGTTCTCTTGGCGAGAATAAATTCAAAAATGTGTCTTGTCTTTAGTTCTATTGCAATACAATCTTAGGTAATACACACAAACTACACACATCGACATTGACACGTCTTTCAGTGTCTCTCTTCCAGTTTTACTGCATGCACTCTCCTATTTCTCTCCCCCCCCCTCTCTCTCTCTCTCTCTCTCTCTCTCTCTCTCTCTCTCTCTATATATATATATATATATATATATATATATATATATATATATATATATATATCTATATATATATATATATATATATATATTCTACATCTCTCTCCTGCATTCTAGTCGTGGAGGTCTTTTCCAGTAGTCGAACACGCCTGTAGTTACATCTGATACCTTCCATTGTAACGCTCCCGTTATAAGAAATGAAATGTCCTAAGTCCATGTTGCTTATTCAGACACAGGTTCTTTACAGTCGCTCCGTCAAAAGTTGTTTCATCAAATCAAATGGCCAATAGAGTTATTAGAAGACCACCGGGCTTAGGTGCCGGTGGTCCGTCTTTGTGCCAGGCCTCAGTGAGGTACAACGAACACTCGTTCATCACACACTGAAAGAGCTAAGCGCACCATACACCCGGTACATAGTGTGGGTAATGTCTTCACCAATACATCTCTGCTACAAATACAAACATTCTAGTAACATATACTATTTTTAAATGTGGTTACATATTAAATGCGAGCCCGCTATGGTACTAGACAATATGCCTATTCGAGTTGCTCATAACACTAGCACAAAACTATTCATCCTGGTGGATTAACACCATATGACAGACAATCTTTCCAACATATACTAAACATTATTCATGGCAACCTTAAAAGTATTAGTAGTAACAATTCAAAATAGGCATGTAATTGTATTGTTAATAATAACATACCGAATAAAATAGTAATTCTATAACATACAACGAAATGAGACAATAAAATGTTCTCACAGGAGCAACAACCACGGGAGAGTCGAAATGTAGGTATGCCCGATCTGTCCTTACTTAGCCACTGATGTGGTGAAGGATTAATAGAAACATAGTCATTTAACCATCTTCTGTACAACAAATGTACTTAACAATATGAAACCATGCTAGTTCCCATTGAATAGCTTACAACAAGCCGACAAATGAAGGTCCCGAATTTACATGCTGTCGTTAGTGGCTAGAAACAATTATTCCTAGAAACTTCAAACAGCACAAGAGTCAGACTTATGAAATTGATACATATAATTCATTTCGTACCTGATACTAGAATGGGCACATCTGATTAGACTATTAAAGATAGACTATTAAAGATATATATATATATATATATATATATATATATATATATATATATATATATATATATATATATATATATCGATTCTTATTTACCTGTCTACTTTATAACTTCTCACTCTACATTTAGTTTCCTGATTCACGCATCGTGTCGCTTCACACCTTTGCATAGTAGTAATTTCCAGCCACGGGTCAGTCTCGCATTTTCCAGTCTGAGTAGTTCATTATCAGTCCAACACTCCACACCTTGGATCCCTGGATACCCATTTTATCCGAGTGAAGGCTCCAGATAGTCTGACAATATGTTTAACCCGGGAGTCTTATCAAGCAGGGATTTGATCTCTACTCTTTCCTCTGTAGGTCCCCATTACAGGTGTTGAATTTGAGCTTGTCTTTAACAGTAGAAATCAGACGGTATTAGTTTTCACTACTGACCGTCTTCGTGTGTAATCTTACGTCATAGCTAGGTAGAGAGTTGCCTTGAACAATGACGCGCAGTTACGTAATATGGTTTCAAACGTCGAGCACACGTTATTCAGATTGTTAGATGCTATGAATACCGTTGTTTTATTCTTCCTTAATTTCTCCTTTATTTGTCCATCATGAATGTAGATCAAGATCCCTTCTGGGATGATATACGCGCGTCATGCGATGGATATAGAGAATGAGTAAGATAGCAATTGAAGAATCTGTTCCACCTTTTGCCATGTCACGGAAATATGCCAGCATATAAATTGTTTCATGCTTTTGGAGATCGTAAGATGTGGAGAAGATGCATTACCAATGCCATTTTGAAAGGTACTTAATTATAATTTAATCATCATCACCATCCCGTGCCTTGCCAGCTGGCGTCGGCGCTCATACATCTCATAAAATTGTGATCTCCGAAGGCGTGGATACATTCTTGTGTTGACTCTCTTCCGTGTCATGACACAAGACTGCGATAAAGTAATAATAGAATAATCATATAAATTTTATTTTCTTGTGGAATTCGAACTCCAGCCAGCCTTCAGCTCGGTTAAAAGACGTGTTCTGACAAATACAACCTGTTTTCAAAAGAATAAAATGATTTTTAAGAATATAATATACATATATTAACGATTAAAAGGCGTGTTATGTGCATCACGGTTGAACACCCGAAACGCAACGACATATTATCGTTAAATGAAAGGTAGTTGCATATATTCGAGTATTTTAGCTAGTCAAGTAATATCTCATCTCATCTTATTCATGTTCTACCTTGCGGTGTCGAGGTGGGTCATCCACAGCGGGAGAGTGCCCGTTTATGGGTTACATATATCGTGAATATAATAGATTATGTTATTCCATCTGTCAGTCGTTTACATGGTTGGCTTTTTCTTCTGGTTCCGTTTGGTCTGTACGTCATTGCTTGTTGTGGTATACAGTTTGTTGTTAACCTTGTTATGTGTCAAAACCATTTAATTTGCCATTTTCTGATAAAATGTAGCATTGCTATAATCCCCACTTAAGTCATAATTTCTTCATTTCTGATGTTCTCTCATTTTGACACTGACACAAAGTGAATGTTGACTAAGTGACAGATAGAATGGCTATGGTTGTGTCTAGGGTATGTCCTTGTAAAAATGTGATGTTGAACACAGATTAACCAAGATGCATCACAACCAAACACCAGTCAGTGAACAAGCGTTAATTTGCGCACATAATATTCCTTTAATTCTGAATTAACACAGACACATGTAGCATATAAATCCAGGAACAATAATTCTCTAAGAATATATCTCCATCCAAATGGAACACTTCGAATAACACTGCCTCTCACGGCTACTAAATCTCGTCCCACACGACAGGTATACTAGCCTCTCTCTAGGCCCGACTCAAAGTAACCCACTCTGGGTCTCGAATTCCACTCACTATCCCTGGAACCCACAGTGCGGAGTTATCTTCCGAACTCCGTCACAATTCTTCACTTTCTCAGACCACGACCTTCTCCTGGTCCGGTCTAAACTCAACTCCCTCTCAGCTCGGAGTCCAAACATCAACTGATCTCCGTCAATCTTTGTCCCTCTCTTTTCAACAATTCTATCCCCCACAATGCTTCACACACAACACACAACCTCACTGCTCCAACTGTCTGCCTCACCAGCTGACTTCTTCTCAGCTCCCCCTTTCAATTACTGTCTTCTCATTTTCGCCCTCTGGGGACTTACTATCCGCCCTATTTTATCTCGTGAACTGTTTATATTGTATGGCCACTCACCTTAATGCCAATGACCACAGGCATGTGTCACTACCCCACCCTCAAAAGAAAACATCGTTTTCAAATGTTGGGAAACTAATACTTATCAAATATGTGACCCAGACACATTGCCTGGGTAGTCGTAAGTATAAATCCAACTTACTCTAGCTACAAGACTAAATAATACATCAAATGCTCATAGTACACTCCCATATTCCCCAAACATAAATACAGCCATCTTTCTATCTTGTGTACCAATGCATGAACTAATACATGGCATAATAATCCAAATAACATAGAAAAGCATTATACTTATGTACCCGCTGGTCTATTACTATCTTCAATAACACGCAAACCATGTAACCTTGCTAATACTGGTCCATAAATAAATGTCGAGGCGCTGCATTGCCTCTGTCTTCCATCAACTATCTGGAGAGTTTGTGTATCGACCATATATCAGGTGGTTCTTTTCTTGCATCAACCCACCTCTGATTCCTGTCGATGCTGTGTCTACCCTTCATGTACCCATGACTCATGGTACCTCTACAATTACAACATATGTTTGCTATCCCTAGCCCTGGGTCAGTAATGTCGCGAACACTCTTTTGACCTGACTCAACTTTCCCATCTGCATATTGCACCGTTACACTTGCGTCTCTGTTTAGTCTGAACTTGTTATTCAATCTTGGCCCATATATCTGGCACCTTTCTTTCTGCTGCATACGCCTTATGCCTATGTGCCCTGCACATGCACTATCCTGAGCTGTTCTAGTATATCGGTCTCTGTGTGCTAAAGGTATTGCTACTTGCCCACGTGCAGTTCCACTATCTGAAAAGCGGCGAGTGAGAACATTGTTCTTCCTCTCGAAGCACCATCTACCTTTCTTTGACTGCCTATGTTCTACTCTCCTACACCCTTGGGAACATTTGTTCAGAGTAGTATCTTGTCTCTGGGAGCCACTAGCACTATATTTGGGATCCATTCTCATCTGCTCAGCTGTACTATCCTTGTCCTGAGTTCCTGTGTCTACTTCAAGTGCCTCTTCTACCTCAGCTATACTCTCTAATTTAGGTTCTCTTGTGGTAACTATCTCATTACTGCTTACACTATATTTTTGGTCCCAATAAACTATTTCCTCTTCTGTACAATCTTTAACTCCTATAACATTTCCTATGATGCAAATCATGCCACTGGTGAGTCTAAAACACACTGCTGTCACTCTTCCAGTGATATATGGTGTTTTTACTGTTATCACGGCTAATGGGTAGAACTTCTACTGTCCCATTAAATGTTATGGATCTAATCTTTTTTCCCTGTATAATCCGAGGGATCTACTAAGCTCTTTCTCACCCCGATAGGACGTACATCCGGAATCCCTAATTGTTAACGCTGGCCTATCATTAACAAACCCGTGATGCATCTTCAGACTTCCTCCTTCATGCACTGCTGATCCTGCTTTCACTGTATGACCACATATTAGAACTGGCTGACTGTCTTTTTCAAAAAGAGGTTTGCACCCACTACAATCTTCATTGTTCAGCGTCTCAATTACTTGAGCTGCATTTGAGTGCTCTGTTTCTCTCATCCTACATTGATGACTGAGATGCCCCTTCTTTCCACATTTGAAACAAGATGATCTCCTTCCTTGCGTACTTGTTGGCTCACTGGCTGGCTTGCACGTCACACTCGTGCTGCCTTGTGTCTCCAGCTCCCACAATTCCAACATCCGGCATAATTTGGACGTCTCTGGAAGTTCCCTCTTCTATATGGGTACCGTCCTACTCTACCAACATTGTTTCCCTCGGAAACCATTATCTTGAAGTTCTTGCTGCTCACCTTTCTGTGCTGAATCCACACTTTTCGCCCTTGGTCTGATGACTGGATTCTGGTCCTGTTTAGTGTACGCTGCACAGACTATTTCCTCACTCATTAGTTTCCCAATAGAACTGTTAGGATGTGCAGTCATGTAATTTTGCCCTAACTGAGACATTGTGTCTATGTCCTTTGGCTTACGTTCCTCAAAGAAAGCTACTAAATTGGTATTGACATGAAGCTAATACTTTGTCTCTTAACACTAAATCTACTAATTTATTAAAATCTTTCCCTACTTCTGCGAGCTCCATCCATTTGTTAAATGTGTTCTTTACTGTGTTAACAAAGTCTGTGAAATCACCTTTGGCACTAACTGTCTAAACTTTGTTCTATATCCATGCTCAGTGAGTTGGAACTTTGTGAGGAGACGTTGACGCAAATAGTGTAGTTGTTTCTTTCTTCCACAGGTAAATTAAACATTGTATCTAGAGCCTTACCCGTAAGAAACTCTCCAAGTCGCATCGCATACTCTTTCTCTGGAATACCTAACGCTTTGGCTGATGCCTCGAACCTGGCCAAATAATTTTCAAGTTGGTCCCAGTCTGTAAAATATGGCAGTTTTAATCTCTGTGACGACTGCGACGGTCTTCTGCTTTCCTCACTTTGACCTTTCGAAGATAGTTCTAATTTTCTGAGAGCACTTTCAGCTTCCATCTTAATCTTCTCTTTCTCAATTTCCATTTTCATTTGTGTCTCTTCCTGTAGACGCTTGTTTTCTATTTCAGCCAACTTTACTTGTGTCTCTTTCTCTTCCTGTAGACGCTTTGCTTCAGCTACCTTTTCTTCCTGTAGGCGTTTTGCCTCGCGTTCATTATGCCTCTCCTCTCTTTCAATCTGTTTTTGTTCTTTTGCTTCAGCATACTCCTGTAACTCTTTACCTTTCAGGCCTATTCGTTCACCTGCTTCAATATATTCCATTAAAGTAGGCATCTTGTACTTGTGGACACGTTGCTGTCTGTCAGCCAACTATAAATATGACGACTCTGCTGTTAGTCTCTGGTCACTTCCCCAAGTACACCAGCACTCCCTGTGTACGTAAATTCGTAGTGCTAAAATATCACTCTGTACTCACCCAGTCACTCTATAAGCACTAGGTAGTGAGGGGGGGAATATTAACTATACTCCCTCGTATATATATATATATATATATATATATATATATATATATATATATATATATATATATATATATATATATATATATATATATATATATATATAAAATAACTGTAGAACAATTCCTGGAAATAGTTGTAAACATACATACACATACACAAATGAATGATACACACTAAGTGCCAACTACTAAACGCTAGACGCATAGGCCGGTGAAACGCAGATGGATGATTACATAGAAATAAAAACCACTGACATAAACATGCCCATGAAAGACCATACCGTGCGCATAATATAAACTGACAGATACCATCTAGATAGAAGCTGTTTTAACATAAGAATTACACCGATACCATATATCCAAAGAAATCAAATATCATATGTAACCGTAAAGAAAGAACAGTAAAAAGAACAAATATAAAATGAATAATGTACATAGATCTGACGATAGACACTTGGACACCGTGTATAATGTCGAGACGACCCAATGCCACAGCACAAAACAAACTGACTCGTCAGCTGCCTCTCAACAACATACAATGTGCACCTAGAAACTTCACCTTTGCTTTGTCTCCCGCATTTCGAGAAACAATGCAAAAATATCCTACTTATTACGAACACTAGGACCACATACAAATAATTACAGTAACGCACAACAACAATACTTAGGACGATGAAGAACAACAGAAGCAAACAAGGGTTGCCGACACCAATGCGATGGTAGAATCTTACAAAAGTCCTTAGTTTGTTTTTAATAGTGTCCGAAAATCGCCTGGAAATGTCTGTCCGTTCCTGTTTTGAAAAGATTACGACGTTAGATTCCCACAATGAATTAATGTTCTGATGCGTTGTCACTTTTTGTTGACGTGGTGACACGATTTTCGACTGTCGTAAAAGTTTAAGATGATGGTAATTATCCCAACGCCTTGTATCTTCACAGTCCGTAACGTTTTGGTAACCCTCCCTGTAGAGTTGGCCTGTGATTGTATAATGTATGTGAACGCTCTTGTTTTGCCAGAAATATTGGGTTTTCGTTGCGTTTTGGGGAGCCGAAAATACCTTTAAAATCAATGAATGTTTATCTGCGTAGTCACTGTCGCTTTGAAGTGATGGTATGGTTTCACTGTTGCTGACCAGGTTAAATCAACGAATGGCAGAAAATGATCACGCGCTTTAAATCCGTTTTGCAAGTCTTTTTTGGTGAAGAAATGCGCTTATACTTGCGAAGACGGCACCTGAATGACTGTTGTGGTTTGTCTCCTGATGACCCGATGATGACACACACACAAAGACATTAAACGTAAATCCTCGTTTCAGTAGAAAAACAACGTGTTTATCTCGTTCTACTCTGGACAATTTTTCAGTAACTTTCCATTGTCCACGGCCTTGAACCCACCGGTCATCTCTGTTTCGCTTTATCACAATAATCCGTGCAGAAACTTTTACTTTTCTGTGGAGCAACGATTGTCACCTTTGTGTGTTCCCCACACTTTACTCCTATAACTCCCTCCTCCTGGCGAGTTTTTAACCATGAATTACCCTCGTAACTCCCCTGGCGCCCCTTTCCGTCTTATTATCTGCACCGAACTCTGAAGACGCCGTACACACACACACTCGCTGTCCACAAGTTCACCTGACCTTCACCTTTGGCGCCTGTCTATTTTTCGTGAACAAAGTAATGTCCGGAAATTTTCCGTTATCCACAAATACTTCGCTGTCCTCGTAAACAGCACTGACCCTCTCCCCACTCTGGCTGTGGTGGGGAACTGTTCCTACCCCCTTCGGTCACACCTCCCGATGAATCAACAACTGTCAGTTTTCTCTGTTCTCAGTACTCTACCTGTACTGAACACTGGCCTTGACCCTCTTGTCAACCCAATTTGTCCGTGGAGACTCACACTTTCCACCGTCCTCACCCGTCGTTTTACCTGTGGTGAATTCTTAACCTATCGCCCTGCAACCACACTGTGAAATTGCTCACTTTCTGTTATCTTTGGTTTCTAATTTTGTCTTTATCTCCAACAGCAATCCTGTCCACTTGAACTGTCTGTCGTGTATTTGCCGCGCGCTGACTGTTTTTTGATGTACTGTGGTGGCCTTTCGTGAACTCTCTGCTAGCCAGTTCCCGCACAGGAGAAACCCGTGTTTATATTGTGGACACCCTTTCCCCGTCTACTCTCCCCACTCCGAGTGAGAAATGATATTTTTACCTGGTTTCTCGTGGACTCTGTATTAATTCTCCGACACTTTTGAAATGCTTTGTCTACTGAAAATGGTGTTTATTCTTGACAGGAGAGCCCTCATAATTATTGTTGTAATTGGGCATCCGACTAATGTCTCTGATGTTAGTATTCTCTCTAATCGACGAGTTCACAGATAAACGGAATGACACCAATGTCTATATTGTTCTTGATCGGACGAAGCCTCCCAGAAATCTTCTCTGACACAAAGTGAATGTTGACTAAGTGACAGATAGAGTGGCTATGGTTGTGTCTAGGGTATGTCCTTGTAAAAATGTGATGTTGAACACAGATTAACCAAGATGCATCACAACCAAACACCAGTCAGTGAACAAGCGTTAATTTGCGCACATAATATTCCTTTAATTCTGAATTAACACAGACACATGTAGCATATAAATCCAGGAACAATAATTCTCTAAGAATATATCTCCATCCAAATGGAACACTTCGAATAACACTGCCTCTCACGGCTACTAAATCTCGTCCCACACGACAGGTAGGCATATACTAGCCTCTCTCTAGGCCCGACTCAAAGTAACCCACTCTGGGTCTCGAATTCCACTCACTATCCCTGGAACCCACAGTGCGGAGTTATCTTCCGAACTCCGTCACAATTCTTCACTTTCTCAGACCACGACCTTCTCCTGGTCCGGTCTAAACTCAACTCCCTCTCAGCTCGGAGTCCAAACATCAACTGATCTCCGTCAATCTTTGTCCCTCTCTTTTCAACAATTCTATCCCCCACAATGCTTCACACACAACACACAACCTCACTGCTCCAACTGTCTGCCTCACCAGCTGACTTCTTCTCAGCTCCCCCTTTCAATTATTGTCTTCTCATTTTCGCCCTCTGGGGGACTTACTATCAGCCCTATTTTATCTCGTGAACTGTTTATATTGTACGGCCACTCACCTTAATGCCAATAACCACAGGCATGTGTCAGACACATTGAGTATTCTTCTCAAGAATCTCATTTCCCTGTTTGAATTTTTGTTTTCTCTTTTTCTGTCATTGTCCATGTTTGGCATTGGTAGCCTAGAGTTGGTAGGAAGATTGTGTTGTAGAGGGCTTGTGTAGAGCTATTGATACGCGTTTGTTCTTTGGTATTGGTCTTTTCAATTAGCTGGCTTTCCTTATTGCATCCATTTTCGATCTCGTCTTCTTATTTGCCATTTCATGATATTATACTTCCTATATACTTGAAGCTCTTTACTTGTTTCAGGGGGGATTTCATTTTGATGAATCTTTAAAGTGTTGCCTTCTTCGGTTATTGTCATTATCGCTGTTTTTCTGATATTAATTTTCATGTTAGTATCCTTACACACTTCGTTTATTCTATTTATTTGCACTTGTAATTCTGCTTCTGATTTTGCTATTAATGTTTACTCGTCCACAAATAGGAGCTCTTTAATGGTGTAATTCAATGTGTGTTATTCTTCCGTGTTCTATTCGTCATGCGGTGTTGCTATGGTTTCTATTTGGCTGATTTCTTTACATACGCTGTCTATATATGTTATGAACAAGAGGGGGACAGGATACAACCTTGTCGTACTCCGGATGTTTTGGTGAATGGTTCAGAGTGTCATCCGTTTGTTCTTACCGTACGTTCACTGTAGTAGTATAAACTTCTACACAAGTTTGTTAGATGTGCACATACTCAATATCGTTTAAGAATTTCCCACATCTTATTTCTATCTACTATATCAAATGCCTATTCGACAAAGGCTAAGTAGCGTCGACAAAGGCTAAGTAGAGTATTTGATTAAATTTGATTGATTTTTCTATGAGTTGTCTAAGTGTAACGCTGGCATCTGTACATACTTTTGTTTTCCTAAATCCAAGCTGTTTCACTAAGCTGGCGTTCTATTGTAGGTCGTATTCTTTTCTCTAGAATTTGCAGAATATTTTTTCCAGTATGACTCAAAAGAGGAATGCCTCTTTATTGTGTGCAGTCTAGTACTGTGGGCTACATAAATGTGACCGTTTGCTTCGAACATTACTTATTTTTAAATATGTTATTTTATATCTATTATTATTGATCTTATGTAAGTCATGTGGATGTCTAATAGTATTACTGTCAAATAAACGATTCGATAAAATTTAGGTTGGAAATATTCTGTATTTTTCTACCTTTGTACATTTGACTTGTTTTCGAAGAGATAATGATTTAAATAGACATTTTTAAAAATGCCATCATACCAAAGGATAATAGGTCATAAGGATAATTCTAGCACATTACGATCAATAGCGTTTGTATATATTGTGCAGTCGTCTGCAAATAGATTGCAGGACGATGACAAATATAAGGGAAGATCATTTATATAAATGGCAAATAACAGAGGGCCAAGTATAGACCCCTGAGGTATTCCGGTATTAATGGTAATGGCTTGGGATAGAGATTTCTTGTGTGATACTACTTGTTTTCTGTCTAATAAGAATGAGTTTATTAATGTCACTATATTAAAGTTTACTTTCATTGTTTCTAGTTTTTTTTAAAATTAGGATAGTATGATCTATTATATCGAATGCTTTTTTAAAGTCTATAAACATCGTTCCACATAGAGTATTGTTGTTAATATTTTGATGCCAGTTCTCTATCATGTTTGCTTATGCAACTGGGAGTGTGGCGCATTGAGCAAGACACGACTGGGTCAGCATGCTAGCTGTTACTGAGGTGTTTTCAATAAAAGTTTTGAAATCGATGGGACACCATCCTTCTTCAGTTGTTCTTCAGTATGCTAACAGTGTCAGGAGTCGGTAGTTGAACGAGCCTGAGGAATGAATACCCATTAACCCCAAACATTGCCATGGCAATGATGATGATATTGTAGGTGGATTTAGTATTTCGTCTAATATAAAGAGTTCGCAATTTTCTGAATCAGTTATTTCAAGGCTTGCTTCTTTGGATATAATATCTATATGCACAGGCTAAATAGCAACGGGGATAGTAAACATACCTGTCTCACTCATATATTGACTGCTAACATATCTAATATACCTCTTTGTGGCCAGAGTATTATAGACAGTGTGATCACAAATTATTCAGTAGTTACTTGATTTCTGAGATATCTTCCACTGTATTGATTTTCATGTTTATAAGATGGTGTATGTGTAATGAAACCTCTTGAGTTTAATTTTTGTTACGCAGATGGTGATTTGATGTAAATCTACAAACGATGATGTCATGTAGAGTTTGTATAAATTACGTTAGTACCTTCGAGTAAAAAGCACATAACAACAAGCAGGTCTGGCAAGGTCTTCAACTTTGAGATCTTTACGACTCTTTATGTACAAACTGTAAAGCTCCTTCTTCGGATGATCTGGACATCGGAGCAGCTAAGTACGTATTAATATGTCCTTACAGCTCCTGGAGCTGATGTTATACGTGGAAAGACGGGTTTTCAATATAATTCCCAATGGTCGAAGACAAATGGCCATCTGTAATGCTTATCTGTGACAGGAGTAGTTCTGAAAATTCGAATCAGAGAAAAAAACTATGAGAGGAAAGTCAACAGTGAAAAGTTGCTGCAGAAACATACATACACAAGACCCCTATAACAATGCTAATGTAAATGAAAGGTAGTAACAATGCAGATACTGCCGTAACAATTTACATGTTACGTCTCATTTCAACGAGGTTAACTAGATCATTGTATATTAATTAGCAGTAACCAGCTCCCATCTTTACTGCCTCGAAAATTCGCTACTACTCGATTGTAGAAGACTGATTTCTAAACCGAAATATCTAAGTGGAAACAAGCTTAAATCAGCCAGTACTGACTGAGGAGTTGAACTGCAGATCACAATACAAGTGACTGCGCGAGTCACAAGCGTTTGATGAGACACCATCTTCATTTAATTATTTCATTGACTATTCTTAGCATTATGTAGTCACACATTACAAGGTAAAGACTGGACCAGAAAAGAATAGTATATTCACAGCTCACATATGGAACATATTAAATATAAAGGATAAAGTCAAGAGGATTGATTTGATTGCAACGGAGTTTATCCCATCTGGCTCGGTCTCTCTCCTCAGATCGACAAGCAGGTTCCCGAAAGTATCACACAAAGCACGAACACCGTAGCTCCAGCGACAACCCCCTCACCCTCAGCAGTCTCCAGGAAATCTGCAGTCATTGACCACGTTTGCATTACTACTAAGTAAATGCCAGCTTCTTCGAAATAGTCATGTTTATGTGTATAATACTGTTTTACAATATTAATGGTGCCAGTACTGCATCACTAAAGGGAGATTTGATGCATGATAAGGCAGATGTGGTGAAGGTCCGCTGTGAGAATGTGAACGGTGCAGAAGAACTGATAGACTATTAGGGTACAGAGAATGCAACAGCAAATAATCAAAAGATCTGGTCTACTGTCGTCATTCAGAGGTAAAGCAAGACGGAAATATAATTAAATTGCAAGGGAACCATTAATGTTGAAACTCGTCGCTGGCTGTTGAAGATGAGGACTGAGCTCTTATGGGAATGGATCTAGTGCATTGATGTTGGTTCTTGACTCCACTCAAGTAAACTTTTAGGAATCAATTAATTAGGAGCATAAAGTAATATACAGTACATAATAAGATTTATGTCGACATTTGGAATAATAATATAAGATTATTGTTGTCATTTAGACATTTATAGTTTGGTATAAGGTCCTTATCAACATTTAGAACGACATAACATTATGAAAATTACTATAGTCGTTTAGAGATTTAGAGTAGGTATAAGATCCTTATCGATATTCAGAATAAAATAACAGTATGAGATTACTATTGTCATTTAAACAGTTAAAGTATAACATTACTATTTATATTAAAATTGAAGACATTTTGAGTAGAGTATAATATCTCTATCCACATTTAGAATAACATAACAGACAGCGATTACTGTTGACATATAAAACAATCAGAGTTATGAGTATAATATTGATATTGATGTTTAGATTATATCTGCCATGTACTGAAAAGACTCTGGAAAGAGTCAACGGTAAAAGAACTGAGAAGACGGGACAGAAATACTAGATCCCAAAAGAGTTAAACAAGAAAAGAGTGAACAATTGTCACCAATCAGTGTAGCTTAGTAGCAACGACATAAAATACTGAATAGTTGTCGCAGCGAAATAGCGACGATAGAAAATAAAGTAAAGCAGTAGGAACGATATCTATAATTATAAAGATTATTCAGTCACGTGAGAGAGAGAGAGAGAGAGAGAAAGAGAGAGAGAGAGAGAGAGAGAGAGAGAGAGAGAGAGAGAGAGAGAGAGAGAGAGAGAGAGAGAGAGAGAGAGAGAGAGAGAGAACGAACGAACAAACGAACGAACGAACTTTATTTTCAAAGGGTAACAAATTGGGCACGCAGGCCCGTCTTACATTCGGCCCTTCCAATCACTCATCTTTCGTTAATCAGTGCATAGTGCATTCACATAGGAAAAAAACATTGTCAAATGAATGTTGTAAACATAAACAATGCATGCTACCATGTTATGAGACAAATTTCCCACCCACCCACCCATCCCCTATCCATCATCCGCGTGTCCCCCACACACACATCCATCACCCAACCACACATACCCACAGAGAGAGAGAGAGAGAGAGAGAGAGAGAGAGAGAGAGAGAGAGAGAGAGAGAGAGAGAGAGAGAGAGAGAGAAATCGTCACGTGACGGAAGAGAAGTGGGGTACTAAAGACAAAGAACAAGCAGTCAAGCGAGAGGAGAGCTAGAAACACATCGCCGCTTGTAGCGAACAGAAGTTAAGATCACACAGCAAATTCCAGTTTTCAAAGTAAGATTAGTTAGTTAGTAAGTCGAGGTTCCAATTTCACGGCAACGGGTCGTCTCCATTATGCATGATAACATAACTCCACTCTTTGAATGTGCGTATATATTTGCTGTTGTAAATCGCACATTCTGATAAAACTCGGGGAATCGTGAGTTGCCATCGCTTTCGTGAGGTGATTCTGGGGAATGTTCGGCGAGCTCCGTGAGTGTGTACTTCCGGACTCGAGCCGAAGAGAAGTTATTTGGTAACTTGTCATCGAGAAGGGAGGCCGCTTCTATAGCCAGTTGTATACTAGGCATCTGGGAGAATGCCCTATAGCGGAGGTTGTTGAAGCTATCCTTTAACGGCTGTTCCTTCCAGCTGTATATTATGCAACTCTTGTGGCTTTAGAGATTGATCTACAGTGGAGACAAGACTGTGGAGTGGAGACAAGAGGTCGTGTCTTCGACTAGCTGAATCATGTTGACCTTTTGGGGATCCAGAGAGTGGACGTACAGGCGAGGGCTTGATGAACCGACCGGATCGCTGTCTGTTGTCTAAGTTTTAAAGGTAACACACTTCTACTTGGCGTCGCTTAACTAAGTTTGTTTTTCAGTTGTGGGTCAGTTATCGACCAGGCCGCAGTTGTGCAGTAACTCTGGGCCTTGACCTAAGATGTATACGTTGACTTCGGGTCGGCGGACACCAGCTGTAAGTTAAGTCTCGACAAGCCATACGAGCTGTGTAGCAAGCCTGTGTGTTTAATATAACTTAGATTAACGCGTGGGCTACGGTCAACAGACAAGACGGAATGTATTTCGCTAGCAAGCTCGGGGGAACAGTCTGGTTTAAGCAAATTTTCAATACATTCGACGCCCTATCTGAATAATAGTGTACATGAGGGAATTATTGTTCTGACAGAAGAATTCCTCTTGAACAGAGCTTTAATTTGATTCACTTAATGAATAGGTTGACATTAGTACGTTTCAATAATCATCAGGTGGTGGTTGGAATCAAGTACTTGTCAGTCAGCCTCATGTGACGCGCGAGAACCACATGCATTTCTCGTTAAGGTGAATCCCAAATATGTAGGAGGCTATAAGCTGTAAAGTGATTATCGCCTCATAGGCCTGTTGTTATTTAACTGGGCTTAGTTAGAATGGGGAAATATATCTTCACACCTACTAGGGATTTAACCTTGGGCCAGTATAGCGATGGTGAGACATATGTATATTTCATCAGTGTTATCAGACTCCTCACTTCCTTTAATGAGAAAGGAATGGTTTGTCCGGCGGGTGTAATTTTTTATTGTCTCTGTACTTTCATCAGAACCCGATTGTTGGGTGTTTGACGCTACACAATTCCTAGGCAGCCAAAGGGAATGTATCCATGTGATAATTGTTTATCTACACATTCACCCACACACAACAGAAATCCAAGTATCCAAGAAAGAAAGGGTGAAGAGATAAACACAAGAATACAACACTCTTAGGTTGTTTGTCTGGCCTTTAATTCAGTATTTCAGGTTAGTTACCATGGTAGTCTGAGCAGCTTCCAGTAACAATGGAGGGGTCATGGAGTACGTACCTGAGGTATCCTGATATGCTTATGATTTAGACCAAAACACCTGATGATCTTCATTGTCACATACAATCTTGAAAGTTGTCTAGATCAATGAAAATATGTTGCGCCCGGCGTCTGCAAGCAGCCGTCAATTCTTTGATGTGTTGTTGATCGAGGAAGGACTGTCGTGTCATAAGTCTGCTGGCGGCAGCCATCCTTTTGATGTGATAGACGGCCAGTCTGGATGTAAGTCGGCAGGATCTTTTCTTGTGGGGACAAGAATTCTCTAGAATACAGACCAGCGGGACTTTTTGAAGTACCGCGATGATTCCCCAGATGAAAGGGACAGCCAGTCAGTTGTTTACATTGAGTTGGGATAAAGGAAAGGAAAAATAGCCTCTAGGCTGTCTAGTGTCTAGACAGTTTTGTGACGTCATTCAGACACAATATTAAAACCAGTCGGGATTAAACATCATTGTTCTTGTCGCGAAATTCTTGGAGTTGTCGATCGATGAAAGACTGTCGCGCCATTCGTCTACAGGTAGCCGTCGTTCTTTGAAGTTGGGGACAGACTGTCCTGATGAGAGTCGGCGAGATCTTTTGTTGTGGGGGAAAGTAACGGGAATAATTCCAGAGATTAAAGCCGGGAAAGCTGGCCAGTTGTTTACATCGAGTTGAAAAAGGAGAGAGAAAAAATATCTTCTCGACGCCTTGTGTCTAGTCAGATTTGTGACGTCATGCAGACACAGTATTAAAACAGTCTGGACAAACAACTTTGGCGGGAGTCGACCAAATGTTCTGAGGCAACAAGGACGTGTGTGATGTTCCTGTTTTGATTATGGAGAGAGACTACAGTGTCTTATGTTGATTTACATCGGCGGAAATTTATCCATTGTGTGACTTAGTAGTCTCGATTTCAAACAGGAATAAATATATGGTATTTAATTAAATACGCCCAAATTAGATGATTCTTAGGAGTCGAGCGTAGTAATGTGTTATGAGAACTTATTAAACTAGCTTTTTTTGGTGTGAGATATAAATTAACTCAGTGAGTTAAGAACAAGGTGGAGGGATGATGTTCGGGAAGATTGAGGATGGTTGGGGGGAAAAGGAAATGTAAAATGATAGGATCTCCCAGTAGGGTATCTACTGGGTTTCTGCACTTTTCCTTTAGTCTTTCCTTGTATTACCATAACTCAGACCGATGTGATGAGCTCCTCTGCCTTATGACAGAGTTAGTTCTCTTTTATATATCTGAGTGCGGCCGTTGCGCTACACTCACGTAATAAAGGTCGGAATCGGGGTTCTCTCACCAGGTGTGTTCTCTATTCAACAGGTTCCACTATGTTTTCCAAAAAGCTAGCAGACAAGTCATAGAAGAAGGTTATGGCTCGATCATTGAAGCCAGGTTTTGCTCAGCGGCTTTTGCACTGGGCCCATAACCCAGATGGTCTGCAAGAACCTGGTTCTGCTGAGCAGGAACCGATGATCATCTAAGAGTGATTCCTCAGTGGTAGTTCTCATCATATTAGAGTGAGGATACTTACAATACCACCAGTAACAGGAACAATAGTAGTTATATAGAGAAATTGACAATTAACATTGCGTTTTCCAATTGGTGAATTTCTGTGAGAAATTAACTACTAACATTTTGTTTCAAAGTGACAGTAAACATTATTTTACTGTGTGTGTAGGATTCATGGTCAGTATTGGAATACATCCACCATTGGTGACCAGGCATTCGGACTATCCAAGAGCTATTGGAGGAAGTCGACACCTGGCCGGGGAGACGTATCATTTGGTGAGGTCCTTCTGTACTTGATCTATGGTGCTGTTGTGTTGCCGATACTGTGAAGAAAGCAGACTTGATGCTGCGCTGTTCGGTCTGATTCTGCCTAAACACTAGATTATACGACAGACATTCTTCACACACACTTTGCACATACCTGACACTTTTCTGTATTAAATTAATTTGTCATTTTGTTAGAAGCTAGAGTTGTGTAGTATGTTTTGGAAAAGAATGAGTGGGGGCATGATCCAGTGGTAAGAAGAATAAGAAGAAGAAGAAGAAGAAGAAGAAGAAGAAGAAGAAGAAGAAGAAGAAGAAGAAGAGAGAGAGAGAGAGAGAGAGAGAGAGAGAGAGAGAGAGAGAGAGAGAGAGAGAGAGAGAGAGAGAGAGAGAGAAATAGTGATCCAAAGACTGACGGGGTTTTGTGGACAGAGATCCATGAGATCCTCAAGATAATGATATTGAGTTAAAAGAATGTGGGTGTTTATTCCCTTCACCCCAGGGAAGACACGTATTAAGACATTACTGGGGGATCGACACGGGATGGTGATATCATATTAATGAGGATCCAACTAGGGTGAATGTGGATAGGAGTTAAGACACATATCATACCTGTTCACACTTCACAAGTCTACATAGGTCTTTGGTCCTAATTCTACTCTTGTCATTGAGAGATTGTTTTGTGTTGTGCTGTGTGGTGTTAAATATATAGATACATTTTAATTAGTGAATATCTATATATTGTTTGGAGAAATTTACACTCAACCTGCTGACTCACCTCTCTGAAATATGGTCACTCCCAAACTAGATATGGCAGAACTAAGGGCAGGGGGGGGGGGATGGGCTTGTATACACAAGTCTACATAGGTCTTTGGTCCTAATTCTACTCTTGTCATTGAGAGATTGTTTTGTGTTGTGCTGTGTGGTGTTAAATATATAGATACATTTTAATTAGTGAATATCTATATATTGTTTGGAGAAATTTACACTCAACCTGCTGACTCACCTCTCTGAAATATGGTCACTACCAAACTAGATATGGCAGAACTAAGGGCAAGGGGGGGATGGGCTTGTCGGGTTCTGCACTATCAGAGTACATACAGGAGGTGGAGAGAGATGTACGTCAAGCAGAAAGGGAAGATCGGAAGGCTGAGATGGAATTAAGAAAGTTGGAGTTAGAGACTAAAAGAATAGAAGCTGAGCAAGCCACTAAAAGGTTAGAACTCGAAGCTGAGCAAGCTGATAGGAAACTTGAAGCTGAGCAAGGTGCTAAGAATCTTGAAGCGGAGCAAGCCGCTAAGAGATTGGAAGCCGAACAAGAAGCTCAGAAAAGGGAGCATGAGTACCGAATGCGGGAACTCGAGCTTAAGTGGCAATCTAGTGGGGAAACAGGGAGCAGTGGGAGGTTCCTCTCTCCATGGCTCAACCCCAGTGGGTGGACATAGTTACCATGCTATGACGTTTCCTTTGGCTGTCTATGAAGAAGACAAAGAGAAAATCGACGAGTACTTACAACGCTTCGGGGCAATGTCTGTTGCTATGGGTCTGGATCGTGGCAAATGGTGTCTTAAGTTGTCCCAGGGATTACGCGTGACAGGTTACGAGGTTTACTCCCGCCTGCCGTCAGGACATGAGAACAATTACGACGATTTGAAAACGGCTCTGCTGAAACGTTTCGAAGTTACGTCACATACGCCTCGTGACGAAATTGGCAGAACGGTTCGTCGAGGTACATGGGGAGGCTGGAGAAAACCATTCCACAAACACCAAAGGTCAGGAGAAACATGACCGGAAGAAATCCAAAAGCACGGAAAATAAGAAAGTTGAACCTTAAATTAAAACTTTAGTGGAGAGTTTGGAGAAGACGAAGGAGGGAAGCAAGAGCACCTAGAACTTTTCGCCAAAACGACAGTGGACGGAGAAGTGGTGTTCAATTTGTAAGTCGTCCTCTCACAATACGAGGGACTGCAAATCGAAGGCTAAGAGCCCTCACTTCGCGGCGTGTCAAGTGGCTCCAAAGGAGGTTGCCACCGAAAATGCTGAGGGCAACAAGAAAGCTCGCAACCAGGAAAGTTCACCGAAGTCCGGCACGAAAAAATCTAGTACAGGGAAATGGTGCAAACACTGTAGGTCGAACACGCATAATGCTAAATACTGTAGGTTTAAGTCAGGAGACTCACATTTCGTCGTGTGCCCAGTGGAACCCAAGGTAGAGTCCACCGAACAGGTCGAGGCCGAGGAAGAGACTCCAGACCAGGATAAGCCACCTGTAGTGGAATTGATAGAGTTAACTGCCGACAATTTGAGTGTCTATATGACACTGGCCTTGACGGGGAGGATATGATTTCCGCTGATCTGGTACACCCAGAACAATTCAAAGCTGAGACCATGGAGATACAGCGTGCATAGAAGAGTGCTGTGGCCATGATGTTGCCAATCGCCAAAGTGGAGATTCGGTCAAGATATGTCACCGGCACATTCACGGCCGCTGTATTTACCGATCCCATTTTTCCCTTCATCCTCGGTTGCCGGCATGTCTTTCTGGGAATGCCCAGGGAGTCAATCCATATGGTAGAATTTCAGACTCGCTCTCAGACGAGAACTGATCAGGCAGAAGCAATTGTCACTAACCAACTGCCCGGGGAGTTGCGAACTGCCCAGAGTGAGGATGCAACCTTACGTCCTTGCTACAAGAAGCTGCAGAGAAGTGCTGATCCACCAAAACGGGGGCAGTACTACATGAAGAATAGGATACTCTACATGAGAGCCGGAAGGGGAGACAACTTACACGGTCAGTTGGTAGTCTCGAAGACCTACCGTTCACAAATTCTTCATATGGGGCATACCATCTCATTTAGTGGGCATATGGGTATTGCCGCCACCATGCAGCGAATTTCCTGCCATTATTATTGGCCGGAAATGACCGGTGATGTGCGTCGGTATGTGAAGTCATGCCCTGAGTGCCAGAGGGTGGAACCGAACCACTGGACAGCGCCGGTGGTCCTGGATGAAATGCCCATCATGAACTCCCCTTTCGAGAGGGTAACCATTGACATCGTGAGTCCACTTCCTAGGACTAGGAAAAGGAAGATGTACTTACCCTTAAGCTTATCATTAACTTTGTCAAATGGTGGTGATATTTTGTGGGCGGGATGACTGGAGTTTTCATGTGCCAACTCGTAGCGTTCAGCACAATAACAATGCCGTCCATTCGCTCGGCTCCATGTTCAACCAAAGAAACTTGGAGCGGTCTTCCCATATGGGATTGCATTTGTTCCGCAATGATCGTCTCCTCCAGACTATCATAGTCTTATGGGAACACTGAGAGTGACATCCATTTCGTGAGATAATACTTGAGACGGGATGTATATACCGAGTACACTTCCCCTTTCTCTTGTTGGGCAGATTGGAACATCATCCGATATATTTCCGCGCTTATCCCAAATCTATGGAACAGGGCGTTCTTTAAGACTTCATAGTCACTCTCTTGCCGGGGGGGGGGGGGAGTAATTGAGAGTAGACCTCATAAGCCCATCCATTGAGTCCTTGGGATACTTTCAGACACCATCTTTCTTGCCCATATTCTCCATCTACTTCTAGGAGATATTTCTTCAACTCTTCACCACTCAACCCTATCTCGCTTCCCATGTCCCATATTTCGGTGAGGGTAGAACGCCTATCTGCCATCTCTCCTGTTGATTCTGCACAAGATGTTTATTAACCACAATAGGTGAACAACATACCAGTGGCTCTCACAAGGTTGTTTTGTTGCAGAGCTTGTCATGGAGTGTGTATCAGACGAGCGTATACGCGGCCTGTGAACTTACCTCATGGAACGAACCCAGAAGACTGTGAGCGTGAGCTTCCCTGTGTTGAGGTAGCGCCCGGACGTTCCTGACAAGTCAGAGTTTCACTGGCCTATGCTTGCATGTCAGACACTAAATCTTACCAATCCTCGAAGAGCCAGATACCATATCTTCGTGATCAGTAAGGTAAAAGATGTATCTACCGAGGTCATATTAAGCTACTGTTGCCAAGAGAGGGGCCCGAGGAGAGACCTGGTCTAAAATATATACTTCCATCTGTGGTGAACATTAGTCACTTTATACGCGACTATAGAACTGTGTTAGTGAGTCCAGTTATTAGAGACTACAGAACTGTGTTAGTGACTCCAGTACTAGAGGGTGGTGCATAGACAGTGCTTATTTACTTGGACAGAGTTTGTGGTGTATAGACAATGCTGAATTACGTAGACTCAGTGTTCAAGGAGTCTGTAAATTCAGGTGCCCTATTTGATCTGAAATGGAACTTTGTTATATACCTAAGGGCTACCCTGGATAGGGTGAACTATTAGTCCGTCTGGTGTGTGAAATCGCTATCCACTGCAACCTAAACTCAATGTAAGGGAACCCAAGGAGTTTAAGGCCGAGTGATACCAGAACTTGTACCAACCTAAATGTGCTACCACGCCAGTCTATCCCATTCGTGAGGAGGATTTGCATCAGCCCAGTGAGAGTCCTTCTACCGCAGACTGCAGCGACTAAAACAGGGACGGCTCGATGATGATAGCTGTACACCTATCCTGCTGATGTGGCCTATAGATTAGTCTAATACTTACCGCTATCTACCTCCATTCATTTTGACATCCTATTGCATAATAAATGTCTTGTATGTTCGTTTCAGGCCAGAGGTGAGTCACTAATATGGATGGAGCATTAAAGGGTAGTCCATTGAAAGAAAATATTATCAGAGGGGGTTGTTCATAGGCCCTCAGGGTTGGTAGACTAAAACTCAAGTATCCAATACACAGAACTGAACCACGGTATAAATTGTAGCATTAGCTCCCCTCACCCCATAGACATATGGACATTAATTGTTGTTTTTCCTAAATCCAAGATTCGTTTCGTTTAGTTGGGGTTCTATTATTGGTCGTAGTCTATTATCTCGAATTTTGCAGAACATTTTCTCTGTATGACTCAAAACGGAAATGTCTCACTATAGCGTACAGTCGTTATTGCTGCCTTTGTATTTCTAAATGTGAATAATTACGGCGCTTCCCCAGTCTCGTGGTGTCTGTTGTTCTATCCAAACGTGGTTAAATAGTCTATGTGGCCGTGCTGTTCCTATGTCTCTTGCTGCTGTTATTTGGTATTTCGTCCTATCACGGTGATTTATTTAATTGGGCTAATCTGACAGTTTCTCTAATTTCTTTTTTTTCCCCCAGTATGTCTGGTTCTAGTTATTCGACGGCATCTGTGTCAGTTTCTTGGATTCCTGTGGAATCTCATGGAATATTTAGAAGTTGTTCTAAGTACTGTGTCAGGATCTTGCGGTAGCAAGACTCTGGCTCGTTGGCTGACAAGTGAGATAACAAATATTGTCACGTAATAACTCAATGTGACACAATGCAAACACTTTATACGCGCATCTCGCGTTTCACAATAAATGCATATCTAGCGCAATCACAATTCATCATTACAATCAATACATGCAATCAATCAATACAGCAATACATCAATACAGCAATACACTTTCACTCTTACAGGCTAGCTCTCGAATCACGCTCAAACATATAATTCAAAGCACACCGCATTCAAACGTCTGTCCTCTACGATCTCCCAAGGCCTGTCTGACCAGCCGTTCAGCATTCGCGTCAGTCGTGGTGGAGTCCCCTTGCGTGACACACAAGTATCACGTTGTCTCCTGACTGACCCACAATTATATCATTCGCATAATGATATAATATACATAATATATTTACAATGGGAGATTAAATCCCTATCACATACATTTGCACAGCGTCTCTGAAATACTTTCAACTTTGGCTGTGGTGCTGAGCACTTACACTTTGCAGTTTATACAATCTCTGCATTGTGCTCAGGTGGTATATGGCTATTGGTTGAGTCGTATGGGCATCTCTAAAGAAGGTCGGCCAATGAATTATGTGAGCCACTTATGTGCTTCACATGGAAGCTAAAGTCCTGCCAAAGAAGTGACCATCTTGCCACTCTGTGGTTACTTGGCGAACCTCGAGTGATAATAGTCAATGGGCTATTGTCTGTCTCAACAATGAAATGTTTTCCTAATAGGAATCTTGATAGTTTCCTAACTGAGAATACTAAAGCAAGGGCTTCAAGTTCCGGCGTGCTGTAATTCCGTTCTGTAGCTTTCAGCTTACGGCTGACGTAATAAACAGGGTACAATATCTGATCGTGTTCCTGAAGTAGTACCCCTCCAATCGCTACGGAGTTCGCATCACATCTTAACCTGAAAATAGTGTTAAGATCAGGTAATATGAGAATAGGTTCACTTGAAAAATAAGATAATACTTTAGAGAATGCAGGTCGTAGGCATTCGCTATTCACAATAACATTAGGTTCTTTCTTTGTTAGTAAATTAGTGAAACAATCAGTCAGTTTAGCAAAATGTGGAATGAATTGTCTGTAGTAATTTAGTAGACTTAAGACACTTAGCAACTCTTTCTTAGTTGTCGGAAGTGACAATTTTAGAATTCTAGACATGATGTTATTGTCAGTCGACATAAAGCGATTTGAGATTTTGTAGCCCAAAGGTCGCCGGAGAATTAAGTAAACCGAATGGCAATCTGCACCATTCATATAGTCCCCAAGGCGTGGCAAACGCTGTCAGATGTCTGCTGGCAGGGTGTACTGGTATTTGCCAATAACCTTTTGTCATGTCAAGTTTCGTGAAGTACCGTGAGTGTGTCAGTTCTGTCAGTATGTCCTCACAGTTGCTCATTGGTTCCAAATCCAACTGTGTAATGCTGTTTAGTTTAAGATAGTCCACACAGAGTCTTATCGTGTTGTCCTTTTTCTTCACAATGACAATGGGAGAACAAATATGTGATTGTGATCGTCTGATGATGTTGTTCTTTTCTAAGTCAATAATTTCCTGATGAAGGTTGTCCTTGTAATGTATGGGGATGGAATACGGTCTGCATTTTATGGGTGCGTCAGATGTCACAATAATATGATGATGCACTAAGTATGTCTGTCCTGTATTGTCAGAAAAAATAGTACTGTAGTCTTGTAACACTCGTCTGCAACTGTCGGCCTGTGTCTGTGTCCGGTTAGGATTGACCTTTATGTCATGCAGGTTGGCTGTCAGGTCAAGTGATGGTGTCGGTATTTCGTCAGTATCGTCGTCATCTGTTTGGTCCGCTGTAGTTTCTGCTTGGTCCTCGTCTCTGCTGTAATATGGTTTAAGCATGTTTATGTGTAATATCTTGTGTTTGTCCCTAACTGCAATTTCGTAATCTACAGTCGAAATTTGTCGTAACACTTTGAACGGTCCTTGCCATGAGTCCGTTAGTAACTGTCTGTCGCTTGGCAATAGGATAAGAACGTCCTGTCCTGACGTCAGTGTTATCGTCCTGTTTCCATTGTTAGCGTACTGTCGGTAGATGGCACCTGATTGTTTCAGTGCCTCTTTGGCTAACACACAAGATTTCATTATCCTATCACGCAATGATGTTACATGTTCATACGATGAAATGGGGTTATGTATAGTTTCACTTTCAACCAACATGGAATGGTACATCGATAATGGGCCGCGTGGTTTGGCACCATATACAATTTCAAAAGGTGAGAACCGAGTGCTGGAATGGGGCACTTCCCTGTATGCAAACAAAATAGCAGGTAAATATGTATCCCGTCTTCAGGATGTTCCTGGGTAACATTTGAGAGCATGTGCTTACGATCCCCATTGATCTTTTCAATGATCCCCGTTGAGTGGGGATGGTAGGGGCTGTTGAAACACTGCTTTACCCCCAACATTTTAGTAATGGCTTGAGTAGCTGATAAAATGAATTGACTTCCCCGATCTGAAAGGATGGTATCAGGGAACCCTACCCTCGCAAAAATATGAAAGAAGACTTCCATGATGTCCTTGGAAGTTATATTTTTAAGCGGAATCGCTTCTGGCCACCGACTACAGAGGTCAATTGTCGTTAGTATATACTTATTTCCTCTGGATGTTATGTGGTTCATAGGACCAACTATATCGACCGAGATCTTTTCAAACGGTCTGCTTGCCAAATCTGTGATTTGCAGTTCTGCTTGTGGGTGCTTACCCTTTTTGACAAGCTTCTGGCAGATGTCACAACTTCTGCAATACTGTTTGGTATCGCTGCAGAATTTGGGCCAGTAGAACTGAGATAGTAACCTTGCTCTCGTTTTAGCGTAAGCCATATGCCCTGCAAATGGTATGCCGTGCGCTAGATGTAATGCTTGTTTGCGGTTTTCTGATGGTAGCACCGTTTGTTCTGTAGTGCTAGACCCTTTGGTATAGTACCGTGTCAGAATTCCATTCTTCAACGCAAAATGCCATCTAGCGTTCTTTGTTACGCGTGGCTTTTGGCCTATTAATTTAAAATATTTCTGCAAAGATCGATCGGCTTTTTAGGCGGTTATAAAGCTCTCTCTGGTTGTTTCAGGAGATGTTACAACTGGGCTTACCATTTGTAAAGCCTCTGTCTGATTGATTCGATCTTGCATTTGAGCAGCAGATCTGGTTACTGCATTTGTCATATCAAGGTTATCAATCACATTACAAGAAGGTGTTACATTCATACTACTACATTCATGTGCTGCCGTTACAGAATTGGCATACATGCACACATTTATAGGTGGTAATACATCATGAGTAATGATTGAAGATGATGGTGACATGGTATTATCAATGTTACAAGTGACAGTGGATGTAATACTGTCATGTGGCATATCATTTACCTCAGGAAGGTTACCTAAGTTTTGAATGTTTGTATGTCGTCAAGTTTTCTTGTTAGTCATTCTGTCGTCTTTTCACCACAATCAACCACACACTTAACAACCTTTCCGAACTTTCCGCTTACACCGTTCACATCTATTTCACACTAACTTTCAAGATGGATGCCATCACGTTCGCACTTATTTTACACAAACGGTTCAAGCTGGACGTAGACCCCACGTTCGCACTTTTCTAATACAGTTGGTTCAAATCCACTGAGGACGTAGACCCCACGTTCGCACTTGTCAGGATCTTGCGGTAGCAAGACTCTGGCTCGTTGGCTGACAAGTGAGATAACAAATATTGTCACGTAATAACTCAATGTGACACAATGCAAACACTTTATTCGCGCATCTCGCGTTTCACAATTAATGCATATTTCGCGCAATCACAATTCATCATTACAATCAATACATGTAATCAATCAATACAGCAATACATCAATACAGCAATACACGTCTGTCCTCTACGATCTCCCAAGGCCTGTCTGACCAGCCGTTCAGCATTCGCGTCAGTCGGGGTGGAGTCCCCTTGCGTGACAAACATGTTTCACGTTGTCTCCTGACTGACCCACAACGGCTTAGCGTCGCTCAGACTTGAGCCTGGCTGGACTTCTCAGGCGCCGTCGAAGACGCCGCGTTGTAGCTAGCGTGTTTAACACTGCTCAGAGTTGAGTCTGGCTGCAATTGTCTGGCGTTGGTATAGGCGACGCGTTGCAACCTATGGGTAAGAATCTGACATACATGCCTCCATATTTTAAGTATTTGAATAACGAAGACACAAACTATATATTGCCTGGCACATTTCACTGCATCTCGTCAAGTACATACTGCAGAAGTCACGCAATTTTGTGCAAACAGAAAGAAATGATAGTCAATTTAAAATTACCATGGTAAACAACTGATATTACTGTGCGAACATGTGCATATTTCAGCTTGAACGATGAATCTAATTATTTTACTCAACATTGTGTGACTTCTGCGGGTTTGAATTTTAGTATTTGTTTTTGTTCACTTATTGGTCCTTCTTTGTCGCAATTAATTATTTCCGTTGGGTCAAAGGGTTCTGCTCTTGTTTTCATTGCACTAATCTTTTTGTAGAAGTTTATATTTGCCTTCTAGCAGTTTTTATTTGGGGTTTCTATATTCCTTCCAGTCTTTTTATTTTTCTCCCCTTATTATTCTATTTGCATGTCTTCTTGCTATTCTATATTCGATGCAATCATATTCCTTTTTGCTTTACACCCACTTTTTATACTTTTTCTTTTTGTTTTTTACAGCTGTCTTTACTTCAGCGTTCCACCAACTTGTTATTTTCTTTATCTTTGTTTTGCGTTTTTTAGAGGTTCCAGTGTTTATAGTACTTGATTAGAACATCTCCCATTCTTCTTCCCCGGTGTATCTTTCTGTAGGTAGTTTTACTCTCTCTCTCTCTCTCTCTCTCTCTCTCTCTCTCTCTCTCTCTCTCTCTCTCTCTCTCTCTCTCTCTCTGTCTCTCTCTCTCTCTCTCTCTCTCTCTCTCTCTCTCTCTCACTCCCATAATTTTCCCTCACTGTCTTGTCTTTGAGATTTTGTAAGTTTACTAATTCGCATGGTATGTGTTTTTCTGGGCTTTGCTTTCTTCTTCTATCAGAAGACAAGTCAGACAAGTTTGTGTATTGGAGCCTCTCTCTCTCTCTCTCCCCCCCCCCACCCCCCCCCCCCCCTTCCTCCATTGTACAGTGAATATATGCTGAGATCTACTGAAAACATGCCAGGATCCTGGTTGGTGGACATAAGATAAATAACTTACGCTCTGCCGACGGCACCGCCTTAATAGCAACAAGGCAGAACGATCTACATGCAATGAAAGATACAGTGGTTGTGAAGATTGAATACATGGGCCTCAGTTTGAATAATAGAAAGACAGAAGTCATGGTGATTTCAAAGGATAAGATTATGCCTAAATGTGCACTAATTTTTTTTTTGCATATCCTTTTTAACAACACCAGCATTTCTGCCGCTTTGATCTCTTGGCAAGTTTACGTTCAGTAGTTTGCCATTATTTCTGAACGACGGGCACACAAACCAACGCAAAACCAGCGTAATGCGGTCTGCTGTCAAATCGGGTGCAGTTGTGTTTTGAACGCGGGTAGACGGGATTACGAACCGCGTCCGTAATTCCTTCGCCACAGAGACCGGCGCAATTAAATTACAGGACGTTATTTTGGGGCAAGTGCAGACATTCAGATATCTGCATAATATAAAATAAAGAACGTTTTGTGCAATAAGTCACTGTCCTTGAAAGTCATAAAACGACTGTTACATAGAACCAGTTTTAATATACGGCTGCGAGTCCTGGACAATTAGTAAACAGGCAAAAATATCCCTGCGTTCAGGACATTCTCATACGCTCTCCGTTGCCTCGTTCGACAGCCAGTGAAGAGTCCCACTACTAATCGTTCCCACAACTGCTATCTGATTGAAAGTTCTCCTGGTCTTCCCTCTCAGTTTTGAGATTCTACCAGAACCCCTGCCAATCCCCCGCGATCTCGTCCTTTCCACATACGGGTTCTCAGTCTGTTCCTCCACCTTTTCCATCTGGTCCCAAAGGGGCACGACCACCTCTCCCTTGTCTATAGGTACTCTATCACCAAGAGACGCATTCCCTGCCATCCGAGAGCCAGTTCATTCCCCCGCACTGCCGCATGGCCAGGGCAAAATATCCATACAATTCTCGTAATAAGCGACCTCTGAAGCGAGTTGAGCCATTCCACACGAAACATTCCTTTCTCCATCTTACTAAGCATACTTCTGGAGTCTGTGATGATGATAATGTGCGTTGCTGTGGTCTTCTCTAGGCTCTAACCAACGGAATGCCACTGTGACTGCCTTCACCTCCATTCATGCTTTTCAGAATCGCCCCTTAGCCTTCGCAATGAAACCTTAACCACTCATTCTGTTTGTCACCACTGACCCATCAGCATAGATCACTGTATCACTACATATTTGTAGGGCTGAGTCGACCTGGGGACCTATTTCATTGTAAACAATCAAGCACTGTGCGGATACAAAGTCATGACCAGCGATGTAGTTCTTTTCCTTTTCATTTGTACACGGATAAGCGGTGTCCCAAATTCGAATATTGGTCGTGATATTGTTACCTCATCAAGTTGGTAAAGACAACACGTGTTAATGACAATATAATTTAGATGCCAGAGCAACATGGACAAAATAGTCAGAGTTAATGAGGACAGAGCTGTGTTTTGTTTGTTCGATTGCTTTGAACTCAAGCGTTGTCCAAACACGTGCTATTACTACTAGTAGTTGCTACTACGTTGGAGTGCACTGGACTGATGTTTCATAGTGGATTAGCTTTACCTATTACCAGTGTCCTTCGCCATCAGGTGAACCCACTCCGACTTCTGAGGTACTTGGAATTTACTCTAAAGACGTTGTTCGTAATCCCGTATATCCACGTGGGAAAAACCGCAGCTGCTGGTAACTTGCGGGGGTATGTAAGCCGGCCATTCAGAAATCTGTGGCAAACTTTTTTTTTTTTTTGGTTCTCATTTCCTTTACAGCACATCGCTGTCAACATCAGCATCTTTCAGCTGATTGTTGATTTATTGGCATGATTACGCTCAGTAGTGTGCCATTGCTTTCTGAGCGACCGGCTCACTTACCCCGTAAGTTATCAACGCGGTGTGAACCGCTACCAATTCTCGCGCAGGTTACGTTACTCACGAGAATATACGGGATTACGGAGAAAGACGCTAACCCCTAGGCCAGGGAGACCGGCAATGACTAGTATATCAACTGCAGCTGAAAAATACTGGTGTTGACTGGAACGTCCTGTAAGGGATATGCAATATCAAGAGACGTCAAGGACGAGAAGTCAAAATTTGAGTCCAACTGACCGGAGTAGAGGCTGAATTATATAACCTCGGATTCAGCACACCGGAACATGAGTGACAGATGTGAAGACGCAGTACTGTCTTGCACACCCCGTTGATTGTTGAGCTAAGAAAGGGAAAAGATAGCTTTCCAACACTGTCACCATAGAGATGGTGCCTTTTCACTCTAAATGCTCTAACAAAAGAACACTTTTCTACTAAAATGACAAATAGTAATTGACTGCGAAGTTGTTTCGAATAGTCAAACTCATACACCATATCACTGAACTTCTACTAAGAATTATAACGAGAAGTATAAGAATGAATATAAAGATAGTAAGTGTTGAAGAAGAAAGTGATTAATTGAAGGGAAAGTACAAATAATGCTATTTACACATTACGATCACGACTAGAGGAATCTATAGAGACATATATTTGTGCGCTATTGATTATACCAAGGCATTTGATAAAATAAGACGTGATGAAATGTTAAGATATTAACATTAATATGACACATCTCAAACTAATGCAGAATATTTACTTGAAACAAGTAGCAGCAATTAAAATGGCAAAGAAAGTGGTAAGTGCGAACAGGAAACCAAGGAGAAAGACTAACAATTTTCTCTCTTCTCTTCTCTCTCTCTCTCTCTCTCTCTCTCTCTCTCTCTCTCTCTCTCTCTCTCTCTCTCTCTCTCTCTCTCTCTCTCTCTCTCTCTCTCTCTCTCTCTCTCTCTCTCTCTCTCTCTTCATAGCTCAGTAACAATTAGAGAGATCACATAGGGGCAATACTATGTAATATAAATGATCTGCCTATGCACAGTTTAGTTATGATTTTGCCAAAATCATAACTAAAATAAATAAATTTAGAGTAGGAACATGGAATGTTAGGACATTAAATGAGCTAGGAAAGTTGACCAATGTTCTAAGAGAGATGGATAGCATGAAAATAAATATACTAGGCGTTAGTGAGATGAGATGGAAGGGATCGGGTAAAATTATAGCTGACAATCACACAATAATTTATTCTGGAGGGATACACATGAAAAAGGTGTAGGAATAATATTAGACGAAAAAACAGCCAAGTCAATTAATGGATACGGGTGTATTTCAGATAGAGTAATTATGGTAAAAATCAAAGGCAAACCAATAGAAATAAATATTATACAGGTATATGCACCAACAACAAGCAGCAGTAGTGATGAAGAAATACAACACTATTACGACGAAATAGAAATGGTGATGGCTCAAATTGGATCACAAGAAATAAAAATAATACTTGGTGATTTTAATGCAAAAGTAGGAAAGGGGAAAATGGAGGATGTAGTGGGGAATTATGGTTTAGGTACAAGAAATGAAAGAGGGGAAAAGCTAATAGAATTGGCAAATATCAATGATATGATAATTGGAAACACATGGTTTAAACACCATAAAAGACGACTGTACACATGGAAAAGCCCTGATAAGAAAATAAGCAACCAAATTGACTACATACTAATTAATAAAAGATATAGAAATGCTTTACTTAATGTAAAGACAATGCCTGATGCTGACTGTAATAGTGATCATGTACCACTATGTGGACAAATAAAAGTAAGATTAAAGAGAGGGAAGAAAAATGGTTAAGAACATGAGACTTAATAAAGAGGTTCTGAAAATAGATAAAGAACTGCAAGAACAATACAGAGTGACTGTGAAAAATAGGTACAATGCGATAGCTAAAATACAGAATATAAATGAACAATGGGAAATGTTAAGGGACTCCATTCATCAAACTAGCAAAGAAGTATTACCGAAGAGAGGCAAAATAGCTAAGAAAAAATGGATGAATGAATAAATCTTAAAACTGATGGACAAAAGAAAACAGAGTGAAAATGACAAACAAGAATACTCTAAGATAAATAAAGAAATAAAAGATAAATGTGGGAAGGCTAAAGAAAGTTGGTTAAACGAGAAATGCAAAAAAATTGAATTAAATTCCATTAATGATAAAAAATTTGTACAGACAAATCAGTGAGCTTACAGGAAGAAAAATAAGAATAAATACAGGGTGTTTGAAATCAAAAACAGGAAAGATATTATTAGAGGAAGGTGCTATAATGAAGAGGTGGAATAAGAATATAAGAGAATTATATGACGGAGAAAGGGAAGAATTAACAGAAGATAGTAACTTAGAAGGTCCACCTATTCTGAAAGAAGAAGTCGCTGACGCTATGAAATTAGAAGTGTTGGGAGAATTTGGAGTAGATATATTAACCAAAATGTTGAATGACATTTACAGTAGTGGATATTTACCCAGTGATATGCTGAAATCTGTATTTATAGCTATACCAAAAAGACCAGGAGCAATTGATTGTGAAGATTTTCGTACAATTAACCCCATAAACCATATCACTAAGCTTCTACTCAGAATCATAATGAGAAGAAACAGAAAGAAAATAAAAATGGAAATTAGTGAAGAACAGTATGGATTTGTGGAAGGAAAGGGCACAAACAATGCAATTTATACATTACGGACACTAACAGAAAGGTCAATAGAGAAACAGAGAGACATATATTTGTGCTTCATAGATTATACTAAAGCATTTGATAAAGTAAAACATGATGAACTGATTACAATGTTGGAAGATATCAACATTGATGGAAAAGATTTAAGAATAATAAAGAATGTTTACTGGAACCAAGTAGCATCAATTAAAATGGGAAATAAAGAGGGTAGTTACGAACAGATAAAGCTAGGAGTACGATAGGGGTGTGTCTTGTCACCAGATCTTTTCTCCCTGTATAGCGAAGTAATAATGAGAGAGATCAAAGAGATGCCAGGAATACTAGTTGGAGGTTATAATATAAATAATATACGCTATGCAGATGACACAGTATTGGTGGCGGATAATTCAACAGACCTGCAGCAATTATTAGAAGTTGTAGTAACAGAGAGTGCAAGGAAAGGACTCTCCTTGAATATCAAGAAAACAGTAACAATGGTAATATCAAAGAAAATGGTGACACCAAAATGTGACATAGAAATAGAAGGAAAAATCCTTAACCAAGTGGATAATTTTAGATACCTAAGGGCATTTATAACATCAGATCGAAGATGTACAACAGAGATTAGGAGCAGAATAGGGCAGGCAAAAGCCGCATTTCAGAAAATGAAGAGTATCTTGTGCAATAAGTCACTATCACTGAATGTAAGAAAGAGAGTGCTGAAATGCTATGTAGAACCAGTTTTGCTGTATGGCAGTGAATCTTGGAATGTAAATGAACAAAGTAAGAAGAAATTAGAAGCAACAGAGATGTGGTTCCTGAGACGAATGTTGCGAATCCCTTGGACTGCCAGAGTAACTAACGATGACTGCCTGAAACAGGTTAATGAAACTAGAACATTGTATACAACAATAAGACAGAGACAAACATCTTTCTTCGGTCACGTGATGAGAAGAGAGGCATTGGAGAACATCGTGACAACTGGAAAGATCGAGGGGAGGAGAGGCAGAGGCAGACCAAGAGAAATGATGCTGGATGGATTGAGACGGTGGCATGGAGGAATATCAGCAGCAGAGTTGATCCAGAAAACCAAAGACCGAGATCTGTAGAGAGCCATGAACGCCTACGCCAGCTGGCACGGCATTTGATGATGATGATGATGCACAGTGGTCGCACAAAATGCAAAAGATTTACATCTTTTGAACAATAGTAATAGACAGTCCAAACAATTTACTGATATTTGCAGAGAAAACAATGTTTTATCTAAGAAAAAAGATAACACTAGCATGTCAGATAACAATATAAGGGAAATACGTAAACAAGTTGATACATTTAGTGGCAGTTATAATGGCAGATGGAAGATACGTTAGCGAGACTGAGAGGAGAATGGGTCAAGCGTAAGCTCTTTGGAGCCAAAACCAAAGATATAAAATAGGTAGTAGATCAATTCATAGTATGATGATCAATTAATTATTTCTTCCTGTTGAGAGTTTGAAATCTCTCTATATTAAAGAAAACAAAAGATATGTACTATGACCTGGTTGATCTTCGCTGTCGGTGTTCGGCTATAAGCAGAAAGAGTTAGAGACGTAGCAAGGGAATTACTGACTGTCGTGATTGTATGTATTGTTTTATGTACTCTGTAAAACATGCACTTTCCTTATCCAGGTGCATCAGACTTGTATCAATTAATAATACGTGAATCTTCGTTTTGAAAACATACAACCAACTGCATGTAAATGATTATAATTATTTATAAAGGTATCAGACAGTAAAGAAACGACATTAAATAAATGGACAGAGCATATCACAAGAATGGGGCTCTGAAACAGAGATAGTTCCAGTGGATTAATGAAGAACACAGACACATATTGCTTGTTAATGTTAAACAGAAAAAGAGTCATTCTGTGGATCAAGAAACCATATTCATCACCTGGCGCTAAAGGTGGGGGAGATATATAAGTACTTAAATAACTCAAATGAAGTTATTGTTAAATTTTACAAGCTAAAGTGCCAAGTGTGAGAAACCTTTAGAACTGCAAGGAAACTGGGAAACAAGCATAATCATGTGTCATATAGAAAAGCGCTACAGGCCATTGTTCGCTATCTCAAACGATCAGAATATTATCCGATGTGGGCTTTATTCTGGACCATGTGGCCAAAGCATCCAGTTATATATCGCTTTATCTTTAACTATGTGTCTAAGAAATAGTAGTAGTAGTAGTAGTAGTAGTAGTAGTAGTAGTAGTAGTAGTAGTAGTAGTAGTAGTAGTAGTAGTAGTAGTAGTAGTAAGCCTCTTTTAGTACTGTAGGACTAGAGTTGTGCCGCTGGGAAGGCACCTGACAACCCCGCTGGTGACTGTATAGTCCAATGCGAGAGTGACTATATCTGTCACAATTTCCGCATCTGTAAGACGAGGCTGATCCCGCAGCAAGGGACTGCATTTTATGTTTGTGCCTCTTATCCTCAGTTTGTTGGATCAGATTGCACTTAAAGAGCACCAGTCCGTTTCATACATCTCTTCTCCAGGAACATCTGTCTGTTGCAACTCTTTCCCACATGTCTGGATCCATGCCAAGGTTGTTAATATCGTTTTATAGCGCATTTGGGGTCTTCCGGTTGACCTCTTCCCTGTAGCTAGTTCTCCGTATAGGAGATCTTTGGGAATGCGTTCATCCTCCATTCGAGATACGTGGCCCAGCCACCGAAGGCGTCTCTGCTTGAGGAGGGAATGCATTGTGGTAATATCCGCTCTTTCAAGCACGTGTTTGATATGTGGTCTTTCTACGATATGCCCGGGATATGTCTCAGACATCTCACGTCAAAGGAATTCAACTTTCTTTCCTGTCGTGATTTCGAGTTCCAGTATTCAGATCCATAGAGTAGTGTGCTGACAATACAAGCGTTATATACCTGAACTTTTGTATGCAAGCTTAGTCTATTGTACTCCCAGACTCTCTTAGTTAGACTGGAAAGTGTTGTGGCTGCCTTTCCAATACGTTTGTCGATGTCTGTCTCTAAGGAAAGAGTATCTTCTATTATCGACCCCAAATACGCAAAGTCATGGACAACCTTCAATTCGTAATTAGAAATTTTGGTTGATGGAGGCACACCACCCAACATCTTGTTCCATCACCTGTATTTTAATTTAGGCTGATGGTGAGCCCAAAGTCTCTGCAGGCGGCTGCAAAGCGATAACTATTTTTCTAAAAAGTTTGCTAAATACTCACTAAGTGTTCGTGTTGAACGGAGCTTCCTGGTGTGTAGGGTCTCCATGTTGTGTTTCTTCTTAAATGACACGTCAACTCGTAATCATCATAGTCAGATGTGGCTGATATTCTAATTTCTGAAGGCAGTACCAACAAGGAACTTTAATTATTACCAGTAGAAATAAAATATATAGATATCTAAAGTATGTTGTAATCAGCAATTAGCGGCAAAACAGCCTGTATATGACACCCTGCTGTGGAAAACTACTTACAAATGAAGATCACAAGCAAATTAAGTCAATTATACGCAGCACGGATATTATATAACACGTTGATGATTGTATTTCCTAGACACGAGAACATCTGACATAGGTATGAAAACGCATCCAGTTCATTATCATGTGTCATCATTACCCGCATCAAGCGCTATGTCGAAAAGCTCTATCGGTCATTTTCCGCCATCTCAGCCGATCACTATATTCTAGGATCAAGGTTTCTTTGTATCAACGCTGCCAAAGTATACAGGTATACATCTCTGTATCCTCTCTTTTTTTCTATAAACTTTTAAATTTGTCACTAATTTCAAGTATTTTACTCTTTTCTTTGCAACTTGTCCAAAATCATAACCGGCTGTGTCTAATTTCTCTTTATACTTGTTTGTTTTCACTTGCTACTTGACGGAGTGCCATTCCCATTTATGTCCTTTCATAGCATTTAGTTTTTGCATTTTCCTTTTTAAAAAAAGACATTCCAACTGTCATAGATTTTTCATCGTGTCTCCTTATGTTCACTATGTCACTTACATACAACAGTTAAGTGATAGTTGCAAATCCTTTTCAGGACGTCACAGTCAACCCCATCATTTTTTGGCAAGATTATGTTAAGTAGTTCAGTTTCTCTACACAACAGTACATATTCTATATACCATTATAACATTCTTTGCTTTTGTTACTTCGGCTGCCAGCTATGTATTAGAGAGAACGTTGTGTTATCTTGCAAAGGGCTACTTTTGTCATGGAAATTATTATTCTATTCTTTGCAAGGCCTCTTCCATCCAGTGTTATGACTGTTCCAAATTAATTGTACTCATTTTTTTGTCTAGTCCCATGGTCTACTTCACATTATTAAAAGCCATAGACCATGTCATTGTTATCTGCTCCCGAGGTCTTGTGAAATGTAAACTGGTAAAGGGCATGCTGACCTTCTGCCTGCACAATTGCCGTACTTTATTATTCAATGCTATCAGTGTTGTTCAAAAACTACACGGATCTAGCAAACCTGCAGCCTGCTAGATCAGGCCAAACCGTGACATTCTCGGTTTCTTTTTTTTTTAAAGGATATGCGAACACACAAAAAATAAAATGAGGGGTACTTTATTTTCTTGTGGAACGAGTTCGGTTGAAAAATATGTTGTTATGACAAACACAACCTGTCTTTCAAAAGAATGTAATAATGTTTCATGATATAATATGCATATATTAATAATAATAATAATAATAATAATAATAATAATAATAATAATAGGCGTATTATTGCATCACCACTGAACACCCGAAACGCAACGACATATAAAAACATGCAATGAAATGTAATTGAATATCTTCGAGTAATTTAGCGAGTCAAGTACTATCTCATCTCATCTTATTCATCTTCTACATTGCGGTGTCGTGGTAGGGCATACACAGCGGGAGAGTGCCCGTTTATGGGCTTCATATATCGCGTTTCCCATAAATTCTGTTATTCCCTCTGTCCATCGTTTACATGGTCGGCCTCTTTTTCTGGTTCCGTTTGGTATGTATATCATTGCTTATTGTGGTATACTGTTAGTTGTTAGCCTCTAATATGTTCAAAGCATTTAACTTGCCGTTTTCTGGTGAAATATAGCGCTGCTGTAACCTCCTCTTTAGTCATAACTTCTTTCTTTTCTGATTTGATACATTGAGTATTCTTCTAAGGAATCGCATTTCCGTTGTTTGAATGTTTCTTTTCTCTTTTTATTTCATTGTTCAGGTTTGGCAATGGTAGCATAGAGCTTTTAGGATGACTGCGATGTAGAGTGCTTGTTTAGTGCTATTGATACGCGTTTGTTCTTTAATATTGGTTCCATTTGTCCAGTTAGTTGATTTGCCTTATTTCATCTATTTTCGTTCTGGTCTTCTCATTTGCCATTTGATGATAATATACTTTCTATATACGTGAAGCTCTTTACTTGTTTCAGGGGGATTTCTTTTAGATGAATCTTTGAAGCTTTTCTTCTTCTTTGGTTATAGTTATTATCGCTGTTTTCATGTTAGCCTCCTTACACACTTCGTTTAGTTTATTTATGTAGACTTAAAATTCTGCTTCTGATTTTGCTATTAGTGTCAACTCGTCCACACATAGGAGCTCTTTAATGGTGTAATTCACTGTGTGTTTTTCCTCTGTGTTCTATTCGTCATGCAGTGTTGTTACGGTCTCTTTTTGGTTGATTTATTTACATATGCTGTCTATATAGGTTATAAACAAGAGGAGGGACAGGACACAACTTTGTCGTACTCCGGATCTTATGGTGAATGGGTTTGAGTGTTCTCCATTTGTTCTTACTG
Source organism: Cepaea nemoralis (assembly GCA_014155875.1). NCBI lineage: Eukaryota > Metazoa > Mollusca > Gastropoda > Stylommatophora > Helicidae > Cepaea > Cepaea nemoralis. The sequence continues at coordinate 261,084 of JACEFZ010002374.1, forward strand.
TACATTCACTGTAGTTGTGTAAACTTTAACACAAGTTTGTTAGATGTGCACTTACTACATATCGTTAAAGGATTTCCCACGTCTTATTTATATCTACTGTATAAAATTCCTTTTCGTGGTCGACAAATGCTAAGTAAAGTATTTAATTAAATGGGATTGATGTTTCTATAAGTTGTCTAAGGGCAAAGACGGCATATGTGCATACTTGTTTTCGCCTAAATCCAAGTTGTGTTTCACTTAGCTGGAGTTTTATTGTAGTTCGTAGTCTTTTTTCTCGAACAGTGGTTCTCAACAGGTGGGGGGAATTCCCCCCCCCCCCCGGGGTACCCATAGTAGTACTATGGGCTACGTAAATGTGACCTCTTGTTTCCAATATTACTTTATTTAAATTAAGAAACTGTATCACTAGTATTATTGATATTAAGTATTACATGTAGATGTCAACACATACAATTGCGGTCTAATAGTAGCAAATAAACCATTTGATATAATTCTGGTTGGGGATATTCTGTATTTATCTAACTTTGTATATTTGATTTGCTTTCGCTTACATACATTATTTAATAGTCATTTAAAAATCTCGTCATACACTATACTGCAGCGGCAGTTTTATTGATTAGTAGTAGTTGTAGTACCGGTCTCCCTGGTCGAGAGGTTAGCAGCTTTCTCCGTAACCCCGAATACTCTCATGGTTAACGTGAGCGCATGAAAATTGGAAGCGGTTCGAGTCGCGCCAGTGACGTATGAGAGTATGGAAAACAATGGCAAACTACTGAGCGTAATCTTGCCAAGAAATCAACAATCAGCTGAAAGATGCTGATGTTGACAGCGATGTCCTGTAAAGGATATGTAAAACATCTAGTAGTTGTAGTAGTAACAGTAGTAGTAGTAGTAGTAGTAGCAGCAGCAGCAGCAGCAGCAGTAGTAGTAGTAGTAGTAGTAGTAGTAGTAGTAGTAGTAGTAGTAGTAGTAGTAGTAGTAGTAGTAGTAGTAGTAGTAGTAGTAGTAGTAGTAGTAGTAGTAGTAGTAGTGGAAGTGGAGTATTAGTAGTGATAGTAGTAGTAATAGTAGTATTAGTTGTATTAGTAGCAGTTGTTGTATGAGTAGTATTTATAACATGAAATAAGAAACATCAGTGTGGGTTCTACATGAAATATTTGTTTCTGTTATTATTTCAGACAGTATATATTTATTATATTTATACTTTGCTATTTCTCATTGTATACATTTTATAACATGTCTTTAAAACACATGCTATATCTGCAGTCTAACCTCCTTCCTATGAGTATGATTGCAACCTTTCTATAATTGATTTAATAACCGTTATATACGATTATTCTTTTTTGTTCTTGTGATTTATTGTTTAATATTCCTGTTCAGTTCTCTAGGGAAATATTGTGGTAGTTGTAGTAGTAGTAGTAGTAGTAGTAGTAGTAGTAGTAGTAGTAGTAGTAGTAGTAGTAGTAGTAGTAGTAGTAGTAGTAGTAGTAGTAGTAGTAGCAGCAGCAGCAGCAGTAGTCGTCATAGTAGTAGCAGTAGTAGTAGTAGTAGTAGTAGTAGTAGTAGTAGTAGTAGTAGTAGTAGTAGTAATAGTAGTAGTAGTAGTAGTAGTAGTAGTAGTAGTAGTAGTAGTAGTAGTAGTAGTAGTAGTAGTAGTAGTAGTAGTAGGAGTAGTAGTAGTAGTAGTAGTAGTAGTAATAGTAATTTCCTTTCAACCTTCCGGATTATTATTAAAATGTATAAAACATATTGTTCATTCAAATGAATTGTGTCCTAACAGGGGGAACAAGATTTGATTCATTTGCTCCCATGTGATTTAATCATTTATATTCATGGCTCTGTGCTAAGAGGCAAACATACGTGCATGGCAGTTCATGGCGAATGTTAATGTACGGTATTTAATTCGGGAGGTCTGGTATATGCTACCACGACATCTAGTCTGAGAAAGGAGATTGAGGGAGTCACTGCGGCTTTTCTGTGGCAGGAGAACAAACAGTACACACTTGTGATTGCAATAGACTCAGAACAAACAAACAAACAAACAAACAAAACATTGAGGATGCTGAAGACAAGCATGCTTTGTGCAGAGTGGCAGGCTTAAATAAAAAAAATAAAAAAAACGAAGAATCAAATATAGGGAGCACCAATTGCATCTTCTCACAAGCGCATGCTGGTGTATTAGGAAATGAACAGGCAGACCGAATGGCTGGGTCTACACGATGTGTTGGGGTACTGGTGTGCAATAAGGTTGTTGTATTCGATGCCTGTTGTAATCAAGTGTAAAGTATGGAATACAAGGTAAATCATGACCTGGAGAGAGTGTTGCCGTAGGGAATGAATAGAACATCTGGCCGACACTCAAGAGGAAGGCCAAAAAACGAAAACATGGTAGGACTGTAACTAGTATCATTATTATTTGGACTCTTAGCTGACTATTGAAGATGAGCAAGGAATGTTTGTTGGGATGTCCTGAGTGCTGTTATGTCGGTTCTTGACTCAACTGAATCTCAGTGTATGGTTTCTTGGTTTATCAATGACTGGATTTTGAAATGGTGTTGTTCAAACTATTATGAGTGATTGGCGGTAACGTAGAGGCTAGACTGTCACTTGCCGGACCGGATATAATGAGTTCGATCAGCATCGGGGCAGAATGGGAGTTTAAACATTGGCTTTGGCTCCCAGGTCGTCCCCGTCTTACATGGGTACCGGTAAATATTTGGCGAATTAAAGAAGAAGTGCGTGGCTAAAGTTACGCTGTCTAAAAGAACATATCGTATGATCAACGCACCTTAACGTGTGTAAAAGGTCTCTTTACCTACTGTATAATTGTGAAAAATCATTGTGTTATCCATCTTCATTACCGTGAGTATGTCTTCAGTCGCTATAAAATGGCCTGCGAACAATACTGTTTCTTTCTATAGAAAGACTTCTTGAAAAGGCTTCCGGTCAAGATGGCGACGGAAAGTCGTTTTATTTTGTGACCGTTAACATTTTCGCGTAAGAGATGGATTTGTTTTTATCTCTTGCGTGTAATTTGTGTGCCATGATGTAAAACCAGGAGTTTCTACTCAAGGTCTGCGCCGATGCTGCGGAGTTTCGTACATCGAGCGAAGCTATCATTGAGTGAATTTTTCGCAGCGTGTGTGGTTCTGTGGTGTTCGGTTTTTTTTAACATGGCGGAACAACATGTGTTTTCCGAGCGGTGGACAGTCAACCTAACAAGGCGACGTGCGCGCCGGGGACGCCGCAAAGGGCAAGGTAAGCGTCGTGGGTTAAGGCGTTTTAGACTCACGTGTGACCTTCTGGGCGTCAGGAATTTCCTAATTCTATATAGGAACTGCGCCAGCGTAAAACAACGGGGCTGGTTTCTCCTTCACACACTACAGTGTGTAGATGGGGTGTCCTTGGGCACCACTGCAGCGACCACCACCTTTGCAGCATATTGGTTGAGAAAGGCAGAACCAGGCAGCTCAAGTTAACGGTCAAGACTTTCCAGTATGACAGTATGTGGTGAGTAAACTAAGACGTTACAAGCGAAGAAAGCTTCAGCACAGGAAAAAAAAGTTGCGAGCAGCTATAACAGAGTAGCTCTGTTCAAGGGGTTTAGCTGGCATGGCGTGCAAAGGGAAAACGGATCTATTAGCTGATGCACGCGTGAGCACCCAGTAGTTAGGTATCTAGGGACGCTCACGCGTTGACGTAGAAGCAGGATAGAGATGAGTTACCACCTTGTTCTCAGCCTAGCAGGATGTGAGTCTACACTTGTATAATGATGATACGTTTTTGATATGAACAACATGCCTCCAACAATAAACTCAGATTATTTCTACTAAGCGAGTTCCTTCAGTTGCATTCGTGTCCTGTTACCCTGTTACACAGCCACTTTGGTAGAATTTCGAGGTGGAAGAAGGCCTGGGTGGATAGGCGTAGTGCTTGTAAGGAGATGGCAACTTGCCAAGAAGAACAGAACTACTCATCCTAGTCCTAGCATGCACTTAGAAAGAGGGATGCACACAAAAGTAAGCTATTTAAAAAAAACTGGTCAAGGTGGTTAAAAGTGAAAAATGGGCAGAGGTGTGTCAAAGAGTAAGCATAGACAAGTCACTGAAATGGTTCTGGCGACTACATAAAAGCATGATAGGGGTAGTCAAGAATAAGAGCATTTCTGACTTCCAAGGTGCTGACCTCAGCTTGCAGAGGACTGACGAGGACAAGGGCAAAGCCCTCTTTGAACGCTATCTAGAGCAGAGCAACCAGACAGACATGGGAGGCCGAAATCTTGCCAAAGAGGTCACCTCAGTCAAGTGCAAGCACCAGAACATTTCGGGTGAAGACACAGTGACAGTGAAAGAAATTAAGGCTGTGCTTCGACGATCAAAAAACATCGCTCCAGGGCCAAATGGCATAAGATACGACGGCATCAATAAGTGTACCGACAACGAGCTAGAGAAACTAGCAGACAAGTACAACAACAGTATAGGGAGTGCTAGCATCAAGGAGGAGTGGTTACACAGCTATCTGATTCCCTTGCCGAAGCCTGGCAAAGACCACACAAAAATCCAGGGATATCGAGTTATAATCATGCAGAATACAATAGGCAAGCTGCTGTAGAAGTTAATTGCCAGAAAAATATCAAGCCAGCTAGAGGGGCAGGGTGTTTTCCCACCTACCCTAGGTGGCACCGTCCAAAAAGAGAAACATGGACAAATTCAGCAGTTTTTGCCCATGATGTCTATGAAGGTTTCCACTCAGGCATTGAAACCTTTGCTGCAGCGATTGATCTTGAGGACGCGTACAACAGAGTACCTTTTGATTCTTTAATGCTTCAGCTTCTTGAACTCAATATAAGTCCATTCCTCCTTAGTTGGATAGCTGCAGCCCTCTTCCAACGGAAAGTAGTTTTTAGATGTGACAGGTGGACTTCGGAACCAACAACAATATATCCTGGCCTACCACAGAGATCATCATTATCTCTGGTACTGTTCAACGTCTACACTGTGAGAATCACCGGCGAGCATATCACTAGACCGGGGAGGACATTGTCATATGCCGACGATGTTTTAGTGTATCGTCAGGGGAAGGATAGGAATCAGGTTGCTATGGAACTACAAACCGAACTCAATCGCATAAGTACTTGATGTGTTGAAGCTGGGGCAATGGTCAACCCAACAAAGGCAACAGTGACATGGTTCTCGTTGAATAATCATATTGTCAACACTCCAACACCAACTGTTAATCTGTGTTCAGAGACGGTGGAAAGAACGCAGGCAATCAATTATCCGGGGATACGTTTTGATCGAAGCCTTGCTTATATTGAGCACATAGACCAGGTGATAACAAAGGCCAAGCGGGGTTTGGCTGCGATGCAGGTGATGGCGGCAGCAAACTGTGAGCAGCGCTATCTATGTCTTCTATACGAGGGGCTGGTCATGTCTGTTTTTGAGTATGCAATGGCAATCCTGACTCTCAGCCGTAAGCAGATAGAAAGGATGGAAAGGATACAGAATGAAGCTATGCGCATTATTCTTGGATGTACAAGAGATACAGCATGCAGGGCAATGCGCTACTTTCTTGATTTTCCAAACATTGAAGACAGAATACAAATTTACAGAGCACGCGCCTACCTCAGAGTTAACGCAAGCACACAACATCCACTGCATAGTGAAATTATGAAGGTGAAGGGCAGCAGGTTAAAAAGAGGACGGTCGTGGATGGGTCAAGCCGAAGACATTCTTCAACAGGTGTGCTCACTTGAGGACTTAGAACCTGGTGATGAGTGGTTACAAGTGCCAACATATTTCTGTACGTCCTTTTCAGTTTGCATCCAACTAGACAGAAAATGCAGACAAGAAAATCCGGCTGCTGTGGAGGTGGAAGTACAAGCGTTGATTTTCGAGAATTCGCTAGACGGTGATGCTGTCATTTACACAGATGGGTCGGTCGTCCGACATGTGAGAAGCTCATGGGCCTTTACGGCTAGGGCCGGAGGGAGAATTGTGAAGGAGGACTCTGGTGTTTTTGTTGAGACCACAAGTAGCCTGACTATGGAAGTCATGGCAGTAAGTGAAGCAATAACATAGCTCATGACACATACATGCACTAGGGCATGTTTCCTTAGCGACTCAATGAGTATGCTCAAGAAGATAGAGATGGGATTGATCCGAAGAGAATGGCTGTTGTCTCTGGAGCGGTCTTGGCTGGCAAAGATTAGTTTCATCTTCGTACCAGGGCATGCGGGAGTACAACGAAATAAGCGGGCTGACAAGCTCGCAGGTAAAGCTACTGCAGAGGGCGGTCGCGCCATGGACCATGCTGACATTCTGAATGCTCTGCGAGAAGTAAGACTTTTGCGAGAACCAAGTGATGACTGTGAATCTACAACCATGCCCAGACTGCGAGAACAGCAAATTAAAAGAAGAGTGGTCAAACAAGAACATTACGTAGGAAGCCAAAGAAGATTGATAAACCAATACAGAAATGGTGTCGTTAGCCGCTACACGATGCAGGATTTGCTGTGGAGGGGATCCGAGCACTTATGGACTGAATGGTTCGATGTGCAATGAGGATGATCTGTCGACTAACTAACTAACTTTCTATAGCGACCTTCTATATTGGAAGTTTGCATCGTGTGATAGAATGCTTAGTGCCCCCTACGTTTCTCTGGATCTATCTATCTTTAATCTATATCCCATCATCATAGGCATATTGCAATGGATCAAATATTCAATTAGTGGTGTTCTTTATAGGTCATATTTCTTACATTTTAGTATGTAATTTTCTATATTATTATGTTTATTTCAAACATCTTAGCTGTCTCCTATATTAAAATCATCCCATCCAGGCTGTTTCTCCAAAACCTTCTCATTGCAGGGAATTTTATGTTCTTGTGTTATTTGAAATTTACTTATTGGATGATTTTACCATTAGTATGGTTTCTTTTCCAATTCTGATTCCACATTTTTGTGTATCATTATCTTTTTATTTCGTTTGTATTTGCTGGTTTTATTTCAGCTTACTCAGAGCCATGTGAATTGTGTGATTATTGGCTCCGTTTTCCTTCCCTACCCTGTTCACAACTGCGTTGCTGTAAATACCTGCATATGCAGGTATCCATATAATCAATAATGCACATCCCAAGTGTTTACATATAAGTAGTACAGATCATGATATCTTGAAATTTTTTTTAAACCTACAATCCTAGATATTTAATTTGTAAACGAAAAATGTCGTCTTCATGGAATGATTTTCATATACCATTTCCAGAACTTAAATTTGTGTTTTAACAAGTCTGTTAGTCAAGTTATTATTATTTACAGATGAAGCAGATTATAAATATTCTACAACAATACAAGCTATTACAAGCTGAATTTGTTAGTCAGTTGTTTATGCATACAAAGTTTACTGATGATCTGCTCGTGGAATTTTCCTTTTATTCTAAATGTCAATAGTTATCTGATCTGATTCTGTTAATGTATTCTTAACATATGAGCTAATCTTATAATATTATAACAAGATATAAGTAGTCTATATGTCAGTTGTGATTCTGATACAGTTAACATTTATTTGGAAATATTCTAAACATCAATATTAATATGATACTCCTTACTTTGATTGTTTTATATGTCAACAGTAATCGCATTTTGTTATGTTATTATAAATTTCGATAATGATATTATACTCGAAATGTCTATAGTTTTAATGTCAATAGTATTGTAATACTCTACCTGTTTAAATGACAATGGTAATCTCATACTGTTATATTATTCTAAATGTCGATATTGATCTTATAACGACTCTAAATCTCTAAATGTCTATAGTAATTTCATAATGTTATGTTGTTCTCAATATCGATAATGATCTTATACTACCTATAAATGTCTGAATGACATATTATTATTCTAAAAAAGACTGTTAGAGACAACATTGCAGTTATAGACATATTTCAAGCGAACGAAAGAAGAAAAAGAAGAAGAATATTATTATTTCAAATAGCCAAGCGTGGACAATGAGCAGTCAGGCTGAAAAAACATCTGATGGCTGTAGAGATGTGGTTTCTGAGGAAAATGCAAAGAATACCATGGACAGCCAGAAAGACCAATGAACAAGTCCTTCAAGAAACAAATGAAGATCGTAAATTGATTAGAGAAATTAGACGTAGACAGTCAAAAATTTTTGGGCATGTTATGAGAAGAAATGGATTGGAGAATTTGGTGACAACTGGTAAGATCGAGGGGAACAGACCAAGGGGAAGACCTAGAAGCAAGTACATGGATGGCTTGGCCTTGTGGCATGGTCGAGACAGAAACACGGAGCTGATCCACGACTCTGGTGATCGAGTGAGATGGCAGAACATGACTGCCCACGCTTACCGGCATGGCACATGATGGATGGATATTGTTTACCTTCATTTAAAATGAATTTCTTCCACACTTCGGCGCCAGGATTCAGATTTGTCCAATGCGATGTCGTGGGCTGATGTTTGTCTTATCTATCTAACTTATACTACATTATACTAAGTTGATTTTGAAGAGACTATCACTCCCTTCCTCATCGAATCTATCCTGCGTCTTGTGTGTGTGGGTTGGTTCACAAAAACAGGCAGTTTCTTTTCCCGCATGGGCTTTTATTTAGATTTCATTGTTCCGGTGGTGATGTCACAATGGGTCGATGAAAAAGTCGGATTATCGCTGCCGGGAATGAGCGGTGTCGAACTATTTTTATTGCCTGGAATTATTTTAGTTCATGTTACTTCTTGTGAAAATATATATCACATGCGTCCTAACTCGATCTAATCTTTATTATAGGGACAGTGTCGCAACGATTCACACAAACATGCTGGCAATTCATTAATTAACCATGTTCGCGTCTACATGGTGTCCTTTCTTTCTGTCCCTCTCAACCAGATACGGAATTATCGTCAGGCCTGCCATTGCACTATTTCATATTCACTTGTAGTCATCACTTATGTTGTATATATACATATATCTTACTCACGCCACGGCTGATTGTCGGACTATTCTCTAGGTGCTATACTGCGATTTAGAACAATGAACGCAAACATCTGTAACTTTCAATAAACAACGTGAACTTGATCAAACGTGCAACGGTCCAGAAAATTCTGCAGTACAACAGAGTCCAGAAACATGATCAATGTAGCAATCAAGTACTCGAAGCCGGTCGATGTAATAATGTAGGCGATATTTATTTGCCGGAGTCTAACAGGTTACAGATTCACAAATAAATACATCAGTTCCGATTGACAATTACCGTGCCTGTTATGGCCAGGCGGGACGGTAAAGAAACATGGTTAAATTTGAATCGTAAACGATCGAAGACATTAAATATCTATAATCATCATGTCCCTGTTCTTCTGTCCTTGGCTATCCTATCTATGCATCAGCCTGTTTCAACTTGCTGAGTCCCGTTCCAATATTGTCGCATTTGTCCGTGGCTTTCTGGTCGATATACATCTTGCATTAATAGCTTCGTTCTTCTTTCTAATATCTGTTGGCCATCGGAGTAAGTGTCCAGCCAGTATATAAGTTCTCTCCTTGCTGAGAATCGAATCGAGGCGGCCTTGTCGTTCAAGCTCCAAGACATGACTCTTTGTTGTTGTTGACAATGTTTCTGACGTATTCTGTTTTTTTACGCCATTCTCCTAGTTTCTACCACTATTTGGTTCGCGATTTTCTCACTAAGTTTCTTTTGTTTCATAACATCTGCGCTGCTACTTGGCACTAGGTATCTTCTAAATGGTCGGTTAACTTTGACAACGGCCAGTTAGTCCTGCTTGTGCTTCATATCCAATTCCTCCACTATTAAACCGTGTATTGTTTGTTCTTGGCAAATATATTCGCGTGTTCCTTCACCGTATACTTGAAATGTCTCTTCCCGATGTTGACGATTAAGAATTAGCCTCTCAGAACTCTGTCGTGATGATCTTCCTTCTTGCCGTCCTTTCTTGATCTCATCGTCTGTCCGTTTTTTACGTCGTTGTTTCTAAGTAAGCGCTTGTGCGTTCAGTGTGCGCGCTATACTTTTTCTTTTAACTTCCCGATTATCTATATCTATACGTGCACTTGCTGCATTCTCTATCCTGCAACACATGGCACAGTCAGTCAGTCATCCGCTCACGGATTTTAGGGATATTTAAGAAAAGCAATTTGCAGCAGAGTCATCGGATCAATACTCATTCACGTAAATAAACACTGAAATATTCAAACTAAACGGCGTATGTTTTGTTGATGAACGGTGGCATTGCTACCGTACAAAAGGAACGCTTTTAACTTTTGAAACGAATTGTTATATTAATAAACTACAGGCGTTAAGTAATTGGTTCCTAAGCAAATTAGAAACACTAAAATAGCGAGGAAGAATCATTAGTGTGATTTGATGGGGAAAATTAAACAAATCGCCGTGGGTAGCATAGAAGAGACGCTGACGCAGGATATTATGCGCAATGAGAACACGTATTATTAGTATAACTAGAAGTCCGCCCTCTGGAACTAATAGGACACCATAAATAAAGAAGTCCTAAAGCACACGGAGGGACAATTAAAGACATAGATGAATAATATGTGAGAGTCATGGAAGGGAACAGCAGAGGATATGAGAATTGGCGTGACGTGGTTGAGGGCATATAATGCATTCGAAGATAGCTGGGATAAGAAGGGTGCGACCATGAGTATCCAATTATTAGATATATCCCGACAAGTGTCCAGTCATAATCAATATATGTTATGAGCATTTTTAGAATCTTAGAGAGCAATGTAGAACACCGTCAGACGCTTTTAAGATGTTTTAGTGTTGCGTAGTATCATGAGCTTTTGTATTTATTCCCTATTTACGTTTGATGTAGATTGAACTGAATGGGTCTTGGAGTCAGTGGTAACACAAAGAATTGTGTAAACAGAATGCACATTCTCTTTAATACTGATAATGTGCTCTACATTATAAATTCATTAAATGAATCATATGCGTTCAATTATCATCATCATTATCATCATCATTATCATTATAATCATCATCATCACCACCATCACCACCATCAGTATCTTCACTGTTGCCGTCAAGAGGAGTCATTATCATCATCATCATCATCAAGTGCCCTGCCAGCTGGCTGTAGAAATTTATGGCTCTCCAAAGATCTCGGTCTTTGATGTTCTGGATCAAATCTGCTGATTATATTCCTCCATGCCACAGTCTCAATCCATGCAGCATCATTTCTCTTGGTCTGTTGATTCACGCGGCGTGGGGAGGAATAATTGGCCTTCCAGTGCCCGATGGATGGCACTAGATAGTGCCATTTCTTGTGGTTGTTGAATATCTTTGGTGTCGTCAGTCCATTTTCTTCTTGGGCGTCCTCTTACTCTCTCTTACTAGCGAATGTTCTGTAATGTAGAGCCAGTGCTGGTAGTTGATGGAGTTGCATTCTAACAAGATGGCCAATCCATTTGATCTTCTGTCTTTCAATAAATGTGGCACTAGGTGTTGATCCCACAGTGTGTCTGATAACACAATTTCTTACTCGGTCTCGGATAGTTGAGTAGGCAGCTTTCATCAAGAATCTCATCTCACAGGTATTGTTTTTGGGTAAGTGTGATTTGGATATTTCAAGTTTGACTTTGTTGGCATAGGGTTGGTGTTAATATGCTATTTATTATCTGTCGTTTTGCGGACATCGGTATATTTAAATGTTCTAGTATTGGTGGTAGCTGATATGTAAGCGTACTTGCTTTTTGACATCTGATTTCAATTTCTCTGTCAAATCTGCCATCTTCTGTGAACGTAATTCCAAGATATTATAATAGTGAGAATTGTTGAAGTTAATACATTGCCTTGGTGATTGCCATTCTATTGTTCATAAATGTCTAACTGTTATTTTCATAGGCTGCAAAACGTCTTACTTGCAGTACAATTGTCTTTTTTTTAATACTGCATATCAGTTAGAGGATGTTGTAGTCAACACCAGAATTTTTCATCTTCTGTTGATGTACTAGGCAAGTTTTACGTTCAGTAGTTTGCCATTGCATTCTGAACGACCGGCTCACAATACCCCGTAAGTTAGCAGCGCGGCTCGAACCGCTGCCGATTCTGTCAGCTGCTGTTTTCCTCACGTGGATATACGGTATTACGAACAATGTCGTTAACACCTTGGAAAGGAAGACCGACAATTGTCCATATATCTGTAAAGGTATAATAGAAATATTGATTTTATTTGTAATTTTCTTTAACTCCTGATTTTTTATCATCTCATCACATCATGTTCCTCTTGTACCTTGTGGTTTCGAGGTGAAGTATAAACTGCGGGAGAGTGCCCTCTTATGGGCTTCATGTATCGATATTCCAATGGAGTCTGTTATTCCCTGCGTCCATCGTTTACGTGGTCGGCCTTTTCCTCTGCTTCCATCTGGTATGTACATCATTGCCTGTTGTGTTATACTGTTAGTTGGTAACCTACTTGCATGGCCAAACCATTTGACTTGCTGCCATCTAATAACATCTAGTGCAGCTATAACCCCAACTTTAGTCCTGATTTCTTCTTTCTGATCTTATCTCTTCTTGATACGTTGAGTATTCTTCTCAGAAATCTCATTTCTGTTGTTGTGATTTTCCTTTTCTCTTTTTTGTCATTGTCCAGGTTTGGCATTGGTATTGGTAGGAAGATTGTGTTGTAAAGTGCTTTCTTAGTAGTTATTGATACATATTTGTTCATTAATATTGGTGTCATTTGTTCAATGAGTTTGTTTGCCTTATTGCATCTATTATTGATCTCGTCTTCTGATTTGCCATTTGACTGATATTATTCTTCCTGGGCACTTGAAACTCTTTACTTGTTTCAAGGGATGTTCGTTTTTGTGAATTGCTATTGTTTTTTTCTTCTTTAGTTATTGATATTGTCTCTGATGTACTTGTGCTAATTTTCATGTTATGTTTCCTACATATTTCGATTAGACTATTCATGTGGTCTTGCAAATCAGCTTCTAATTTTGCTATTAGTGCTTGGTCGTCCGCAAACAGCAGTTTTCCAATCGTGTAATTTGCTGATGGTTCTTCTTCTGTATTCTCGTCATGCGGTGGTCTTGCGGTCTCTGTTTGGCTAGTTTCTTTTCATATGTTGTCTATATATGTTATGATCAAGAGAGGAGACAGGACACAGCCTTGTCGTACTCCGGATCTTATGGTGAAGGGTTCTGGGTGTCTCCAGTTGCTCTCACTATATTCACTGTTGTTGTACAAGCTTCTACATAGGTTTGTTAGATGTGTACTCACTCCATAATGTTTAAGGATTTCCCATAGCTTGTTTCTATCCACTCTATCAAATGCCTTTTCATGGTCGACAAGAGTGTTTCATTGAATTCGATAGATTTTTCTATAAGTTGTATAAGAGCAAAAATGACATCGGTGCATCCTGTGTTTTTCCTAAATCCAATTTGTGTTTTGCTTTTCTGGGGTTCTATAGTATTTCGTAATCTTTTCTCGAGAATTTTGCAAAATATTTTCCCAGTATGACTCAAAAGGCAATTGCCTCTGCATTGTGTGCAGTCTCTTTTGCTGAGTTTGTTTTTTTCCAAATTGAGATAATTATGGCGTTTCCCGTCTCGTGATATCAGTTGTTCTACCCAAGCATGGTTGAATAGTCTATGCAGCCATGCTGTTCCTACTTCTTTTGCTGCTGTAATTAGTTCTTTTGGTATTCCATCTTATTCCTACAAAACCAAATTAACTAATTAAAGCAGCAAGAAAAATAGGAACAGCATGGTTACATAGACTATTCAACCATGATTTGTTGCCATGTTCTAATTCTGAAGTGCTACACGTTTTTCATCAAAGCATATTGGCTTTTATTGTATACTTAATGTTTTAATAGACGGTCTCAATGGTTTAGGGGTTACACGACTTTCTCCGTAATAACGTATACTCTAGTGAGTAACGTGATGTGCGTGAGAATTGGTAGCGGGTCTCTCCGCATCGGTAACTTACGGGGTATGTGAGCCGGCCGCTCAGAAAGCAATGGCAAATTAGTGAGCGTAATCTTGCCAAGAAGTCAACAATCAGCTGAAAGATGCTGCTGTTGACAGCGATGTCCTGTAAAGGATATGCGAATATATATATATATATATATATATATATATATATATATATATATATATTATATATATATATATATATATATATATATATATATATATATATATATATATATATATATATATATATATATATATATATATATATATAATGTAATACAAACTTTAAGCTTTTGATGTATTATGGTTTCTAAAAATATTAACTAAAAGTTAAGGGAAAATTTATGTAGGATTTAGCATTATTTTCATCGTTTATTAATTTCAAATTGAGTTTCACGGCTGCTAATTTCTCGGACTTAGAGATGTTTAGCAAACCGGAAACACATTCATATATTCTGGAAAAGAGAAAGGCGATTGAGCTGGATTTGGTTTCTTCTTGACAAAGAATGTTTCTTTAGTACTTTTTTTTATGTGGATAAAATCTAGCCAAAGAAAAGAACCATCACCATTGTACTAGTGTAAACAACAACTGCAGCAGAAGATATAATTCAGCAGTTTAACAATAGTCAGCAAGTAGGTAAGTGGCACCTTGCGTTCCTTGCAGACGAAAGTATGTGAATTGGAACTGGAGATAGAATTCCACAGCACAATGCCAGGGCATGAAATCAGAGAACATGTGTTGCCCATGCAGCATGGTCCATCTCTCGGCCTTGCCTTGTTTTCTCCTGAGGAAAGGATGACCAGTACGTCTGGAACAAGGTAGGCTTCAGATGCTGACTGCTCAGCATCAAACCTCCAAGAGCAGGAGGTGGGTAGCGGCCAAGCCCTCACGTCTGGCGGATTTGGCTTGGAGACGTTCAGCCATATCCTTCTGCTGAGTGCCTTATACCAAGTGTCTGGACTGGTATGAGAGTGTACAACTGTCACCGTAACTGTCTAGACATATAAAAGCGTGCACTACCGTCAGACTCCCCGCTTGACATTGTCTACAGTGCGGATCCCGCCACCAGCGTGAATCGGCCCATCGGAGATATTGCTCGTCTAAGTTGCGAACAAATCTCCCAACTGAATAAGTAAAAATATTAGAAAACAATTGCAAAGAAGAGGCAGTATTATTATTTTACTGTGTCGACGTTCCAGATATTGTCTGAAGATGCAGACTCCGTGGGTTTTCTTTTATGACACTTCATTCAAATCTGCTAACATGATCTCAGATTCTTTCAGAACTACTGTGAGCATTATATCTAGAATGGGTATTTCCTCCGACTGTCTCTTTTGTTTTTTCTTTCCCGAACTCATATTGCTACTTGTTAGTTGGGAACATTTACAATTGCGAGGAAAATGTGTTTGCAGATTACCACAGAATTAGTGCTGGCGTCATTTAGAGACGATGGGAATTATGCTGATGGGCACACAGTTTTAAATTCTTCATTTGTTTTGTTGCATTTTATTTCTACTTCTTCCATATACCTGTCATCAATATCCGAAGGTACCATATAAACACTATATATTTATACAATGTATCACTTACATCAACTAGCACTTATTGGCTCCTTTCCGATCATTATCGATCCATCATCTTCTTTAAAAGAAATTATGTTTAAAGGCAATCAATCAATCAGTCAACCAAGTGCCGTCTCCACGATGAAGGTTGGCTGCAATGAATCTCCAACATTGTCTGTCTCTCGTCTTGACTGTACATTCTGTCATACTGATGCTCGTCTATCTCTTGATGTTATCTTTTCCACGTGTATCGTTATCTGCCTCTAGGTTGCTTGCCCTCAATCTTGCCCTCCAGTGTGGTGTTGTTGTTTTTTTCACTTTCCTCTATTTTTATTTCTTTCACCAACTCTCTTTTCATTCCCTGTTTTTCTAGAACCTGTGTATTTTACTGTTTCTGTTTCCATAAATTACGATATATTCTTCTGTATATCCACATCTCCTTCTTCTTCTTCTTCTTCTTCTTCTTCTTCTTCTTCTTCTTCTTCTTCTTCTTCTTCTTCTTCTTCTTCTTCTTCTTCTTCTTCTTCTTCTTCTTCTTCTTCTTCTTCTTCTTCTTCTTCTTAAGCGTTCCGAGCCATTGAGATTTTGTGCTGCAGATACAATCCTTCTCCATTCGTCTCTCTGGTTGACCTTCTCTTGCATCTGGTATTATAAATACCCCAAGGTATTTAAAATTATCCACTTCGTTAAGAATTGACCCTTCAATTTCTGTGTCACATTTGGGTGTCCCATTTTCTTTGATATCACAATTGTCACTCATCTCATCTCATCGTGTTCCTCTTGTACCTTGCGGTGTCGAGGTGAAGTATAAACTTCGTGAGAGTGCCCGGTTATGGGCTTCGTATATCGACATTCCCATGGATTCTGTTATTCCCTCCATCCAACGTTTACGTGGTCGGCCTCTTCCTCTGTTTCCATCTGGTCTGTACATCATTGCTTGTTGTGGCATGCTGTTGGCTGGTAGCCTACTTGCATGGCCAAACCATTTGACTTGCTGCTTTCTAATAATTGTCACTGTTTCCTTGATATTCAAGTAGAGTCCTTTCTTTGCACTCTCTGTTACTAAAATATCCAACAATTATTGTTGGTCTGTTGCATTATCCGCCACCAATAATGTGTCATCTGCATAACGTATATTGTTTAGATTATAACCCCCAATTAGTATTCCTGGCTTCACTTTGATCTATCTCATTATTGCTTCGCTATAGAGCAGGTGTCACCAAACTATATTTCACGGCGGGCCGGATAACTGACAAAATGACGAGCGAGGGCCGAGTAATCATTCCGTACAATTCTTGCGTCGGTCTCAGTGGCGAAGGTCTTACGGACGCGGTTCGTAATCCCGTATACCAGCGTTAGAAACACAGCTGCGCGCAATTTGTCAGCAGACCGCGTTGAGCTGGGGGTTTTTACTCTATAGTATGGATACCGGCCGTTCAGAAAGCAATGCAAACTACTGAACGTAAGCTTGTCAAGACATCAACTGTCAACTGTCATTTACTGCCAATATAGTACCTTGCGGTGTATGACAGAGGGATGTTTGAGCCTGAGGAATTAAGGCCGCCTGGCTAGTGCAGTCGCTGCAAACTGTGCAGATTAGGATTTTCTTTTTGACCCGACAGAAAAAAAACCACAACAACAGCAAGCAATGCTGGTGTTGAATGCAAACGTCCTGTAAAGGATATGCAACTAACTTTAACAATACTTACACGCCAGAACGAAAGCTCGGGGGGGGGGGGATGAAGTGGAAAAACTACGTTAATCATGGGTGAGTGGCGTGAAAAGTTAAAAAAAAAAGACAACCAACATATTTATTTACTAAAACAAATTATCAAAGAAGGCGACGTTACAAAAAAAAAAAAAGATAGTTACTTCCTAAGCAGCAAAAAAAAAAAGGTTAGTGAGTTTTGTGAAACTGTTATTTGGCTTTCAAGATATCATCAACGTTTTGTATGAAATTGCTGCATCCAATCAAGATAATTGCTTTCAAATGTTCATCAGTCAATCTCGTTCCATGTGTTGACTTCACATACTTTATTTCTTAACATGTTTGCTCGCAGACATAAGTTGTTCCAAACACTGATGCCATACCAACGGCAATTTTATTATTTCTTCAGTTTCGAATACTCAACATCAGGTAAGCAGCGGTACAATTTAACAAATTTTCTTTCTCTGTGCTTCTTTTTCAACAAGTCATTTGCTTTTAAATCAATGAGATCCAACTGTAGTTCAACTGGTACTTCATCGACGTTACAATCAAACGGATTCTGGAGCAGAAGAATGTCATTCTCAATTCTGCCAAGATCTGAAAATCTCTCCACAAAATACTTCTTCAAGTCACGAATAATTTTTTTTTTTTCGGAAAATCGAAATTGTCATCTTCGGCGATTATAGTGCAAAGCTCTTTGAAACTGTGAAAATGGGAAAAGGTTTCTCCTTCTAATTGTGCTTCAAACAATGACAGCTTTCTCCGATTATGTAGAGATCACAGACGAGGTCACCTCTTCCCTGAAGTTTCAAATTCAGTTCATTCATGTGGGATGTGAGGTCGAACAAAAATGACAACTTTGACGGCCGGGTAGGATCTGACAGCTTTGGATCAGCTCTATCTTATTCAGTGAGGAAAACATCAATTTCGTTTCGGAGCTTGTAAAACCGAAACAGGACTTTACAGCAGACAAACCACCTCACTGATGTGTAATAAAGCAATTCACGAAATTAAGAATCACTTTCTTCAAGAAAAGCCTGGAACTGACGGTGATTGAGTGCATGTCCCCGAAGGCAGTTCACAGCAGAAACGAATAGTTTCAGTACACAAGAAATATCTTAAGTCTTTCCCACAGAGTGCTTGCTAATGTTTGATACAGTGTATGAACAGAGAGGCCGGAATTTGCAAATCTTCCAACTGAGTCCTGACCTGCCCTATCAGTCCCTTCCTCACTCCAGCCATGTTTTTTCCTCCATCAACTGGAACACCTCGAAGCTGATTCCACTGAAGGTTATAGTCTTGCACATCTTTTTGCACTTCCATAAAAATGTCTTTTTCAGCTGTTGTTCCGTGCATGTTGCAAACAGATGCCAACTCTTCCGTTATCTGAAAGTCCAAATTGACACCACAAATGAACACGAAACGTTGTGACGTACTCGAGAGATCAGTAGTCTCATCCAGCGCCAGAGAATACCACAATAAGTTCCTAGTTTTCTCTCATATCTGTAGCATTATGTTCTGTCCAAGTTCTTCTGTTCTTCGCGCAAGTGAACTTGCCGAAAGGCTGATAGTTCCAAACAAATCGGCGTTCTCAGGACAAAAGTCATTTGCTGCTTCTGTCATACACTCTTTGATGAAGTTGCTATCAGTAGACGGTTTTCCTTGTTTTGCCATTGCATGCACTATTTTGTAACTTGTACGAGTGACATATTTATTTTCAGAATCTTTCTCTTGAAGTGATTTCTTTGTGTTTCTAAACCACGTTTCATGGGCTCATATTTCTCAGAGCGTAACTTTTCAGAAAATGTTGAATATGTTAATAGATGTTTTGTTTCGTACTCATATTTCTCAGAGCGTAACTTTCCAGAAAACGTTGAATATGTTGATAAATGTTTTGTTTCGTAGTGAAGCCGAAGATTGTACTCTTTCAAAACGGCAAAACGTTTGCTGCATATTATGCATGGTTTTCTGGTCCTTTGTTTCCGCAAAGAACTATTTTACTGCCCATTCTTCATTGAAAATGCAACACTCGGCGTTCACATTTTTCTCTTCTTAGTAGCCATAATGAAGGGTGAAGTACACGGGATCTGAAAATGAAAAAGATATTGAATTAGAAACATAATTAAAATCCTATTGAAACACAAGAAAAGCAGAGGACTAGGGGTAATTGGTGAAGCTACGCTCACCAAAGGTACATAAACAATTTATAGGAACCTTTGGTAATGAATATATCTATAATAAGGTAATAGGTAAAATATAAAAATAGGGCCGAACTAAATAAACTGCCTAGAGCAGAGGTTTTCAACCGGGGTTCCTAGAGTGGCAGCCAGGGGTTCCGCCGAAACAGACCGAAATCGCCTAAATGCACCATTTCTGTTCATCTGGTTTGTTACATAAAGTAGGACGGACACTTGGATCATA
Organism: Cepaea nemoralis; assembly: GCA_014155875.1. Lineage (NCBI taxonomy): Eukaryota > Metazoa > Mollusca > Gastropoda > Stylommatophora > Helicidae > Cepaea > Cepaea nemoralis. Next base: position 280,746 of record JACEFZ010002374.1, read on the forward strand.
GCACAGAGGTCCTTGAGCAACGTAAACATTTGCGTAAGAATCTGTTCCAGCAGAAAGGCTGAAAAATACTTTCCTAGAGACCAGCTCGATTACCATCTAGACAGCGAAATTCTTCTGAGCTAGGGATAATATTTTCGTTAAAAGACGAGGCTTTTATCTCATCTCATCTCATAATGTTCCTCTTGTACCTTGCGGTGTCGAGGTGAAGTATAAACAGCGGGAGAGTGCCCGCTTATGGGCTTCGTGTATTGATATTCCCATGGATTATGTGATTCCCTGCGTCCATCGTTTACGTAGTCGGCCTCTTCCTCTGTTTCCATCTGGTCTGTACATCATTGCTTGTTGTGGTATACTGTTAGTTGTTAACCTACTTGCATGGCAAAACCATTTGACTTGCTGCTTTCTAATAAAATCTAGTGCAGCTATAACCCCCACTTTAGTCCTGATTTCTTCATTTCTGATCGTATCTCTGCTTGAACATTGAGTATTCTTCTCAGGAATCTCATTTCTGTTGTTATTATTTTTCTTTTCTCTTTTTCTGTCATTGTCCAGGTTTGGCATTGGTAACATAGAGTTGGTAGGAAGATTGTGTTGTAAAGTGATTAGTAGTTTTTGATACATGTTTGTTCTTTAGTATTGGTGCCATTTGTCCAATGAGTTGGTTTGCCTTGTTGCATCTATTTTCGATCTCGTCTTCTGATTTGCCATTTGATGATATTATACTTCCTAGGTACTTGAAACTCTTTACTTGTTTCAAGGGATGTTCGTTTAGGTGAATCGTTGTTGTTTTATCTTCTTTAGCTATAGTCAATATCTCTGTTTTACTTGTGCTAATTTTCATGTTATATTCCCTACACATTTCGTTTAGACTATTCATGTGGTCTTGTAAGTCAGCTTCTGATTTTGCTATTAGTGCTTGGTCGTCCGCAAACAGGAGTTCTCTAATGGTTAGCTTTGCAGATGGTTCTTCTTCTGTGTTCTCGTCGTGTGGTGTTCTCGCAGTCTCCGTTTGGCTGGTTTCTTTACATATGTTGTCTATATCTTATATATAAAAGGCGATCTCCATCTGTCCCTATGTCCTTTATGCGCTCGCGAACGGCCCATCCGATTAAGATGAAATTTTCTACACGCCTTCCTTTCATTCCAGCGCAGCCCACTGTCATATTTATTTAGTGTGAAATCGGCTGCTTACCCAATATTATTTAATTTTCAATTTTTCATTATAATTTATATACAGCGAGGGGACCTAACTCTGTAAAAGTTATTTCAAGGGGCATACCTTTTAATAACTTTTCTGTATAACTTATAGTCATATTGTTGCATCGTTTTCAAAGATTTATAAACTCTTTGTCCATAGTTATGTACCGGCATATGAGTTATAATAAATAATGATACAATCTTTAAGGCATTTTCAAAGTTTTCATAAAAATAATGCACAATGCATAACATTGTAACTCATCTTTTTATGCTTAAGAAGTTACTGTAGTCATGCAGGTGATTAGAAAGAGTTTTCATTAAAAATAATGGATGGTGTGTGGAAGGACATTCTTTTAAGTTACTTTTTTTGTTGTATGAATTTAATGAGACGCTACCCGCCTGGAGCTGGGCGAAGCCACGCCGGGTCAGACAGATAGACAGAACCACCTTTTCGCTGCAGTTATGTACAGGCATATGCGTTAAAATCCTCCTCCTCCTCTCCCCTCCTCCTCCTTCTACCCTCTTCCTCTTCCCCTCCCCCTCCTCCCTCTCCCTCCTCCTCACTCTTTCTCCTGCTCCTCCTTCCTCCTCCTCCTCCTTCCTCCTCCTCCTCCCTCCTCCTCCCTTTTCCTCCTACCTCCTCGCCCTCCTCCTAATCACTCCTCTTCCTTCCTCCTCCCTTCTCCTCCTCTCTCCTCCCACTCCCTCCTCCTCCCTCCTTCTAATTCTACGTCCTCCCCCTCATCCCTCCTCCTCCCTCCTCCCTCCTCCTCCTCCTCCCTCCTCCCCTCCTCCCTCTCCTCCTCCCTCCTCCTCATCCCTCCTCCTCCCATCTCCTCCTCCCTCCTCATCCTCTCTCCTCCTCCCTCCTTCTCCCTCTACCTCCTCCCTCCTCCTCCCTCCACATCCATCATCCTCCTCCCTCTTCCTCCTCCTCCCTCCTCCTCCTCCCCCTCCTCCTCCTGCGTTCTTCTCCTCCCTCCTTCTCCTCCCTCCTCCTTCCTCCTCCTCCTCCCTCTTCCTCCTCCTACCTCCTCGCCCTCCTCCCTCCTCCTAATCACTCCGCTTCCTTCCTCCTCCCTTCTCCTCCTCCCTCCTCCTCCTCCTACGTCCTCCCCCTCATCCCTCCTCCTCCCTCCTCTTCCTTCTCCTCCCTTTGTCTCCCTCCTCCACCTACCTCCTCCTCCTCTTACTCCTCCCTTTCCTCCTCCCTCCTCATCCCTCTCCTCCTCCCTCCTCCTCCTTCTCCTCCTCCCTCCTCATCCCATCCCTCTCCTCCTCCTCTCCTCCTCCCTCTCATCCTCCTCCTCCTCCCTCCTCCTCCTCCCTCCACATCCCTCCTCCCTCTTCCTCCTCCTCCCTCCTCATCCTCCCTCCTCCTCCCTCTCCTCCTCCCTCCCTCCTCATCCTCCTCCCTCCTCCTCCTCCCTCTACCTCCTCCCTCCTCCCTACCTCCTCCTCCTCCTCCTCCTCCTCTCCTCCTCCTCCCTCCTCCTCCCTCCTCCTCCCTCCTCCTCCCTCCTCCTCTATCTCCCTCCTTCTCCCTCTCCTCCTCCCTCCTCCTCCTCCCCCTCATCCTGCGTTCTTCTCCTCCCTCATGCTCCCTCCTCCTTCCTCCTCCCTCTTCCTCCTCCCTCCTCCTCCATCCTCCTCCCTCTTCATCCCTCTTCCTCCTCCTCCCTACTCCTCCTCCCCTCCTCCCTCCTCCTTCCTCCCTCCTCCTCCCTTCTACTCCTCTCTTCTTCCTCCTCCTCCCTCCTCCATCCTTCCCACCTCCTCCTCCCTCTTCCTCCCTCCTCCTCCCTTCTCCCCCTCCTCCTCCCTCCTCCTCCCTCCTCCTCCTCCCTCCTTCTCCTCCCTCCTCTTCTTCTCTCCTCCTCCTCTCTCCTTCCTCCTCCTCCCTCCTCCTCCTCTCTCCTCCTCTTAATCCCTCCTCCTCCCTCCTATTCCTCCCTACTCCTACTCCTCCCTCCTCTTCCCTCCTCCTCCTCTCTCCGCCTATCTCTTCCTCCCTCCTCCTCCCTCTTCCTCCTCCCAGCTCCTACTCCTCCTTTTTCATCTTCTGCTGCTGCTGCTGCCGCCGCTCCATTTACCCAAGTTAATTGTTGGGGAAGATGTAAAGATCTTTCAAGTGCTCTTTCTAATGCTTTTTGTAAGTTGATCTTCGTTTATCTAGGTTGTTCTAACTGCAACCAATAAATGATTAGACAGACAGGCAGACAGACAGACAGACAGACAGAGAGGGAGGGAGAGACAGACAGACAGACAGACAGACAGACAGACAGACACACAGACGGGAACGGGAACTTATATGACTACTATATGAATTAAATGAGATGCTCCCCATCAGGGGCTGGGCGAAGCCGGGCAGGGTCAGGCAGACAGATAGACAGACAAATAGACAGACAGACAGACAGATAGACAGTCGGGAACGGGAAATTATATGACTACTTATATGAATTAAATGAGATGCTCCACACCAGGAGCTGGGCGATGCCGGGCCGGGTCAAACAGACAGACAGACAGACAGACAGTCGGTAACGGGAACGGGAACTTATATGACTACTTATATGAATTACATGAGATGCTCCCCACCAAGGACTGGGCGAAGCCGGGCCGGGTCAGCTAGTATGTTATAAACAACAGAGGGGACAGGACACAACCTCGTCGTTCTCTAGATCTTATGGTGAATGGTTCTGAGTGTCCTCCAGTTTCTCTCCCTATGCATTCATTGTTGTTGTATAAGCTTCTACATAGGTTTGTTAGATGTGTACTCACTCCATATTGTTTAAGAATTTCCCAAACTTGATTCTATCTACTCTATCAAATGCCTTTTCTTGATCGACAAAGGCTAAGTAGAGTGTTTCATTGAATTCGATATATTTTTCGATAAGTTGTCTAAGAGCAAAAATGGCATCTGTGCATCCTTTGTTGTTCCTAAATCCAAGTTGTGTTTCGCTTAGCTGGGGTTCTATAATAGTTCGTAGTTTTTTTTCAAGAATTTTGCAAAATATGTTCCCAGTATGACTAAACAGTGAAATGCCTCTGTATTGTGTGCAGTCTCTTTTGCTGCCCTTGTTTTTCCAAATTGTGATAATTATGGCGTTTCCCCAGTCTCGTGGTGTCTGTTGTTCTACCCAAACATAGTTGAATAGTCTATTTAGCCATGTTGCTCCTACCTCTCTTGCTGCTTAATTAGTTCATTTGGTCCTGGTGATTTGTTCAATGGGGCAAATCTGATGGCTTCTATAATTTCTTCTTTCAGTATGCCTGGTTATTCTATGTTTGCTACTTTATTGCCTCTATTCAATCTTGTAGCTCACTTACCTATCACTTTCAAACAAAGAAATCCTTGTTACATACCTATAAAATGGATGACCGACTAAAAGAAGTCAATATTTCTGGAGCATCGGACCTGTGTTGACTGCCGGACACATCAGTAAAAGATGCGCACGCGAGTGTGTGTGTGTGTGTGTGTGTGTATGTGTGTATGTGTGTGTGTGGCCATTGAAACCATGGTAACATCAGAGCGTAGATGTCGCTACCACGAGCCGAGAAAGCACTTGGAATGGCGCGAAAGAAAGCATACATTACAATAAACAATAAAATCTACAGACAATAATGTATAATTGAAAATAGTAAATTTAAGACACATAGCAACCAGGAGGTCTCCGCACGTGTGAAGATCTCTTATTATTCTAAAGATAATATTTACATTTAAGATGCGCCACGTACTTTAAAGACAATGTGGGTGTGCTGTTATGACGATTCACGCACAGCGCAACTGTCATCGCTGATGTGATGTTTCAGGAGCAAAGGCAAAGATGTTGTGGCTTCGTTTTTCTCACCTTGGTTAATGACTATCATGATTACCCAGAGAAAGTCATCGTCAACTTGAACAGTGGGGTCCCCTCACGCCGACGACAGTCACAATATCAAAGACGACTCCAGTACACACACATCAAGGTGGTCGTTAGCAGTCGACATATTAATAGAACTTTATTAGCAGCGCTGTAGCATCATTCATATCCTAACGTATGTCACTTGGCCAGCTGCACACTCTATATGATATGTTCGCATGACATTCCACTCAGCCACCGAGCGTCAAATGCTAATGTGAGTAACATACCCTGATTCCACCGATTACCATACCTTCAATGTGCAGTCGCTCCAGAGTTCTTCCAGACGTCCTTCCTCTCTATCTGCCGACCTGCAACAGGCCTACATTAATGCGAGAGTCTATAATGCGTGGCGTTGGTTTTAGGCGAATGCCCCTGGCGGTTAGCCTATAACGTCGAATGTAGAATCCTTACCTGTGTTGTGTGTCCGTGTTCCGTCTTAAAGTGCCTATACCATATGATGTAGAATCCTTTTTGTTCTGAGTTTAAAGAGAGTAGCTTTCGTGTCCGTGTTCCGTGCTAAAATGCCTATAATGTCTGATGCATAAGGTCGTTTATTTGAAACCCGTTCCATTGGCTGTATTACAAGAGCATGAAAGAAACATTAACAGGTGTGGTAGAATTAAACAAAGCATTAATTTTGAATAAATTAAGCACCATGGGTTGGTCAGAAGAAGTTGCCGTAGGCATTCAGGCAAGCATTAGGTAGGCGGCGAATGCCGTCCGCAAAAAAGGATTGTGGTTGCTCACTGAACCAAGTGTTTACCGTGTTCTTTACGTCTGCATCTGTGTGAAATCGTTGCCACTTGAGAGCTTTATTTTTAGAGGTCCGAACAAATGGAAATCAAATGGTGAGAAATCAGGACTATAGGCTGGATGTTGCAGAATTTCCAACTTCTTCATTGCTACTGCTTCCTGCACAATCATTGCGACATGCGGACGAGCATTATCGTGCAACAAAATCACACCGTGAGAAAGCATGCCGGGTCGTTTATTCTTGACGGCTTTTTGCAGCTTGTCTAGTGTTGGCAAGTAGTGAGTAGAGTTGATGTTGACACCAGGTTCTTTAAATTCGGCCAACAATAGCCCTTCATGGTAAAAACAAAATGCGCTCTGCATAACCTTACCAGCGGAAACCTGTAAATTGGATTTTTTGGCGTTTGGTGATCAGGCATGCTTCCATTGCATGCCCTCTCTCTTTTGCTGCTCGGCTCAAAGTGGTGACACCATGATTCATAGCCTATCACTATGCGGAAGAGAAATGCATCATCCTCCACTCTGTAACGCAGCAAGTGGTTCAAACGCCATCCCATGCGTTCCTCTTTTTGGTGGTCGGTCAACATCCGTTGTACCCACTGTAAACACACCTTCCAATATTGCAGTTTCTTACGAACGACCTTTTGAATTGTCCCAATTGACTCATTAAATTCTTTCGCTAGCAAACGTATGCTTCGACAACGGTTCGTCTGTACTGTTGCATCAATTTTTGCGATAGTTTTTTTCTGTTGTAACAATATGTGCTTGACCCGGCCGTTGAAGATCTGTAGTGAACTGACGTCCTTTCCGAAACATTCGTGCCCAGGCTGTCACTGTTGTCTTCGACACACATTTGTGACCTTACGCTGCCTGCATTCTTCGATGAATGTCCACTGGTCGACATCCTTCAAATGAAAGAAACTGAATCAGCGCTCTTTGAGTTTCTTTGAACGGATTTTGGATCAACCCGGCCATTTTCTCATGGTCAGAAACAGAACCTATGCATCATGGGACGATAAGCACGTGCTCTTTTATTCATTGGTCAGTACTTATCACACGACTATGACACGATCATGTTAAACGTACGCATTTACGCGCGGTGTGGCACGGATTGATTGATTGATTGATTGATTGATTGATTGATTTAGGAACCGACATCACAGCATTCGGGACATTCCCATAAGCGCTCCTTCCCCATCCGGCACGGATGGATTTTAAATGAACGCTCCTAATAGGATCCTTCTTCCTCTGAGTTTGAAGGAAGTAGCTTTCATGTCTGTGTTCGGTGTTTGGTGTTAAGTGAAATCGCATTTTGGGTTGTCAAACGGTGCACTTCTGTGATGTGTATTTACTACGCTATAATTGTGCGTTTTGTTGCTACTTTTAGTGTCTAAAATCTACCTTTTTGTATCTATTATTATTTTATATGTGTGCAAGCTGATTTTCTCATTTCTGCTACATGGCAATCTGCATTGTTACTGCCCTTAATGTAGATTACCTGCTTATGTTGATGATGATTTTTTTGGTCTGTTTCTGCACCAAATCTTCATTGGCAAGCGCATACATCATTTTTATTTCTGATTGGAATTTTCAGAACAACCCCTATCCAAAGCATTACAGATGGCTACTTTTCTTCGGCCATTGGGCATTGTATTGAGAAAGCATCTTTCCACATATACCGTCAAATCCAGGAGTTGTACAGACAAACTAACACGTACTCAGCAGTTTCTATGTCCAGATCATCTGAAGAAAGAGCTTCACAGTTTGTGCATAAAGAGTCGTAAAGATCTCAAAGTTGAAGACTTGACCAGACCTGCTTGTGGTTATGTGCTTTTTTCTCGCAGGTACTAAAGTCGTTTATATAAACGCTATATGACATAATCTTCATTAAATTTAAATCACATCACCATCTACATAATGAAGATGAATCTCAAGAGGTGTAATTACACATACACCATCTTATGAACATGAAAATCAATATAGTGAAGGATATCTCATAGTTAAAGTAACTAGCGAATAGTTTATGGCCAGAATATCTAATACAGTGGCCATGGAATACTAAGATGTATAACAGATATGTTAGCAGTCAATATATGAGTGAGACAGGAATGTGTGCTCTCCTCGTTGCTCTTAGGCGTGTATATACAGATATTATTTCCAAAGAAGAACCCCTTGAAATAATTGATTTCGAAAATGTCGAACTCTTTACATTAGACGAAATAACAAATCCACCCACAATAAATGAGTTTTTATTTGCAGACAATTAATGACTGTCATACAGCAACGATAGCAGCATCTAAAATAATTTTAATTAGCTGAGTTCAACATGCAGAAGATACAACATGAATATAAATACACCTAGAACGGAAGCAATGCAGGATAAAAGATATCCTGGTTCACTTAGCGTAAAATAAACCTCTGGAGTGAGTTAAATAATATAAATATCTAGTAAATATAATCACACAGAGTGGCAGATAAGACCGAGAGATCAAAATAGAATATCAAAAGCCTTTGTCGCTTATATGTCTATTGACTCTAATACTGAAACATCCAAACATACCGATGTATGCAGAACGACAGATAATAAATAGCATTTTCATATCAACCCTACATTACTGATATCGGGGACTTGGACACAATCCAAAACACGCATACTCAAAATCAACACCTGATTGATGAGATGCATGAAAAGGGCCGCCAATGTGACAATCCGAGACAGAGTAAGAAATTATGTTTGATTGTGGAATCAGCACAGTGTGCCACATATACTGAAAGGTAATAGATCAAATAGTTCGGCCATCTGGTTGGAATACAACACCATCAGTTACCAACATTGGCGATACATCAACGAATGTCTGATACGAGAGCAAGATGGCGCCCAAGAAGAAAATGGATTGACGACATCAAAGACAGTGTACGGATCCACGGAATGACAGTAACCAGTGCCACTCACAAGGCGCTGGAACGTCAACTATTTCTCCCAACTTTGTGGAAAAAAGTGGAAAATGGTATGTACCCGGAACTGCATATATTTAAAGACGTGGTGAGAACGGAAAGCTCCTGTCAGCAAATTAAAAGTATTTGGAACGAACAGAAATAACGAAAACAAAACATGGATAACGCTACGAACTCTTAAAAAACAAAAGAAATAAATAAATCTAACAAGCAGATAGAAACAAAATCACCACCAGATGAACAAAAGCAAACGGCAGTGAAAATACACATCAGCTAATAAACACATTAATAAGTACATAATGAAGTATAATAAAGAATTTATATATGGCTAAACACGATAGGCGGTAGTAGCAGCGTAGAAAAGGAACTGCGTGGACATTTACATGGCCACATAGAAAATAGCAGGAAAATCAAATCAACAAATGGGTTGAACAAAAATAATACCAGGAATCGTCTTACCAATATTGAACTGAAGATCAAATGAACACCTAAAGGATTATCTATGAATAGACCAGCTCTAAATAACCATCTAGATATCCAGATAGCAGAAGATAGATGAACATCAATGGTGACAAATGTTTTAAAGAAGAAATGAGAAAAGCTAGCAAACTTGTGAAGAATGTGAAAGTTGCTGCTCCAAATCATATTCCTGTCTAGGCATTTAAAGTCTAATGAATCACTTAGGTGAATTATTGCGCAACTTATATAGCAGTGTCTCGCAGTCCAAAAAAAACAACATACTACCAGATTTCTGAGAAGTATATCTGGAGAACTTGCCAAAGAAAGGGGAAATGCAGGTGTGCAAAAATTATAGAAAAATAATGCTATTGTCAGTTTCTTGAAAACTATTCAAGCAGTATCATTCTAGAGCGAGTAAGAGACGCTATAGAATAATAGGCAGGCTCTGACTACATAAATCATGCATTGACAACATGGTCAGATCACGCATAATAATTTAGCAAAGCATTGAACTACACTTGCCACTTTAAATTGGAATTGTGCATTGTGAAAATGTATGTGACAACATTGTCCTTTTGGACCCCTTTGTAAACAGAAGTACTATGGGACCCGACATAAAATTATTTATTTCAGAAGTGCTACGGGAATGCCTTTTGTCGACTTTATTATTCTTACTGACTATAGACTGAATTGTCGGAAATTGTGGGTTAGGGGTAGTGAACGCACTTTGATAATCCGGACAGTCCTGGTTCGAAGTCAGCTGCACGTGATTTGGGAGCTGGCCGCTTTGCGTTATTTTTTTTTTTTTTAACAAAGGTATGAGCTTCTGCTTCTCAGAAAGCAAAAGCTAACTACTGGACGTAAAATTGCCAAGAGAATAACAAACAGCTACTGAATGATGATGTTGATTGCCTCGTCATGCAAAGAGCATGGATATGTAACTAACTAGCATTGACTAGATTCTGAAGACAACAATAACCACAGCCAGAAGTGAAATACAATGGACTCTGAAAGAGCACCGGAATTTGCCGCGTCGCTGACGAAATGAGGTGCAGCATAAACTAAATACGCTTGATTAGCGATGCAACGATTTGGAATGTACATTCATAGAAAAAAGATATAGATAATGAAGTTAATGAAGAAAATAATATTCTTATCTCCCTTGGTGAAACTGCACTATAAGTCGTGGAATCATATACATATTCGGGTATCAATGTCAACAAAAATAGTGGAACAGATTGAGATCTCAAAATAAAAATACAAAACAGAAGGAGTTTTCATCGCACTAGGATAGTTGTTGAATTCAACAGAGATTAAACCAAGTACCAAAAGTATAATATTTAATTCTCACGTGAGAGCAATACTGCTGTATGGATTAGCAACACGGAGAACCAATAACACAGTGACTAATAAATTACGAACAACGATTATCAGGTGCTTGTAAGGAACATGACTAAAATGGCCTGAAAAAGAACATCATTACTACGGAGCTTATGAAGAGAGCTAGATCATGATGTATTCCAGCGAATTAAGAGTTAAGGAACAGACGCTGTTGTGTATTGGACATATTTGAAGAATCCAGATAATAGTATAACTAGAAAACCCGATCTCTCGCACCCACGGGGCAAACAAATTAGAGGTACACACACAAACACACACTCGCACGCACACACGCACGCATGCACGCACACACACAAACACACACATATATATATATATATATATATATATATATATATATATATATATATATGTGTGTGTGTGTGTGTATATATACATATATATATATACATATATATATATACACACACACACACACACAAATAAACACTTGTAGAAGAGACGTAGACAGTCAAAATATTTTGGGCATGCTGTGAGAAGAAATGACTTGGAGAACTTGGTGACAACTGGCAAGATAGAAGGGAAGAGACCATGGGGGAGACCGAGAAGTAAATACCTGGATGGCTTGGCCACGTGGCATGGTCGAGACAGGAACCGGCGCTGATGCACGATTCTGGTGATCGAGTGAGATGGCAGAACATGACCGCCCACGCTTACCGGCATGGCACATGATGGATGGATGGATGCACATGGACTATTACACTTAAGGGAATATTTGAAATGTCTGCACATCGAGTGGAATAATAGTCTACGCTATATTAACACTGCATCAACATAGTAGTATTAAGAATGTCGCCCTAATATTTTTTACTTACATACTGGATAAATATAAATCAATATAGTAGTATTGTGAATGTCGTCCTCATTATGTTTACATACTAGAGAAATATATTTTTTCTTTCTAATTTATATTTCTTCTTTCTTCTTAAGCATGGCAGAAAATGGAGTTGACGCAAAGACGCTGAAAGCATCACCAGAACTGGTAGAGTTTGATGCCCTATTTCCAGAACTTGTTGACGATTTAACAAAGAACCAGATAAGGGACCCTGAAATAGCAGATGCTTTCGTACGGTTTAAAGAGGTGATCATATATAACTCATAGCTGGTTTGTTGTCAATCCTCTAGATACTGTGAGCTGTAACTTTTAAATCTGACACATTGGCCGTCATATAGTATCAGCTCTGAAACTATGATAGTTAGCAGCTGAAAGGAGAAGCTATCATTGAACACTGCAGTAACAAGACGGATACTAGATCAAGTAAAAATGTTCTCCTACATTGGACATATAATAACATAAGATGGTAGAAGTGAAAGATAAATCAAAAAAAGAATTGGAATCACCAAAAATGATTGAATGAAATACGTATTAACATTTAAAGAGATTAACAACCTATTTAAAATGAGAAATGTTAAATTGTATTCAACACTACTTTATGGTGGGGAAGCCTGATCATTGAACAGGCAATTAGACAGTCGAATAGAGGCCCTGGAGATGTGGATTACAGAAGAATATGTCGTATTTCATGGAAGCAAACTCAATCAAATTGAGAGGTTCCAGAAAGACTGGGAATGAAAAAGGAGTTGATGAAATATATAAAACAAGAGGTAAGAGAAATATTTCGGCAACGTTAAAAGACATACCACTCTTATAAAAACCACATTTGAGGGTAAGGTTTAAGGTCGGTGAGCAAGAGTTAGACACCTATACAGCTGGGAGGATAACAACAAGTGATGCACGGAGAGCAGTCTGTCAGAATGTACAATAAAAACGAGAGACAGACAGAGTTGGAGATCAATAGCAGCCAAACTTCATTGTGGAGAAACTACCTGATTGATTAATCGGAAGTTAGTGAAAAGCGTTGGCTGCTTAACTTATGATCGCTTTAGTTGCATCAATGTTTGATCATTTGCCTTAGTCATGCCAGATGTGCACACACATAACATGCAGTATCAACATAAACAACTAAAATATAGCAATCTTTAACTTTTTAACCCTAGAACTTGTCCAAATAGACCCCAGTGTCAACTTTCGCTTTCTCTGCTTTTCTTAAATTTGCATTAATATGTTTGATATTTTATGACATTGTTAGCAATATATTCCTCCAAAAACATGCTAAAATATTTTTAAACATCGCATGAAAATTGCATGTACTGTTTTGCGTTTTAACAATGTTACCAGTGGGGTCCAATTGGGCCCCTATGTATTGTCTATAGAAAATCAGCATATTTTCAGTATTAACTGATATTAAACCTGATTACATCATAACACATTTATTTCAGCAGGTAGGAAAATTCTACTTAGCCTTTGTCGACCAAGAAAGGGCATTTGGTAAGTGGGAAATCCTTAAATAATATGGAGTGAGTACACATCTAACAAACCTATGTAGAAGCTTATACAACAACAGTGAATGCATAGTGAGAACAACTGGAGGACATTCAGAACCTTGCGCCATAAGATCCGGAGTACGACAAGGTTGTGTCCTGTCCCCGCTCTTGTTCATCTTATATATAAAAGGCGATCTCCGTCTGTCTGTCTGTATGTCCCTATGTCCTTTATGCGCTCGCGAACGGCCCATCCGATTGAGATGAAATTTTCTACACGTCTTCCTTTCATTCCAGCGCAGCCCACTGTTATATATTTTTAGTGTGAAATCGGCTGCTTACCCAATATTATTTCATTTTTCATTTTTCATTATAATTTCATATATCTCAGGGGAATTAACTCTGTAAAAGTTATTTCAAGGGGCATAACTTTTCTGTATAACTTATAGTCATATTGTGGCATCGTTTTCAAAGATTTATAAACTCTTTGTCCATAGTTATATACCGGCATATGAGTTATAATAAATAATGATACAATCTTTAAGGCATTTTCAAAGTTTTCATAAAAATAATGCATAATGCATAACATTGTAACTCATCTTTTTTTGCTTAAAGAATAAATAAATAATAGTTACCTTATCTCTATCAAGTTTGAAGATTGTATATTTCTTTACACTGTCGCCAACTCTAAGAAGACATGGAACAACTTCAGCCATTATTAAATCTACAGGCATATGCGTTATATTCCTCCTCCTCCTCCTCTCCCCTCCTCCACCTCCTACCCTCTTCCTCTTCTCCTCCCCATCCTCCCTCTCCCTCCTCCATCCTCCTCTTCTCTCTTTCTCCTCCTCCTCCCTCCTCCTCCCTCTTCCTCCTCCCAGCTCCTACTCCTCCTTTTTCTTCTTCTTCTGCTGCTGCTGCCGCTGCTCCATTTACCCAAGTTAATTGTTGGGGAAGATGTAAAGATCTTTCAAGTGCTCTTTCTAATGCTTTTTGTAAGTTGGTCTTCGTTTATCTAAGGTTGTTCTAACTGCAACCAATAAATGATTAGACAGACAGACAGACAGACAGACAGACAGACAGACAGACAGACAGTCGGGAACGGGAACTTATATGACTACTTATATGAATTAAATGAGATGCTCCACACCAGGAGCTGGGCGATGCCGGGCCGGATCAGACAGATAGACAGACAGACAGACAGACAGACAGACAGACAGACAGACAGTCGGGAACGGGAAATTATATGACTACTTATATGAATTAAATGAGATGCTCCACACCAGGAGCTGGGCGATGCCGGGCCGGGTCAGACAGACAGACAGACAGACAGACAGACAGACAGACAGACAGATAGTCGGTAACGGGAACGGGAACTTATATGACTACTTATATGAATTAAATGAGATGCTCCCCACCAAGGACTGGGCGAAGCCGGGCCGGGTCAGCTAGTAACCTATATAGAAAACATATGTAAAGAAACCACCCAAAAAGAGACCGCAAGAACACCGCATGACAAGAACACAGAAGAAGAACCATCTGCACATTACACCATTAACTTTACTTTGTTTTCCATGTGACATTTCGCTGCATGCTTTTGACACACATGTTGTGTTGGGATCATGGGTGTAAGATCTTTCTATGGCTGTAAAAGTGCTGCTGCTTCAAATATTATTGACAACTGTGAGGAAGATTTTAAAAATGAGTGTAGCAGTGACTTATTTATTCAGACAAGTAATGTTTTATGTGTATCAAATAAAGGTAATCTATCCATTTAAAGAAAATAGTTGTGAAAGTGACAGCGAACATGAACATGATTATTCAAGTACATATCAAAGCACAGATTCGACTAAAGACCAAAGACTGATGTACCTTTTGAAAAATAAAGAAATTACTTCTGAATCCACTCCAAGAAAGACAGCAACTGGCAGAAGAGCTTCTGAAAATGTGTTCATCCAAAATCATGGCCAAATCGACATGCTAAAAGAAACATTGGCTCAATAATTTCAACGTTTCAATTATTTACGACAAAAATTTGTAAAAGATGCAATGCTGAAATGGACAAACCAAAAAGGAATTATTGTGTGTTTAGGACAAATGGAAAACTTTGGTGATAATTGAACTGCAATATTTTTTTAGAGTTTTGATTGTGGCTTGTGTGTATAAATCAAAACATGGAACTATTGGTCAAATATTGTGTAAGGAATATGGACGTGCAATATTTTCAAAGGCAATGCAACGAAATATATTTCCTGCAATTTCCATGATGTCTACGATTTGATAATGATAATGTCCAAAGGAGACTACAACATTAACGTAATGATACATTTGAGCCAATAAAGTAAGTATTCAACAATTTGGTGAAAAATCTACAGGACTGCTTTGTTTCGTCGTGCAATGTAACAACTGATGAGCAATTAGTTACGTTTAGAGGAAGATGCTCTTTCAAGCAATATACTACCCCAAAACCTGTCAAATATGGCATTACAATTTGGTGCTGGTGTGACAGTGATACTTCATGTTTTCAATATGCAAGTTTACAACGGCAGAAAACCTGAACAACCACAAGAAAAAGAAAAGAAAAAACAATCAATGAGAAAGAATTGTACTGGACATGGTGAAATGCTTGGAAAATAGTGGAAGAAATATTACTTGTGATGTCTTTTTTACAAGCTTGAAATTGGGATATATATTGAAGGGGGAAATGCTTACAAATTTAGAAACAATAAGAGAAAAAAAAACAGAGTTGAACTTCCAACAGAGCTAATTTCAGGAAAAGATCGTGTTCCGTTGTCCACAAAGTTTGCTCTCATTGATGGAGCAGCACTGACTTCCAATTGTCCAAAGAAAGGAAGCGTAGTGGTACTCCTTAGTACAATGCACAATCAGCCAGATGTGGATCAAAGGTCTGATTGTAAAAAAAAACATTTGATGACCTTTGACTAAAATCTCACGAAGGGTGGAGAGGCCACAGCCGATCAAATGCTGCGCTGTTATTCAGTTAACTGCAAGACAAACTGATGACCTGTAGTTGTTTCCTACAACATGTTAGATGCTTCTTCCATGAATGTATTTGTTCTGTGGATGCACCTCAATCCTGAATGGA
This sequence comes from Cepaea nemoralis, assembly GCA_014155875.1. Classification (NCBI taxonomy): domain Eukaryota; kingdom Metazoa; phylum Mollusca; class Gastropoda; order Stylommatophora; family Helicidae; genus Cepaea; species Cepaea nemoralis. The sequence continues at coordinate 296,841 of JACEFZ010002374.1, forward strand.
ACAATCACAAGTCGCATAAACGCCGACTGTTATTTGATTCAAACATGTCAGCCTAGGAATCTCCCGATTAAACTAGCAGAGAATCCGTGTAGATCTAGAAAACAAGGTCGCCCAATGGAGATGAGTAATAGGAGAGTTGTTTGCAGTACTTGCAATTACTTTGTTTGTGGCCAACATAAGAACATTGTTTGTGACCGCTGCACCTTATAACTTTCAAGATTCTTAGCTTGGTTCATGTGTGTAAGTAAAATATTTAAGCATTTATGTATCTAAACACGTAGTAATGATTCATCTCATCTAATCTCATCATCTCATCTCATCATGTTCTTCTTGTATCTTGCGGTGTTGAGGTGAAGTATAAACATCGTGAGAGTGTCCGAATATGGGCTTCATATATCGATATTCCCATGGACTCTGCTATTCCCTGCGTCCATCGTTTACGTGGTCGGCCTCTTCCTCTGTTTCCATCTGGTCTGTACATCATTGCTTGTTGTGGTATGCTGTTGAATGGTAACCTACTTGCATGGCCAAACCATTTGACTTGCTGCCTTCTAATAAAATCTAGTGTTGCTATAACCCCGACTTTAGTCCTGATTTCTTCATTTCTGATCTTATCTCTTCTTGATATGTTGAGTATTCTTCTCAGGAATCTCATTTCTGTTGTTGTGATTATTCTTTTCTCTTTTTCTGTCATTTTCTAGGTTTGGCATTGGTAGCATAGAGTTGGTAGGAAGATTGTGTTGTAAAGTGCTTTCTTAGTAGTTATTGATACATGTTTCTTCTTTAGTATTGGTGCCATTTGTCCAATGAGTTGGTTTGCCTTATTGCATCTATTTTCGATCTCGTCTTCTGATCTGCCATTTGATGATATTTTACTCCCTAGCTACTTAACACTCTTTACTTGTTTCAAGGGATGTTCGTTTAGGTGAACTGTAATTTTTTTTTCTTCGTTAGTTATAGTCATTACCTCTATTTTTCTTGTGCTAATGTTCATGTTATGTTCCCTAAACATTTCGTTTAGACTATTCACGTGGTCGTATAATTCAGTTTTTGATTTTGCTATTAGTGCCTGGTCGTCCGCAAACAGGAGTTCTTTAATGGTTAGATTTGCAGATGCTTCTTCTTCTGTATTCTCGACATGCGGTACTCTTGGAGTCTCTGTCTGGCTTGTTTCTTTACATATGTTGTATATATATATATGTTAATATATCAAAATAAACAAATATTGCATTTAAAAACTGTATAGAACTGTATAGGTTTAACTATATTACGTGGTGGGGTCCGTATGGACCTCATTGGTAACCAATGTTACTAAATAATGTTACTGGTGTTTCTAGGGATAACACGTGTATAATGACATTATCGAGACTTGTTTTTCTCAACAGGTGTTACATTATAATGTGCCCAGCGGCAAGAAATTGACAGGCCTGTCAGTTGTGACGTCTTACAAGCATATGGTTCCTGAGGCATCTGATGCAGATTTAAAAATTGCCCGTGTTCTCGGCTGGTGTGTAGAATTGGTAGGATATATTTGTGTTCTATTTTTAACGATGTATGTATATTGATTTTACAGTATTTATCAGCATTGTTTTTTTTTTCTGACCACTTTTGCGCATGATTCATCAATGTATTATTATGTATATAATGCACTAGACTTCGAATAGATGGTGTGCCCTTATTTTCAGTTTGTTGTTATTTAACCCAGTTTCATTATAGCTGCTTTTAAATGACATTTTGCTCTCCCATTCATTCCCCCACTTATATTTCTTTCTCTCCATCACTATATCCCCCCCCCCCCACGTCTAATATTTTTGCTCTCTTTTTCTCTGTCCTAACATACTTCCACACACCGACAAATACTCATTCTCTCACACTCTCTTCATGACCTCACACACACACACTATCAATATCAGGTACTCATACAGTCATTCTCTCCTTGCGTACTCACACTCACTCTCTATTCGAGCACTCACACACTCCCTCTCGACTGGAGTACTCAACCACTCATTTTCTCCTCTAGTACTCACAAACTTTTAGAGTACTCTTAGGGTACTAAAGTAGCCATAGAACATGTGTGGAGCTACATCTCCCAAGGAGCTAATAGAACTGGACGACATATTGGAAGCATGCTCCTCTCTTATAGCTAACAGAATTGGGGGACATTGTTACATCGCTTCTTTTTTCTTGATGCTAATAGAACTAGTCGGCATGTGACAACTATGGTTCTCTCTTGGGCTAACAACTCAATAGAACATTGTCACGCTGTCAGTTGTTTGTTACATAGCACGACTGAACAACGTTTAGAGTACTCTTAATCTAAGAGTACTAAGTACTCTTAGATTATTCAACACACATATTCTCTCCTCGATTATTCACACAACAATTCTCTCATCGATTACTGCCACACCCATTCTCTTTTCGAGTACTCACACACCCATTCACTCCTCCATTCCTTACACAATCATGTTATTCTCGATTACTCACACACTGACTCATTTCTCAAAAACTCATTCTCACTCTGCTTTATTACTCACACTCTCTATTCGATTACTCACACACTCAATCTTTTCTCAGTTACTCACACAATCACACTCTACTCGGTTACTCACATGTACACTTACTACTCGATTACTCACACAATCTCTCTTTACTCAAATACTCATAGTCACACTCTCTTGGTTACACACACACACTTTCCTCGATTATTTAAATGCCCATGCTGTGCTTGATTTCACAGACATTTACTTTCTCTTCGATTACTCACACACTCATTATCTCCTGGATTATACATACACTCACTTTGTCGTCGAATGCTCACACACTCATTCTCTCTTCGAATACTCACACAGTCACTCTTTACTCGATTACTCAGACACTTACTCTTTACTCGAATGCTCATTCTCACTCTCTCCACGGATACTCACCCACTCTCTCAGACACATGAACCTGGTTAAATCTTTGAGTCCGAGAAGATCAAACCACCTGCCCAGTAGATGGAATAATCACAACAAAATGACAACTATATCATTTTCTTGAAGGCATTTTCACACAAATGTGTTGTCAGATATGTGTTTAGTATTCTGTGACTATGGGGTACAGTCACACGTGTCAGGTTGATCATGTACAAGATGTGACGTCACATAGTATACTCTAAGTGTTATTATCAACATCATCATCATATGTTTCGCCGATAATACGATAATAGTGGGGGATCATGGTTCGCCATCTCACACGATCACCAGAAACTTGGATGATGTCTGTTCTCCTGCCAAGATAATGCCATGTGGCCAAACTATTCAGGTTATTATTTCTTACTCCTTGCTCTTACTTTGTTTCCATCAACTTTGCAAGTTGTCACAAAGTGTAAGTTATGCTGTATATTATTTTCAGTAAGACATGTTAAATAACTTGACAGAAACGATATATTGTAAGGGAGTTGATGCACAATGATAGTGGTAGGCTATAGATCTCATAACTGTAGAATATAACATAGAAAACACTTAGAAACAGACACTCATGAACCATACGAACAAACAGTAAGTAGACATTAAATGATACTCAGATGCAACCTAAAGTGTAAGAGAGACGTAGAATTATGTGTATGAGACAGCCTAGAGTGTTCTCCTAGGCTGTTAGCTCCAAGAAAGGAGCACTGTTGCAACATGTCCTGTTCTAAAGTCGTCCAGTTCTATTAGCATCAAGAAAAAAGCAGCGATGTAACAATGTCCTCCACTTCCGTTAACTATAAGAGAGGAGCATGATTCCAATATGTTGTCCAGTTCTATCATCTCCACGAGAGACATAGCTCCAGAAACGTTCTATGGTTCGGTTAGTTTACGTTCTTATGTATGTATCAATCAATCAATCATGTGCCATGCCGGAAAGCGTGGGCGGTCATAACTCGCCATTTCACTCGATCAGCAGAGTCGTGGATCAGCTCAGTGTTCCTGTCTCGTCCATGCCACGTGGATAAGCCATCCAGTTATTTTCCTCTCGGTTTTCCTCTTGGCCTGTTCCCCTCGATCTTGCCAGTTGTCAATAAGTTCTCCAATCCATTTCTTCTAATAACATGTCCAAAAATTTTTTACTGTCTTCGTCTAATTTCTCTAATCAGTCTACGATGTTCATTTGTCTCCTGTAGTACTTGGTCATTGGTTTTTCTATCTATCCATGGCACTCTTTGCATTTTACTCAGAAACCACATTTCTATAGCCATCAAATGTTTTTCAGCTTGACTGCTCATTGTCCAAGTTTCACATCAATACAAAAGAACAGGCTCTATGTACCCCCTCCACAGTCTTTTTCTCGTGTTGACGGGGTACATAGAGCCTGTTCTTTTGTATGGATGCGTATGCATATGGACGGACTCCCTGTGGTCAGATTTGTGTCCTAAACCTAAGCAAGCCGACAGGGGATCTTCATTCTGCTCGTAGAAAAACTAAGAAGTATAAACGGACTAATAATGATGTACAGACCAGATGGAAACAGAGGAAGAGGTCGACCATGTAAACGTTGGACGGAGGGAATAGCAGAGTCCATGGGAATATCGATACATGAAGCCCATAATCGGGCACTCTTACGATGTTAATACTTCACCTCGACACCGCAAGGTACAAAAGGAACATGATGCGATGAGATGAGGTTTCATGTAATAAATGATAGGTATGGTAACAGTTTAACATAAACCAGTGTTATACTGGAAAGATGGAAGGAGTGTGGCGGATGAAGATCCCAACAAAGAGCACAGCTATTATATATACAATAACATGTAGAGAAAAAACCAGAACCTCTATTTAGAGGAGGTAAGATCAGCAATCCAAAGTCTGAAGAAAGGAAAGTAACTATCTATATAAGCTGTGATGACATACTAACGGAACTACTCCAAGCAGTTGGAGAAGTCAGTTCCCGTATCTACAATGCATTGTGTTGAAGGTCTGGAATAGCGCCATTTGGGTACAGATCTTGGTAGAGAATAATCTTTATCTTCCTATCAAAGAAGTTTCCAAGTAAAGTTAGTTGCACATCCTTTACACGACGCCGCAGTCAACACCAGCATTGTTCGACTGTTCGTGATTTCGTGACAAGTGTACGTTCAATAGTTTGCCATTGATTTATGAACGATCGGCACATATACCATTGAATAAAACCAGCGTAAGGCGGTCTGCTCCGAAATCACCCGTAGTTGTGTTTCGAACGCCGTATGCGGGATTACGAATTGCTTTCGTAAGGCCTTCGCCACAACGCTGGCTATCAAAGAAAGGAAATGTAAAACTGTGCGCCGATTATAGTGCCTTGGCACTGATGAATCATGAAAGCAAAATCCTCTTGCGAATCATCACGAAGAGGATTGAAAGTAAATTAGAATACGAATTACATAAATTAAATGCAGCTTTACGATAGTGCAGATTACCCAGGGACAATATTTTCAACACGAGAACCATCTATGAGAAATGCAAGAGTACAATTTGTTCAGCGTCAGACGTGGAATATCGAGAGTGATATAGGGTTTTCACCACATCATCTCATCCATCTAATTCAGTCTAGTTTACTTGATCATTGTACGATGTCCTGCTATCGACTGCTAAACTGGTCAGATAGGGTATACAGAATGGGAGAAACACCACAGTTCAGCGATCACCCGGACCGGACATGTCGTATATCTTGCAGGGACCGCGTTCCGCAGCGATAGCGAGGGCTAGGAGGGGCCCAAGCCGTAATAGAATTAGCCCGGTGGAAGATGTGGCTTTCACTGGAAGTGTGCTGGATGGCTGATCCATAAACTGTGAACGAAGTATGAATAAGGCAACATGGCAGCAACGACGTCTACTGACTGGGTCATAGCTAGCCACCTGGAGGTGAAGACTGAGGCAAATTGCCGGGGATGGAAGTTGGCTTTCCCGCGGTCAGTTTCAGTGCAGAGTAAACGCTGGTAGATGCTCCGGGTGCCTAAAGTTCGCCCTCCGAAGGTTGGGGGTGGGGGGGGGGGGTACACTTAGCTATGTCGCTATGGAAAATGCATGATAAGAACGTCTCGAAAGTGACAACAGGAGAAAAACGGCAGGAGTCATGACCTGAAGGGAACCGCTCGTTGAGAGTGCAGGAATGTAAAGGAACGGAAACATTCGGCGAAGGAGAGAACCGCTTCCGATTATCAGAAGTCTCAAGTCGTGCTTGCTCATTATATTGTGATCTGAAAGCAATAGCAAACTACTGAGCGTAATCTTGCCAAGAAATCAACAATCAGCTGAAAGATGTTGATGTTGACAGCGATGTCCTGGAAAGGATAAGCGAAAAAATAATTCCTGTTACATGAAATTTTATGTCCATCTGTTATCTGACAATTGCTTGGTGGAGAATGGAACAATTTGTAAGCATGTCTTCTCCTGAAATGCTGACCCGACATTGTAGTCCACACCTCTGTATTCTTTGTTTTAAATCGCTGATTTAAAGTTATAGGTACTCATATACATTCTGGCTCTGCGGCGAAGGAATTAGGAATGCAATTTGTTATCGCGCATACCGCGTTCGAAACACTGCAGCGGGCGATTTGAAAGCAAACCGTCGTGAGTTAGATTCCATACAACGGTATGTGTGCCGATCATTCTAAAAGCAATATCGAACTACTGAACGTAAACTTGCCCAGGAATCGCAAAGAGCCAAATATTGCTGGAGTTGACTCCTAAGTCCTGTAAAAGATATGCAACTAACTAACTAACCCATATTCACACGGATTTTGTTGCGATTAGCTCTGCAATGTTTAGCTCCCATGTCTGCCATTTCATTGTCACATATTCCTACATCTGCAGGTGTCCATGAAACCAAAGCTCATAATCCTCTTGTATATAACTATTTAGTGGCTAGGAAAACATGTTATTAATATTTTTAAGAGCCCTGTTAGCTGCGTGTGAAGAGCAGCGTTGTAACATGTCCTACAGTACTGTTAGCTGCATGCGACGAGCGAAGTGGTGGTATATCCCTCAATTCTCTCAGCCCCATCTGAGAAGAGTGTGACAGTATGTCCTCCACGACTGTTTGCTCTATAGAGTAGTTGTATGTCCCCGAGTTCTTTTAACTGTAACAGAGGTACAAAGTGGCAGTATCTCCTCCAGTTATTTCATATGTTTGAGAGTAGAAGGGTGACAGTAGTCCTCCGGTTATTTTTAATGTATTAGAAAAGCAGAGTGACCATATGTACTCCCGTACTGTTGTTCCATTGGACGATCAGAGCGCCTCACGTCCTCAAACCCAGCTAAGAATCGCCCCCTGTAAAGGTTGTTTCTTTCTTCACAAAAAAATGGCATCAAGACGCACCGCTGTCTAGAGTAGTGTTTCTTATTGTCTTCGCCAATGTATTAGGGACGGTCATTTGAAACCCATTTAAGTAGCTTTATTACAAAAGCTGAAAGAAACATTAACAGGTGTGGTAGAATTAAACAAAGCATTAATTTTGACTGAATTATGCACCATGGGTTGGTCAGAAGATGTCGCCGTAGGCATTCAGGCATGCATCTCATTGCTTAGGTAGGCGGCGAATGCCGTCCAGCATAATAAGGATTGTGGTTGCTCACCGAACTAAGTGTTTACCGCGTTCATTACGTCTGCATCGGTGTGAAATCGTTGACCCTTGAGAGCTTCTTTTAGAGGACCGAATAAATGAAAATCACATGGTGACAAATTAGGACTATAGGCTGGATGTTGCAGAATTTCCCACTTCTCTCTTGCTAATGCTCAGTGCACAATCTTTGCGACATGCGGACGAGCATTATCGTGCAACAAAATCACACCGCGAGAAAGCATGCCGGGGCGTTTATTCTTGATGACTTTTTGCAGCTTGTCTAGTGTTTGCAAGTAGTGGGTAGAGTTGATCTTGACACCAGGTTGTTTAAAGTCGGTCTACAATAGCCCTTCATTATCAAAAATTGCGCTCAGCATAATCTTACCAGCGGATACCTGTAACTTGATTTTTTTTTTTTTTTGGCTTTTGGTGATCCAGCATGCTTCTAATGCATGCTCTCTCTCTCTCTCTCTCTCTCTCTCTCTCTTCTCTCTCTCTCTCTCTCTCTCTCTCTCTCTCTCTCTCTCTTTCTCTATCTCTCTCTCTCTCTCTTTCTGTTGCTGCTCGGATCAAAGTGGTGATAACATGATTCATCGCCTGCCACTATGGGGAAAAGAAATGCACCACCTTCCACTCTGTAACGCAGCAATTGGTTCAAACACCATCCTATGCGTTCCTCTTTTTGGTGGTCGGTCAACATCCGTGGTACTCACTGGGAACACACCTTCTGATATTGTAATTTCTTACGAACGACCTTTTGAATTGTCCAAATTGACACATCAAATTCTTTCGCTAGCGAACGTATGCTTCGACAACGGTTCATCTGTACTGCTGCATCAATTTTGGCGATGGTTTTATTCTGTTGCAACAATATGCGCTTGGTCGGCAGATCTGTCGTAAACTGACGTCCTTTCGGAAACATTCGTGTCCAGTCTGTCACTGTTGTCTTCGACACACATTTTTTACCGTACGCTGCCTGCATTCTTTGATGAGTGTCCTTCAAATGAAAGAAACTGAATCATAGCTCTTTGAGCTACTTTGGGCGAATTTTGGATTAACCCGGCCATTTTCCGAACAGTCAGAAACAGAACCTATGCGTCATGGGACGATGAGCACGTGCTCTTTTATTCATTGGTCAGTACTTATCACATGCCTATGAAATGATCATGGTCAAAGTATGCAATTACGCGCGGTGCAGCACGAACGGATTTCAAATTTAACGCCTCTTATATTTGGGATTTGTAAATAGTAGTGAAGTAAAGATCCGTGCTCCCGTAACAACAAATATAAACGATATTCATTTGACAGTTATTGACAGTTGACTTATTAATATAAGCGTCCCTTGATATGATATAACACTAAGTCATGGCATCATGAAGTGAGGATATCATCTCTTCTTTTCTCCAAACTTGTATTTTCCCAGAGAAATGTGTGGCATTAGTTTGATTCCTCCACAGTCACATGCAGACAGTCTTAATTGTGAATTGATCCCAGACCACTGTGTCGGTAAGCCAGTACCATAAAACAATGTTTGTTCATAATGTCCCTAAAGTTGCTACAGCCATTGATAATTAATATTTATAATAAATGTTGCTGTTTGTTTAATGTGACTATTGTTGCTCGTTATGATAGTTTTCCATTGTGACAAATGAAAAATATTGAAAAATAAATCAGTTTCAGGCATGCTCTCAGATTGTTGATGACGTAATGGACAATTCCTTGACTCGCAGAGGACAACCATGTTGGTATAAAAAGGTCAGTATCTAAAGGCGACTGAAGCCGATTTTATTTCTTTGTAGCTTCTTTACTTGGACCATTTATTAGTAGTATACCATGCACATTTCGGGACCTAAATGTGGAATCGATTAAAATTGTTTTTCCTCATTACCCTATAAGACGTCACAGGGAAAGGTCACTGCAGGATCCGCAAAACGGCGTTACATACATCCTGTCATATGGTTAAGGGTACTACATCGAACCCACGTGGGTGGCATTACATGCATCCTGTCACATGGTTACATACTACATCCGGCCTACGTGGGGGAGTTACATACATCCAATCGCAAGATTACATACTTCATCCGACCCATATAGTGGGGCGTTATATACAGTGCATAGAAATTGAAAAACAACACAACAGTAAAAATATCAGGTTAATGCACAATGGTATTCATGAGCTTATTAATAAAAGAACACCTACATCAACAGGTTAAATGAAAACAATATATAGTCACATGGTCAGATACTACATCCGGACGACGTGGGGGTGGAGGAAGGCGTTACATATATCCGGCGAACATGGTAGTGTCACATACATCCAGATGATCCCAGAAGAGTTTATATGTTGCTGCGGGAAATGGCAAGAGATTGCGAAACTATGAACTGTATCAAGTTTAACGAAGGGCTGCCAGATATTGGGAAATAGACAGGGGATAGACTCCGGCTAGTGGTGATAAATGCCATATGTCTGAGACAGATGGCGGAGAACGTATATAGTACATTACCTATTTGGCAAGAATAATGAGCAAAGAACCGACATTATGAATTCGCATTACCTAGTTGTTGTTTTTTTTAATCAAAAAACTTTGAGACAGGTCCCAGATGACTCATCTGGCCAAACAGATGTACCCAGGTCAGACTACCTATGCCTAAGAGGACGCGGCAGTGGCTCTCCACGGGTATTTGCTATTCGACGAGAAACACCGGGTCAGTTCCGCTTACTAACACATATTATTTCCCGACCAGCACGAAGTTGTCTACATCCCAAAAGAACATGATGAACCGAGTTAAACGACACAGTGATATACTGCGCTTCTTGGGTGAGGCGAAGCCAGTCCCACAAAGGATGTGATTAAAACAGCTGCCCCAGACCTTGTCCAATCACTTTGTGAATATTCTTACAGCGTGGTAAAAGGTAAAGTTTCCCTTACACCGAGTCAGAAGAGACGTCTGCAGCGGCATAAAGCAGTCTGAGAGCTCGAAGGGATAAGAATCTTCCTATCTAGAAACGGAAACAGATCTTGCAACAAGGTGGGTTCATGTGTGCTTTAGTAGGTCATATACTAAATGTACTGAAAATCATCATGAGCTTGTAATGGCCAAGAACAGGATTCTGAACAAACCCCGTATGTACAACCCGATAAACTAACTGATAACCTACGTGACTTGAACAACCAAATGCAACAAGTCCTGAAAAGTGATGATCCTACACCGTGTGAAAAAGCCAGAGTGTATCAGAAAACATTGCAGTGGTATCTGAATCGACTCAAACAGTACACATGCACGCCCCTAGGAATAGAGGATATCAAAATATCTTCTCCATATATATATATATATATATATATATATATATATATATATATATATAATATATATATATATATATATATATATAGTTATAGTCGGTCTCACTGGCCGAGGAGTTAGCAGTTTTCTCCGTAGTCCCGAATACTCTCGTGGTTGACGTGAGCGCACGAGAATTGGAAGCGGCTTGAGTCGCGCCATGACTTATGAGATTATGGAGCCGGTCGCTGAGAAAGCAATGGCAAACTACTGAGCGTAATCTTGAAAAGAAATCAACAATCAGCTGAAAGATGTTGATGTTGACAGCGATGTCCTGTAAAGGATATGAAAAAAGTATACCTTTATAGTCGATGACGTGTGACGTTGGTGATCATATCTGTCAGCAGCCTTCTGTCTTGTGAACTGTCTATCATTTCCGATACTGCTGATATTCCTCCATTCCATTATGTCAAACGGCTCAGCATCAACACCCTTGGTTTCCCAATGCTTCTCGTTGCCTTCAGATTGTTCATTGTGACGAGATATTCCAGCGCTTCTCTTCTCTGAGAGCATGTGAATTGTCTTCTTCTAATTCGAAGAAACAGTTCTCTTTGTGACTTGACTTCTTTCAGAATATCTTCGTTACTCTTTCTATCCGTACACTGTTCTCACCACTCGTCTACCAAACCACATCTCTGCAGCTTCCACGTAATTCCTCAACTGTCTGCTAATTGTCCATGATTTGCGTTCGGTACATCAGGATTCACTTAACATAGCTCTTACAACAATTTTCCAGACCTAGATTGACAAAGATAAATTGCAAAGACTATACTCCATCTTGTGATATGCAACTTTTTGATTGGGGAATTCTATATCTTACTTCCTTTATATATCTTAGCAGTGTTTAGTAGTGGGGAGTACTTTTTGTGTTTGGCAGTGGAAGTGTAGTGTCTTAAAGATGTACATTTTTCCAGGATACAGTTGGCCTTACAGCAATAAACGATGCATTCTTTCTGGAGTGCTGCACATATAGGCTAGTGAGGAAATACATAAGAGATAAGCCCTACTACTTGTCCATTATGGAGTTGTTTTTGCAGGTGAGAGCTCTTTCCTTTCTTTTGTTATTTCCCAGATTAATATTTTTTCACAAATGTAATACAATTCAGGACTGAATTATTCTCTGTATAGTTCAGATGAGTTGAGTTGAGCTAAGAACCTTCATCGCTACACTTAGAACATTCCCACACGCGCTCCGTCCCCTCGTTCAACAGCCAGCGATGAGTCATACTACTGATCGATCCAACTTCAATCTGATTGAAAATTCTCCCGGTCTTCCCTCTCAGATTTGAGATTCATCCAGAACCGCTGTAGATCCCCCGTCATATCATTGTCTCAAAATACGGGTTCTCAGTCTGTTACCCTGTTTTATCTACTTGGTCCCAACAGCACCAGACCACCTCTCCCTTGTCTATAGGTAATCGACCACCAAGAAGTGCATTCCCTGCCGGCCTTTCACCGCCTGTTCATCCCCCCTCCTACCCCACAAGCCCGCTTGACCAGGGCAGAAAATCCATACAATTCTCACATCTGTGACCTCTGAAGCAAGGCAAGCCATTCTACACGAAACATTCCTTTCTCCACCTTAATAAGCATACTCCGTGAGTCAATAATGAATAAAATGTATGTTACAGCGGCTTTCTCCAACCGTTGGAATGCTACTCCATTCTCAAGCTGGAGGTTGTAATCTCACATGCCAGACTTTCCTTTTTCAAGCATAGTCCATTAGCCTTCAACATGAAACCACAACCACTACGTCTGTTTCCCACCACTGACCCATCGGTGCAGATCAGTATGTCACCTTGATATGTATTGTCCCGGATCAGTTGTTGCACCTCAAACACTTTACGGTCTGCTGCCCATACTCACCGCTCACTATCCATTGTTACTATTACCTTGTGCTAGTCGGACATGTCTTCCGGTACTTTTACCCACTCTTTTTCGTGATTGATGTTCTCTATATCACACACCTGGCTGATAGGTATTTCTGCCTTTGCCATTCATGACCTGCCTCTTCTGAGTTTATGATCCTTGACCATATCCATAGCTACATGCAAGGGGTGATCCTTGTCTGCAGTGACTCTCCGCTACCATTTTGCTTGAAGGACTATGTGCCTATCCGCAATTGTTAATGGTGCAAGGATATGCCTTATGCATATAATTAGTGTGTCCTTTGTGCACCTCTGGATCATCCACATGGTCGCATTCTGTATGCTCTCCAACCTTTCAAGCTATCACTTTTATACTGTCAGCAGCCCCAAACCATACTCAATGACTTAAAGTATTAACATCTGAAAGAGCACGTAAAGCATTCTCTGCTATACCCCGGTGGCTGCATTAAGTCCTTTTCCAGCCCTCACCACCAAAGCCTCCACAAGATCTTTAAAAGACATATATATATCTGTCGAATGTAATTCCCAAATAATTGAATATTCTCTCTCTAGTGAGAGGACGTCCATTCAATATAATACAAGGGCCATTTGCCTCCACGATTGATTTATCCAGGAGTACCACACAACCGATGCTTCGTCTGGGTTTATTACGGCCCCTGAGTCCATGCACCACACCGATACCCTGTTTAATGCCGACTGTAAGTCTTCAGCCACTATTTCCGTTTCTCTTCACTGTCTGTACACCAGCACATCATCTGCGAATGTAAGATTATACCAATTCCTGGTGCCTCAATTTCATAGGCTTTGCTGGTGTATACATTAAAGAGCACTGAGAACATGGCAGATCCGTGTGGTAGCCCAGGTGTAATAGTATAGGGGTAAGAAATCCATGAACACATACGAAGTGTACTCTTATAAAGTACTGCCGCAATCCAAACTGACGATCTAAGACTTCCATGTCTAAAACAAATGTATATCGAACAATCATGCCTGACCCAGTTGTAAACATCTTCCAGGTCAAGTGCCACCGTCTCTTGTTTGTTCTGGAAGCCCTCATAGACATCAAATGCAAATGTTGCCGCATTAGCCCAGGTGTCCTTCCCATGGCGTGACGCCCTCGCCCTTTTGGGAGCAGTTTACAAATTTCCAAGTGATGTTGTAGCTTGCTTGCTAATATCGTCTCGAGTATTTTGCCAAAGGTGTTTTACAAAGTTATAAGTATATATCAATTTAGTTGTCTTTGGGAGTGTTCAAAGTAGAGGTTTAAGCAATCCAGGTGTTTTTCTGTCGTTTTCATGCTACGGTTGGAAAAAAAAACAAAAACAAATTAATAAATTTAAAAAAAAAAAACCCGTCTCCTCCAAGTCTTCTGCTTTATCACCAAGTTAAGAGAATTATGTTTTCGTTGTTCACCTTCCGATGGAGAATAGCCCTTATCGAACTCACTCCAATATCTATGTAGACGTGGTAATGGTCGGTTGGATTTTGCAGCAACAGTTTTCTACGGAATGTGATAGACCTTCTAACACCTGACCTCCTTGTTTGTTTCTTACGACATGCAGATATGTTATAGTGTTATTTCTTTTCTTTGCTTTCTCTAATATTCTAATACTACCATTACACACCTTGCCCTCGCCCCAAGAGTAAATTACATGCTCAACCTTGTGAGTAAATTACATGCTCTATCCCCATCAGAAAGTAACATGTCCTAATGCCATTAGTAAATTACGTGCCTTAGTTCTATTAGTAAATTGCATACCTTAGCTCTATCGGTAAATTATATGCCTTAGTTTAATTATTAAATTACATGACTTAGTATTAGTAGTAAATTACATGCCTTTGCTCTATTAGTAAATTACATGAACTAGTTCCACCAGTTAATTACGTGCTTAGTTCTGTCAGTAAACTGCATGCCCTACTTCTATCAGTAAATAATTACACGCACTAGTCCATCAGTAAACTGCATGCACTAGTTCCATCAGTAAACTATATACCGTAGTTCCATCAGTAAACTATATACTGTAGTTCCATCAGTAAACTATATACCGTAGTTCCATCAGTAAACTATATATACTAGTTTCCTAAGTAAATTGCATGCCTTGCTACATCAGTAAATTATATGCACTAGCTCCATCAGTAAATTGCATGCCCTAGTTCAATTAGTAAATTACATGCTCTAGTGTCGTCAGTGAATTACATGAAATGGTTCTATCAGTAAATTATTTTGCTCTACCATTAAATTATATATCTTGTTCTACCAGTTAATTAAATGTCCTGATTTCTCAAATACATTACAACTCCGAGCTCTAACAGTACATAAAATGCCCTGGCTCTACCAATACGCCAATGGAATGGCTCCATGAGTCAGTTACATCTACTAGCTTCGAGTAAATTATCTTCTCTGACTCCAGCTAGAGAGCAAGGTGTTTTTCCACCTAACCTGGGAGGATACTGTCCAAAAAGAGAAAACTGGACCAATGCAGCAGTATTTGCCCAAGATGTCTGTGAAGGTTTCCACCCAGGCATTGGAACATTTGCTGCAGCGATTGATCTTGAGGACCCGTACAAAAGAGTACCATTGCATTTTTAATGCTTCAGCTTCTTGAACTCAAGATAAGTCCGTTCCTCCTTAGTTGGATTGCTGCAGCCCTCTTCTAACGGAAAGTAGTCTTTAGATGTGGCAGTTGGACTTCGGAACCAACAACAATATATCCTGGCCTACCAAAGGGATCACTATTATCTCCGGACTTCCGGTCGTCAGCATGGCGGTTAGGCGTTGAGCCGTTAACGCCTGTGGTGTGTTTATGCTTGTGGATACGGTTTGCAATCATATTTTCCTCATGTTGGACTGGTAGTACTTGGTTCCGTCGCTCGAGTGAGTGCGTGGGCGACACCGTGAGCTGTGAAATTCGCGTGGAATGTTTTTAAATCTGTTCTGTACAGTGAACTGCATGTTCGGAACAATGGCTACCGGTGGTTGCTGAATTGACTGTTATGCCCTTTCAGTTCACGAGTGCATTTTTCGGAAGACTCCTGGGAGTCGGCGCTTAAGCTGCAGAGTTCGTGCTTTGTGCGACACTTTCGGGGGTCGGCGAAAGTGTCGATGAGACCGAGCCATGTGAGAAAACCCGGGTCAATGAGGTCTTTCTGGTGACTGCCGAGTCCATCAACGATGAACTGTGGTATTCGTAGATAAATTTTGTGTTGACATTCTGACGGCGGAATTATGCATTGTACCTGAGCGGGCTGTTGGATTGCCGAGACTCCCGTCTATTCAACTTTTCACATTGGACAGAGGAGAGCATTTTGTGTGATATTCGCCGGCACGGGAATGAAGCATAATGGGGACGACCCGTTGCTGTGAAGTTGAAACCTCGACTGACTGACTGACTGACTAACTGACTGACTGACTGACTGACTGACTGACTAACCAACCAACCAACCAACCAACCAACCAACCAACCAACCACCCACCCACCCACCCACCCACCCAACCAACCAACCACCCACCCACCCACCCACCCAACCAACCAACCAACCAACCACCCCCACCCACCCACACACCCACCCACCCACACACCCATCCACCCACCCACCTACCTACCTTCCTACCTACCTACCTACCTTCCTTCCTTCCTTCCTTCCTACCTACCTACCTACCTACCTACCTAACTAACTAAATAACTAACTAACTAACTAATTAACTAACTAACTAACTAACTAACTATTACTTCCGTTGTTGTTCAACGCCTACACAGTGAGAATCACCAGCGTGCAAATCATAGGACCGGGAGGAAATTGTCGTATGCAGACGATGTTTTAGTGTATCGTCAGGGTAAAGATAGAGATCGTGTTGCTGTGGAACTACAAACCGAACTCAATCGCACAAGCACTTGGTGTGTTGAAGTTTGTGCAATGGTCAACCCAACAAAGCCAACAGTGACATGGTTCTCTTAGAATAACCATATTGTCAACACCCCAACGCCAGCTGTAAATCTGGGTTCAGAGACGGTGGAAATAACGCAGGCAAGGAAATGCCTGATTTGCTCGAAGCCTAGCGTATACTGAGCACGTTGACCAGGTGATAACAAAGACCAACGGGGTGTGGTTGCGATTCGGGTGATGGCGGCAGTAAACTGTAAGCAGCGCCATCTATATCTTCTTTACGAAGATCTGGTCCTTTCTGTTTTGGAGTATGCGATGGCGATCCTGACTCTCAGAAAGGATGGAATAGCCAGAGAACGAAGCTATGCGCATGATTTTTGGATGTACAAAAGATACAGCATGCAGGGCGGTGCACTACCTTCTTGATTTTCTAACCATGAAGGACTGAATACAAATTTGCCATGTACGTGCCTTTCTCAGAGTCAACGCAAACACGCAACATCCACTGCATAGCGAGATTAGGAAGGTAAAGGGCAGCAGGTTAAAAAGAGGAAAGTCGTGGATGGGTCAAGCCAAAGACATTCTTCAGCAGGTGTGTTCACTTGAGGACTTAGAACCTGGCGAGGAGTGGGTACAAGTGCCAACAGAGTTCTGTGCATCCTTTTCAGTGTGCATCTAACTAGACAGGAAATGCAGTCAAGAAAAACCAGCTGCTGTGGAGGCGGAAGTACATGTTCTAATCTTCGAGAATTCTTTATAGGATGATGCTGTCATTTACACAGATGGGTCGGTCGTTCGAGGAGTGAGAAATTCATGGGCCTTTCCGACTCAGACCGGAGGGAAAATTGTGAAGGAAGAGTCTGGTGCTTTTGCTTTGACCACAAGCAGCCTGACTATGGAAGTCATGGCAGTAAGTAAAGCAATAACATGACTCGAGGCACAGACATTTAATCGGGCATGTTCCTCAGTGACTCAATGAGTATGCTCAGGAGACTAGAGATAGGGTGGGTCCTAAGAGAGTGGCTGCTGTCTCTGGAGCTGTCTCGGCTGGCAAAGATTAGTTTCCTTTTCGTGCCAGGACATGCGGGTGTACAAGTGAATGAGCAGGCTGACAGGCTTGCAGGTAGGGCTACTGTGGAAAGCGGACGTTTACGAGAACCAAGCGTTGACTGGGAATCTACAACCATGGTCAGGCTGCGAGAACAGCAAGTTAAAAGAGGTGTGGCCAAACAAGAACACTACACAGGAAGCCAAAAAAGAGTAATAAACCAACACAGAACTGGTGAGCAGCTTCACGCTGGGGGATTTGCTGAGGAGAGGATCCGAGCACTTATGGACTGAATGGTTCGATGTGCAATGAGGATGATCTGTCGACTAACTAACTAACAAACTAACTAACTAACTAACTAACTAACTAACTAACTCTGACTCCACAGCAGTGATACATTTGGAGATTCATAAATAATTTGATAGCTTATACATTCATAATATTTATATTCTGCCTGTGAGATGCACTCTTACAGCAATCCACACTTTCGTTGATTTCTTCCCTCTTGTTAATCTTATTTATTTTAGAACGTGTTATTTTCCCATTGTCCAGACAACACAAAAAATCGTAACAGGCCAGTGCCTGGATATGACAACATCTGAATCCAAAGGTGATTTCTCTAAGTTCACAATGGAGAGATTCAATGCCATCGCCAAGTGGAAGTTCGCTTTCTTCTCATGTTACTTTCCTGCAGTAATTGCTATGCGCATGGTAAGTAAACATAATGATTTATACTGGATTGTATGTTCTTCCACCTTAGTTCTAGACAACACATTCATTACTAGACCAAAATGACTATATATTATTAAGTAAGTGAAGAACACTTTTTCACGACTTAAGACGCATTGAGCAAGTTACATATTTTAATCAGCCAATCGGCAGTAGGTGGGTTATGTGGTCAGTATCACACCAGTCGTTTTTAACTTCCCAAGACATTTCTTAGCATCCATTTTAGGCTGGGCTACCAGGCAACATTTTACAATCCAAATGTACCCCGATACAGAAGGAACCCATGAGCATCGGGCCGATAGGCGAGCGTCCTGCTATGACGCTACCACGGCTCCCAACGGCTATATATTAAACAAGCTAAAGCAAAATCATATTCAAGCCGGCAAAACATCATCATCCACACAATTTTCCTTGCCCCTTGTAGAACTGTGCAGTCAATCTTTCAAATGTGTCTCTATCGTAAGCCTGATGCCGGGCCTCTCTTACTGTAGTGTCTAACTGTTCTGTCATATTCTGAAAGTTTGTCGTCCTCCACTTCGCTGCTTCCTGATAGTAAAACTTATCAGTGATATCATGTTTAGCCCTTATTTGTGGTCACTAAACCGCACGCAGTGGGTAGGGTTTACACTGTTCTGTACTTTCCCAGATCAGTCTCTTGAACTCCGTTTCTGATGTTGGTTTGACTGTACTGGTTGGAATCCCTACCGGAGACCGGATCCCAGATTTGTATCTACTACATTGTAACAGAGCACAAAGAAGTTTTTTGTAACAACCAAACACTGCACTGTAGGTATACCAAACACTATACTGTAACTACACCAACCACTACACTGTAATAGTGTACCAATCACTACACTGTGACAATGCTTCACCACACTCTAATAACGCACTAAACACTAAACTGTAACATTTGCACCAAACACCACAATAAAACTATAAGACTTTGTGGGTAATGAACACTGGAAAAGCCCTGTAGTGTTTCATTTTGTTTCTGTTTTGACAACTGACTATGGGGGAGTGGGGGGGGGGGGGGGGGGGAGGAAATCAAAACAACAAAGGCTTACAATCTCGACATTTGCTCAATGTAGCGGAGTGTCGAATATGAAACTAAAGTGAAATCGGAAACATGCGTTTCCGGCTCATTTCTACCTGAACTGACGTTCATTCGTGGTATCTTGTGCGGGTTCTTGCAACTCTCGCCACTTCCTCTCCACATTATACATCTCTGTCTATAATCTTATTCTCCGTGAGTTTTCAGCTGTCCACCTATTTCGTTTTCCCTGTGAATTCCAGAAAAAAGTATTTTCTAGTCTTAAGATTATCACGTTTTCTCTAAGGTGTTCTTGTAAGCGTCCGCGTAACTTTTTGTCACTTATAAATTTGCTAGAATGTGTCTAGTTCTCTCTATACACTCAGTATTAGTGATCACTATAGTCCTTCGTTTAGGCGCAGGTAGCAGCTCATAAATGTCTATAGTTTATTAAAATTGGCAACGCTGATCGTATTCTGGTATGAACCTAAGGCCTATCCACGTCAATATGGAAGCACTATACTCGAGTTTTGCTCTCGTTTGAGCTCGACAGTAGTGCATATCCCTGACCGGATCCGGAAACAAGCCCCGGATCACTGGCGTGTGAAGCGGGTGTGTGACCACGCGGCACACGCTGTACACGCCAGATTATCATAACAGAATATTACAACGTTACCCATCGTAGGCTGTGGTAGTTTATTAGTCCAATCTGCTGTAAATAAAATTATTTCTATTAACCATGTATGAATGCCATGTAATTACAGGCTGGGATCTCAGATGAAGAAACATACAAGCAAGCTAAGCCAATATTAATACAGATGGGTCAATTCCACCAAGCGCTTGTAAGCGATTCTGAATATTCATTATGTAGCGACAACCTTCTTCTTCTTCTTCTTCTTCTTCTTCTTCTTCTTCTTCTTCTTCTTCTTCTTCTTCTTCTTCTTCTTCTTCTTCTTCTTCTTCTTCTTCTTCTTCTTCTTCTTCTTCTTCTTCTTCTTCTTCTTCTTCTTCTTCTTCTTCTTCTTCTTCTTCTTCTTCTTCTTCTTCTTCTTCTTCTTCTTCTTCTTTCTTCTTCTTCTTCTTCTTCTTCTTCTTCTCTTCTTCTTCTTCTTCTTCTTCTTCTTCTTCTTCTTCTTCTTCTTCTTCTTCTTCTTCTTCTTCTTCTTCTTCTTCTTCTTCTTCTTCTTCTTCTTCTTCTTCTTCTTCCTCTTCTTCTTCTTCTTCTTCTTCTTCTTCTTCTTCTTCTTCTTCTTCTTCTTCTTCTTCTTCTTCTTCTTCTTCTTCTTCTTCTTCTTCTTCTTCTTCTTCTTCTTCTTCTTCTTCTTCTTCTCTTCTTCTTCTTTCTCTCTTCTTCTTTCTCTTCTTCTTCTTCTTCTTCTTCTCTTTCTTCTTCTTCTTCTTCTTCTTCTTCTTCTTCTTCTTCTTCTTCTTCTTCTTCTTCTTCTTCTTCTTCTCTCTTCTTCTTCTTCTTCTTCTTCCTTCTTCTTCTTCTTCTTCTTCTTCTTCTTTCTTCTTCTTCTTCTTCTTCTTCTTCTCTTCTTCTTCTTCTTCTTCTTCTTCTTCTTCTTCTTCTTCTTCTTCTTCTTCTTCTTCCTTCTTCTTCTTCTTCTCTTCCTCTTCTTCTTCTTCTTCTTCTTCTCTTCTTCTCTTCTTCTTCTTCTTCTTCCTTCTTCTCTTTCTTCTTCTTCCTCTCTTCTTCTTCCTCTTCTTCTTCTTTCTTCTTCTTCTTCTTCTTCTTCTTCTTCTTCTTCTTCTTCTTCTTCTTCTTCTTCTTCTTCTTCTTCTTCTTCTTCTTCTTCTTCATTCCATTTTTGAGGATAGTGTCTCACGCCTAGTTGTACATCTATATAGCTCGTAGACCACGTTTCTGACTTAAGCGTGCATTTGTGTAAGGTTTATGTCCTCTTGAACTCGGGAAGTTCAACTCTGTCAAGAAACGCCCGAAGAAGCCTATGTGTCGGCCCAAAGACGCAAATACCGCACCTATGCTGAATATACGACCAAACCAAACACTTCGAATAAACGACCAAGAAAAATACTCCATCTAGAGCGATCCCTTCCAAAGTGAAGAGCTGTACTTGGATTAAAATGTTCCCCTTAATTGGTATATGTTGGTGTTATCATTTTCTTTGATGAAACCATTTTCCCCCTGTTCATTTAAGCCTTTTCAGAGCTTTAAAAACATGCTTTATTATTACGAGGTCTTTCCCATAAATTTAAATCTTCCAATATGTTGATCAGTTCATCATGTTTTACTTTATCCAAGGTCTTGGTTTCATCTATAAAGCATTGATACGATACGTGTATTTTTGTTTCCCTGTTGATCTCACTATTAGTATTCATACTGCGTATATTACATTATTAGTACCCTTTTCTTCCACATATTAATGCTGTTCTTCAACGATGTCCATCTTTATTTTATTCCTCGTTCTTCTCATTAAAATAATGAATCGATGTGTGATGAAATGATTCATGGTGTTAATTGTATGAAATTCTTCGCATTTGATTGTTCATGATCTTTTAGATACAGCTATAACAACATCTCAACAAGTTAATATGTACACACACTCTGTTATAAATAGCAACCAATATTTTAGTCAGTATGTTCACTCCAAATTCTCCCAGTACTTCTAATTCCTCTCTCAAAAGACCATCAATCCCTACTGTTTTTCTTTTCTGAATGTGTTTGCGTAACATCTGCAAAAACCCTACGAAGTGCAGACTGTGATTCAGATCATCAGTTATTAGAAGCAGATCTGAAATTAAATCTCAAAAAGCTTACCCAAGGACCATGGCCACTTCATTTTGATCTCACAAAAATACCAGATGCATACAACATAGAAGCTAGGAATCGTTTTGGGGTCTTGATACCTGTAAAAGAGGAAATGACACCTAATGAACTGGCAGTACAAGCTAGAGATATCTTGATAACAGCAGTGAATGATTTAATTTCGACCAGGACTAAGCAACATAAGCCACGGATTACATCAGACACGTTAGAATTAATAAAACTACGAAGGGAACTGGAAAATACAGGAGGTGAATCTGATAACAGCAAGATTAAGTATAAATCTTTAACCCGAGAAATACAAAAGAACACAAGAAAGGACAAAAACCAATATATACATAATTGTTGTATTAAAATAGAACAATATCATAAGAATGGAAGCGATTTCGAAATGTTCAAAGAAATGAAGTCATTGACAAGCAATTTTCAACCTCAATTAAATGTTACCTGTGATAAGCTGGGAAATACCTTAACAGAATCTAGACAAATTCTAGAAAAATGGCAGGAATACTGCAGTGGAATGTATGATATGTCACTCATTTGAGATGAATCTGTCTACAGGGTTGTATAATAACATTCTGGTTTGTCCTCAGAATGATTACCTTGATTGTTATGGCGACCCTGAAGTGTCAAGGAAAATTGGAAATGATATTGAAGAGAACAAGTGTAGTTGGCTAATTGCGAAAGCACTGGAGATTGCCTCAGACGAACAGAAGGAAGAACTTAAGGTAGAATTTAACTTTTCATGTCTTTATTTAATTTGCAATGCCATATTACTACATTATAACGTAAAAAATAATCAAAGAAGAAAGTGTATAGTCACTAAGTTTCAAGTGGTCAAAGAACTGGCTATATTTTAGTGTAACGAGCAGCGAAGAACAGATGAAGTTGTTTGTTGCGATGGATATAGAGCAAACTACCTAGTTACACTTGATGAAAGCTTGTGTTACGACCCGCAGGGTCAAACAAACACTAGAAGTAAACACTCAAAAAATTGATAAAAGCTAGAAATTAATTTGGAAAAACAATGAACGTGTTTAAATGGGTTAAGGTAAGAATTGAGATAGATTTGAATACTGGAAGGGAATTTGAAGATGATACAAGAAAAAACTTTGCATGCACTGTTTGATGTGAACTTTGCACTTTTGAAATCTGACTGCTTGCAAAGTTTATAGTATGACTCCCAGGAGATGTCGTCAAACAGTGGAGATCTGGCTCTATGCTCCACTGGTTAATGAGACTATTGTTTATAGGAAGACTCAGAATTTGAAGATGACAAAGGGAAGATCGTTGCATGCACTTCCTTGCAGTCTCACAGCGTGCACAGTTTATTAAATTCTTCAGCCGGTTTTATCGACACAATGGAGACCGTGATGGTCCTCCGTTAGTAAGTCAGACTAGTGTTTCCAGGGTTCCTCACCGGGAGGTGAAGCGAGGCCTTGTGCATTATTGTACCCAGGTCGGACACATCACTGCATGTCATCTTGGTAATAAGTAGTTTGGTTCTGCAGTCTGAAATTATTGTTTACTGTTGATATCTATTCATATGTTACTATGTTTACAGATATAAACTTCTTTACTCCTACTGAAGGAAATATGTTTGCTTTCTCATTTCCAATCTTAATAAAAAGGACAGGAATCAAATGTAATTGTATTGTTTTGAGTGTCTGACTGTTGTTGTTATAAAGCTTCTGTCATGTCATTTTATTATTGGTGCTGCTCCTTTAGGTTGTGACCTCTAATTACTAAGCTGTAAAGAACATGGCATTCTCTCCAGTATACTCAGTTTTCCATGATAGTGAGTACTTCTGTCCCTCTGTTGTGACGATCATTGAAACTGTTCCTGCAGCAAGTCAAACATTTTCAGCTCATTATTTAATTTTTGATGTGCTCCACCTCTTCCATTTTCTGTAGCCTAGCTTGGTGACCCATGTCTACATAATGAGGGTTGTCATCTGCATAACTGTTATTCTGAGAAACTTCGCTATCTGTGAATGGAACATGGACGGCTATAAGAAATACGTTGGTCGATTTATTGCCTGGTATATTGCACTGCATCTCGTCGGTTGTATATTGCAGAATTATATATCATCTGAAGTGAATAAATGAATAATACTTAAGTTGAAATAATTAAAACACATAGTCACGGGTATTGCTCCAATGTGAAACATACATTATCCTTACCGTAAGAAATACGACACTCACTTTTTTTTAAATGTTTAACCTTAGATCAGAGCTAGATAATATCACTTGATTTTTATTCATAAAATATTTATAGTCGTTTTCTTGATACTTCTGTTCTCAGCGGAATTATGGAAGGGGTGAAAAAGAGGCAGTGGAGAAGGTTAAAGCTATCTACAGAGATCTGAAACTGGAAGATATCTACAAACAGTATGAAGAGAGCAGCTACCAGGACATTTCCCATTGTATTAACTCTTTAGACTGTGCAGTGCCTAAGGAAGTCTTTCTAGACTTTATCAGTACTTTATACAAGCGTGATAAATAGACAGACTGGTTTCTTACAAGACATTATGTCCTTTCATGGTTATCACAATTATTGTTAAAATGCTGCGTCATTTTGATTTTCATGGTACTACATCTGTGCCAGACACATCACATGTTAATTGCTTACTCCGTGTGCGAATGGAACACTTTTAGACAGTACTCAAAGGAGTCTTTCTTGAGTTTGTCAGATACATATATTCTATTTACAGGACATCGCTGTCACCACCAGCATTTCACTGATGTTGTTGATGACAGGCAAGTTTATGTTCAGTAGTTTGTGTAAGATGGTCACGCAGTGGAAATATACCGATTTATAAGAAGAGATGATGCCCTCCTAACGTATCACAAGAGTACCAGAAAAGCAATATCTTTTCTAAACGCAGATTGGCAAGATTTTTTTCACATTCTAGGCGTGGTAAATCACATGTTGTTTGCTTACTGTCTGCACGACAGTGTAACAGATTAAGCTGAGTATGGTGGATCAACGTACCTTGGTCAGCGTGCCCCATAGTTACCCAAACCCAGTAAATCAGAGTTTTTTTGTTTGTTTTTTTTTTTTTTTTTTTTTTTTTTTGGGGGGGGGGGGGGTGGGGGGGGGTTTAGTTAGTTGCATATCCTTTATTGACGTAGCATTCAGCCCCAGCATTTTTAAAAAAATGTTTACTGTTCGTGATTCCTGAGCAAGTTTATGTTCAGTAGTTTCCCATTGCTTTCTGAACGACCGGCACCCATACCATTTCATAAATAAACAAACACAGCTGTGTTTCGAACGCGGTATGTGGGATTACAAACTGCGTCAGTAACGCCTTCTCCGCAGAGCATGATTTTTTTTCGGGGGTGGGGGGACAAGGGGGGCAGGGCAAGGTAATAACAGGTGCGCGGTTAAGCGAGAAATGTAGGAAGTCAGTTAGGTTTATTGCCTCGGGTTGAGAGAAGTAAACAATTCGGGTTTATTGCTTGGAATATAAGGTGGCATGTGATGCTTTGAACTTTCTCATGTTAATTCTGTTTGGTTCGAGAAAGTGTTTAGAGATCCTAATCGTCAACAAGGAAAGTGTGCTGCACCCCGTCTTTGTAGTTTGACGAGAAAAGCGTGATGCAGTCAGTCGCTCACGGATTGTAGGGGTATTTAAGAAAAGCAAGTTGCGGCAGAGTCATCGGATCAATACTCAGCCATGTAAATAAGCATTGAAATATTCAAAAGAAAAGGCGTATTTTTTTTATTGATGAACTGTGGCATTGCTACGAAACAGCTATAAACTGTTACGGGTGTGTAGATGAGCTGGTCACGAGCCATTCATCTGATAAGGAGTATACACTGTTACAGCAGGAACGCTTTTAGCTTTGAAGAGAATTACTAATAAACTACAGACGTTAATTAATTGGTTCCTGAGCAAAATAGAAAGACTAAAATCACTAGGAAGAATCATCAATGTGATTTTATGTAGAAATCTAAACAGATCACTAGAAATATCGTAAAAATGACGCTTGCGCAGGATTTCATGCACAGTGAGGACACTTATTATTATTATATATAGAAATCCGTCCTCTGGAACTAACAGGGAGACATAAATAAAGCAGGCATAAAGCATACGGAGATTAAAATTAGAGACAGAGATAAATAAATATTCGAGAGTCATAGAAGAAAACGGCAGAGGATAGGAGAATTGACGTGACGTAGTTGAGGAATATACTGCATTGGAAGATAACAGGAAGAAGAAGAGTGTGACCACGAGTGTCCAGGTATTAGATATTTCTAGAACATTGTCTAGTCATAATCAATACATTTTATGACCCTTTAGAAGCTTAGAGAGCAATATAGAACACCGCGAGTTACGTTTAAGATGTTTTATTATTGTATAGTACCATGAGTTGTGTATTTATTTCCTATTTACTTTTGATGTAGTTTGAGCTGAATCAGTCTTGGATGCAGTGATGACACAAAGAAATGTGCACAAAGAATACACATTTTCTGTAATACTCATAATACGCTTCACATTATAAATTCTTTAAATGTTCAATCATACCTGTGAAATGCTCAGTTCTTTATCTCCTGATGCTAAGTGTAAAACATTTCAACATAATTTCAACATTGTGTTTCAGTTAATTCTTTGATGAAGTAATTATTATTTTATCAGCAATAAAGTTCTTCTTCTCGCGTTCGTTCTTTCACGGCTACACCGGCAGAATAGTTCTTCTTATGTAGTCAAGAAGAAAAACTCATTTTTTTTTTTTTTTTGTGGGGGGGGGGGGGGGGGGGGGGGGGGAGTCCCTGCTGTTTTCCTATAGTTCTTGCCTTGACGTAAATCCCGTTCTTCTGAACAATAAATAACACATGAAGATCTACGACGAAGCAGTAATACTCGTCAACACGTAACCATAGCAAGATCTAAAAGTGTTTACCTTATGAACTGGTAAACAGGAAAATAAAACACGTAGCCCAGCAAACGATTCAAGTCCTTTAATTTCGACCTTGCAGAATCATAAGATAAATGTCCAGTGGTCTCATAGAGCTCCTTTGCCGCAGGGACAACATCTACTAAATCTACTAAACATTAACGAGGAGTCATCCTATCTACATCTGTCTCATTTGCCCTGATGGTCTATCTTCGATTCCACAGTTCATTTAGATCCTTGCTGTCTCGTTCGTTCAAGATTCGTCTAGGTTCGTTTCCCTGTTCTTCTATCCATCCATGGATTGTTATCAACAATTCCTTCCACTTGTTCTTCACTTGAAGATCCTTGAATCACCGCATCCAAACATCCACTTGTGCCACAAAATGAAAACACGACCGGTTCTTAATATGTCTTCATAGCGTATCCTTGGTCGTTAGGTTTACGTTTTTCGTGACGCATCCCGTCTCTTTGGTTTTCTAGTGCACTGTCCATTTTGCTATACCTTGGGATTTTCCTTTTACCCTTTCTGCATGATTTGTATCTGCCATCGCTATGCGGCATTATGCCCCCCCCCCCCCCCACAGATAAAATGATACAATCATTTCTACACATATATAGATACACTATGTGATATAAAACCATGTACAATAGCGTTGCTGACATTATGAGACATATGTAGTGCTGGGTATGACGTTATGGCCCTTATTAACTCCCCCCCCCCCCAAAAAAAAAATAATTATATAACGGGCACGCCCTTCAGTTCACACCCACGGTGAACGTCGTGTGGTGCCGGCCTGTGGGAGGGCCGGTCCAACTAATGACTACCATTAGTCCCTAACTTGTCCAAATGAACAAGTGTCCTCACTCTAGGTTAAGACCCGGAGTTGTGGACGAGGGTGTTAGTAATAGGTACCAAGCAGTCATTCTCAGTTAATGCTCAATCCTGTCGCTGATTCCTGTATCCATGGGTGTTTCTTGTATCAAATAAGTGAGGTGGATGCCCTTGTTGTTTGCAGTGCTACCTTTAGAGACATTCTATTACTATCACGTGACATTCGTTGTAGCGGCTCATCCTGTGTGGATATGTTAGAACCCATTGACCATTGTCAAATTCAAATTGTAACAGTTAATAATACTGAACCATTAATTAAGCATTTAACTATTCTAATAACATAACTACTATAATGAGTTAACTATAATACTAATTACGAATTCAGTATATATATATATATATATATATATATATATATATATATATATATATATATATATATATATATATATATATATATATCCATTTACACATAATCTACTAACTGTATCAAGTTATACACTATTCACTTAGTGTCATTCTAATTAATTAAATCACAGACATTGTCTCTAATTAAAATACTTAATCCATCAATCCAATGATGCGGAGTATCATAATCGATCGGATTGTCATCTTCACAAAATATAAAGTTCAACGTTCCGTCTCCAAGTACTTGAATGGACACGAATAAAACAGTTCCATTATTCCACACTCGAATTATGCGGGAAAAGTTGCAATGTGTCACAACACCAGTTACTTCATCATTT
The DNA here is from genome assembly GCA_014155875.1 of Cepaea nemoralis. Taxonomy (NCBI): domain Eukaryota; kingdom Metazoa; phylum Mollusca; class Gastropoda; order Stylommatophora; family Helicidae; genus Cepaea; species Cepaea nemoralis. Next base: position 325,587 of record JACEFZ010002374.1, read on the forward strand.
CGTGATGTCTCTGGCCAAAATGAAAAATATCCACATATGTATCTATCTGACTATATTACATATTAAATTAACGTATTTCAATCTGTTGGTTGCTATGTACATTGCTATTTTAATTAGGTGCTATCTGTAACCTATGTATTAAACTTTTCTAACAATCTATGAACATCACAACTAAATAATAAGAACAAAAGTGAAAAACTGTGAACCAGACCTATTTATTTACAATCGACTAAGAACATCTAGTTTAGTTTAGTCATTGGATCAACATCACGGCACACGGTTTAACTCATAAGTGCTTCGTTTTCCTCCTAACTCAAACCTGAGTCTGGAGAAACTCAGCTCAATGCACGAACTCCGTTGCATCGGCGAGGATCATGAAGACTAAGAAGATCTTTCAGAATGTAATTGATTAGAATCTCGCAGATCATAAATATAGTCTTGTGCAGAATCATAAATCTCAAAGATTCAAGACTTCTAAGAAAATAAATCAGAAATATACTATTCTGATTCACCATGAATAAATATTTAAATGAAATAATATTTATATAAATTATTAATGTTCTCTAATATAGCTATACTTAATAACAATTGTCTGAAGAATAGAGAACCGAAATATTTTCACCCATCTAAGTGTAGAGATATGAGATAGTGTGAACAACTCTGCAAAGTATAGATTTATATCAGAGAAATTTAGAAAATAATTGACAAGACCCCAATGTGTCTGTAGTGAAATACGTGCTGATTTAATTATTTAACATTTTTATTCACTCTCTCACTCATTCTTTCCATCTTTATTCCTTTTTTCTTTCTTACATACTTATGGTGTTTCTTTACTGTATGTATGTCAATATCTGTACCTTTCAACTTTGTTGATTTGAATACTGTTATAGTTTTCGCTCGTGTGAATAGTGAGAATAAGCTATGTTTGGTACATCTGCACAAGACATAAGTTAAGTATATAGAATAAATAAAGATCAATGTATATCGATCAATGACTTGTGTGCAACTTTTATTGACTTGTGAGTGAATATCTAATATATGTATTTTTATTCGTGTGGATACATTTGTAATATGTTTCTTAACACGTGTGTAGATATTCTTAATGTCATCAACATACACCTTCGTTTGTGAGAATGTGTTCATGACGACACATGTAATCTGTGATAAGGTTAAATAAAGCTATAACCCGTCTAGAATGTATAGCTGCTTCTCAGAGATTATGTTGCAACCGTTTGTGCCCAACATTCTATAATGCACAATGTTTCCTGAGCAGCTTTTAATTTCTCACAATGTTCGGCACCATACTGTTTCTTGTTCAAGATAGCGCTGTGATATCCTGTATGTTTAGATTAGTGCGCGTCTAAGTGTGCAGTTACTTTCTTGCTGCGCAACTGTTGCTGTAAGTGGAGTTCTAGTTATTTCTTGAATGCGGCCCTACACGTAAACTTCCGATGTGTCAGATAATAATGAGAGAATACAGATATTTAACTTTTACCTTGTGCAGATTATCGTACAATATATTGCATCTTTACAAACATTTGTAACTTGTATGATGTTTACCGACATTTGCACACTTCTGACGTGACGTGTTTTTCAGAAGTATTGCACTGTGTGTTACAATGGATCCTGGCGTGCAATTTATCTTTTATAGTGTGCACTCTTCGTGGGTGGATTCTTCTGATGCGCAAAGTGATCTGTAATTTAGCGGGAATCCTGTTGACAACAATTCATCAGAAATGAAACCCCACTTTGCCTTGACGTAAATCCCGTTCTTCTGAACAATAAATAACAAATGAAGATTGTACATGGTCTTACATCACATAGTGAATCTATATATTAATAGAAATTATTGTATCATTTTATCTGTGGGGGAGGGGGGGCATAATGCCACATAGCGATGGCAGATCTGAATGCATTTCCTTCCTAGATGGAAGCGCTGTACGTGATCCGCAGTGTGATTACTCTGCCCGCATGAGCTTAGTGGTGAGTGGTTCACACAAAGCCTGTACATATGTTTGTTCAGTCTGTTATACCCCGTCCGAAGCCTTCCAAAGATATCTTGTCCTTGCCGGTCAAGATAATGGTCATCGTCGTTGGTCTAGTTCTATTCTATTTTAATAGCTCGAATGACTCTTTTTCTTATAGTACACAAGGAAGTCTGTTGGTGTTAAAACCCTTCTACTTTCTTGTCAGTTTCCCTCGCCTTCTTATTTCCTGGTACACCACGGTGGGACGGTGCCCATGGAATTATAAACAATATAAAATAACACAATGTAATGCAGCTTTACAGAACACAATTACAACAAACGAAGGACGTTGCGGCGTCAAGCATTCATCAGCAAATAAATACACAAAACACATATAATCGCGGAGAAGAAACTACTGTGACAACATTAAGGTATAATAACAGGATGAGGGGAATGAAAAGATGAAAATAATGAGAACAATGAAGAGAACATAAATATTTGAAAATAAAAATGTGCTTCTTATATCAGAATCTCAGGCTGTGGTACTAACATGAATTGTAACCGTGATACACTTGTATAGATAGCTGTGGGAGTATGCGGTATCATGGGAACCGGGGTGAAGATCCCAGGTAAATGAGTGGAAGTGGTATGTGAAAGAAGGGAGGAAGGTAAGGCGGGAAACTGAAACAGTGGAAATAGGATGGTGGGCAAAGGGTGAAAATTAAGAAGGCGTAACCCCGGCTAATGTACGTATAATGCATGAGAGGGTGTCGGTACAGGGTTGGTCATATTAGGCGAATTTTAAAGAGCAATAATGTGTCCACTCAAGTATGATAGTGATAATAACTAACCTCAGTTTCTGTGTCCCGTTATGTGTCTACCAAGTGAATACTAACGTTTGAATGGACTTTTGTAAACACACACATATACATATCAACAAACATTTACACATTAACATACATGCATGTGTATATGGTATATAAAAGAAAGGGGAGACACACACACACACACACGCACACACACACACTGGACACGGACACACACACGGACACGGACACGGACACACACACACACACACACACACACACACACACACACACACACACACCTGTACGTTGACCCAGCAAGACAACATTAATTGACTGAACTTTTGTAACACAATACGCTTACGCTGTTCACTCAGACACAGTCTAACACAGTTTAAGCACTGACCAGGTTTTCTCCTGCACTAAACATATGCACTGTTAACAATCTGGACACCACATCCCAATATTGATGAAGTTCAATCACATTAATCAACACAATATCAGTGATCATCCATCGCAGTATCAGTGATCATCCACCACAGTATCAGTGATAATCCATCACAGTATCTGTTACCCCCTCACCCTCCCCCAACCCGAAGTAACATTCATCATAGTGCAAACAATCTATGTGATAGAGAGTGTATGGCATTGGTCTTGTTTCCCGTACACGTGTATCTACTGTGCTCGCCATAAATGAGGCGCTGGAACCTCTTGCCCACGGGTAGATAATGATACGCTTGCCCCCGGGTAGATAATGATACGCTTGCGCTCATTTATGTCTGTCTCTGTCTCTGTCTCTGTCTGTCTGTCTGTCTCTCTGTCTGTCTGTCTGTCTCTGTCTCTCTCTCTCTCTCTCTCTCCTCTCTCTCTCTCTCTCTCTCTCTCTCTCTCTCTAGCAGCCAATCTAGGAGATGGAAAACACCGATTATAAAAACCCACGTTGAAGGTGTTTCGACGTGCTGAGGACTGAATGGCCAAGGGTGAGTTGGTCGAGAATGTGGAACGTCTGGTATGCGGGCGGGGCGGCGCCAGGCGTATGGACTCCTGAGGGACATCCCCTGCCCCCTCCCTAGTAGGCAGGCTCTACTGGGGTGACCGCTCATTTCCTGCAATATCCAAACTTTGCGTACATGGTATTATTTAAAACAAGGGAATTGTCGCCGGAGTTACGGAGCACGTGCTCTGCGCTTGACACACCCTTCAGGGGCTAGCGAAGAGAGAGTGAGGAGGAGAAGACGAGGAAATGGTGTGAGAAGAAGGCATAGAAATAGGAGGGCAGGCGCCAGGAGAACAAGACGAAAAGTGGAGAGACTAGGTCTCAACCATGTAAGAGTGGGATATTGGAACTGTCGTAGCGCCAGGCAGAGAGGTCCTGTATTGGAGAGGCTAATATATGATTTTGATGTCCTCATGCTCCAGGAGCTAAATACAGACAAATACCATTGCCCTGGGTACGCCTGTTATATAAACCCTACTGGGCAGATGAGACGTGGGCACGGTCTGCTGGTGAAGGAAGGAGTGGAGCATGTGGTACTTGACTTGAGCCAGTGGAATCACAGTGCAAGAGAGGTCTAGGGTATACAAATGGAGATTGGGGGGGGGGGGGGCTTAAGTTGGAACATCAAAAATCATAAATGTATATGCCACAGTGGACTGATTTGTCAGAAAGGAACACTGGGACTGGCTTAAGGAATTGGAGGAATTACCGGGTGATAGGCTACTCATATGTGGAGACTTCAATGCGAGGAACAGAGATTGGGACAGCAGTGGAGAAAACCGACAGGGAATTGCCCTTGCGGATGCCATGGTGGACTCCGATGTGGTCTGCATAAATGATGGTAGGCCGACTAGAATGGCAATGAGGCCTGGCGATGCAGACATAGCTATTGACTTGGCACTTGTCTCCCAGTCATCAGTCCTTGATGTAAAGTGGACTGTTTTGAATGACCATGGGAGTGATCATATGCCATGCTCAGTTCTGATCTCTAAATCCAGGAAAGTTAAGCCTGGGAGAGCGCGCAAGACCTTCCCGTATGAGTGGACCGACAGCCTTCTTGGACGCCTCAGACAAGGGGCATGCAACAGGGCTGTTAAAAATCCTTTTTTGCAGCCCCCATGGTGGACCCCAGAAGTAGACCAGGCCCGGAAAGCAAAGAGAGCTGCAGTGAAGCAGCTAAGGAAAGTGCGACAGACACCCAGAAGCTCACGAGAGGAAGTGGACACGGCGGAAAATGTCAAGAAAGACAAGGTGGAGGTTTTCAAGCGCTGTGCTGCAGAGGCCAAAAAGGCGAAATGGGAATGTTTCATGAATGGAATTTGAGGTGATAAAACACTGCGAAAGTTCTAGAAACTGCACAGACAAATACAAATAAAAGATCGGCCTATGACAGTGGGAACAATTTATAGAGATGATGGTGTGCGCGTGACAACAGACACAGAGAAAGGGGAGGCGTTTCTCCAGAGATTTTTAGAGCAGACCAATCATGATGATGTGGACACCAAAGATGCAGTTAGAAAGGAGTTATCTGGCACCATAAAGTATATGCCTTATGAAGACATCATACGGGTTGAAGATATTAAATATATTTTGAAAAAGGCAAAAGACATGGCACCAGGGCCTGATGGGGTCAGGTATGGCCATATGAAGGCTTTGAGCGATGTAGACCTGAAGGAGATGACCGACTGCTTTAACGAGAGCATTAGGACAGCATCAGTACCGCATGATTGGGTACACAGTTATCTCATCTCTCTCCAAAACAGTTCAAGGATCATTCAAAGCTTAGCGGCTTTAGGATCATCACCCTTCAAAATGCATTCGGGAAGGTTTTAGAGAAGATAGTCGCTGTCAAGCTGCAAGAGTTTTTGGAAAGGGGCCTGGGAAGCTACAGGCCAGGAAAAGATACCTGGTCAAATGCAGCCACTTTTCCATTTGACGTTTATGAGGGGTTCCAGAGTAGACAAGAAACGATGGCGGCGACGCTTGATCTCGAGGATGCGTACAATAGAGTTCAATATGATATTTTGATGACCGTACTGATGGAGAAGGGGGTCAATCCGTGGTTAGTGAACTGGATAGCGGCCGTCCTACATTCTCGTCGGATTGCTCTCCGTCTGGGTGCATAGACCTCAGAGCCACATATTTTAACCCCGGGACTGCCACAGGGATCCGCAATCTCACCGGTGCTCTTTAAAGTGTATACGAGGAAAATTGCAAACCTAGAAGCACCAGGGGTTGGAAGGATACTAACATTTGCAGATGATATTCTTGCATATAGGCAGGGGAGAGATAAGGAGAAAATAGCCCAGGAGCTACAGTAGACAAAGTGATTGACTGGTGCACTGAAATGAGTGCTGTCATCCATCCGGAAAAGGCAGCTTTGTGGTGCTCTCTGGACAACAGGATTGTGAGAGCTGATGTTCCAAGCCTCACGATAGATGGTGGAAGCGTCAACAGAGAGAACAAACTGAAGTATCTGGGAATCACATTTGACAGGAGCCTGTCCTTCAAGGATCATGTGGAGACAGTTGTGACAAGATCTCAAAAGGGACTCAACGCACTTAAAACTATGGCTGCAAGTGGACATAGGAGCAGAGAATGCTTTTCAAACTATACCAGCACTTGATCCTCTCAGCGATTGATTATGGACTAGGACTGCTCACTGTCTCAAAGAGTCAGCTGGTGAGATTGAAGCGCATACAGAACGAGGCCTATGTGGGTCATTCTGGGATGCACCAGAGACACCCCAGTGGTGTGTATGCGGTACATCCTTGGTTTGCCGACTGTTGCTGGTAGGCTCAAGGTGATGCAGGCGAAGGCATACCTCAGAGTAGCTGCTGACACAGATCACCCGTTGCATGAGGCGCTGGACGCAGTTAAGGGCCAGCGACTGATAAGAGGGAAATCATGGATGGCTCAGGCGGAGGATACGATCAGACAGGTGTGCTCCTTGGAGAACATTAGGCGAGGAGAGGAAGGTGGTCAGAGTGCCAGCGGAGCAGTCAGACTTGTGCAGAGTTATAATCACATTGATCCGGGAGTGCAGGGAGTATCCAGCAGGGGCCACGGAAGTGAAAATCCAGCAACTAATTCAGGATAATGCTCGCCCTGGTGATGTGATTATCTACACAGATGGTTCGGTGTTGAGAGGTAGTAGAAGTGCCTGGGGTTTCTTGGCAAAGGCTAATGGTCGACGGTTGGTGCAGGAGAGCCTGGCATATGATACCACAACATCTAGCTTAAGAATGGAGGTGGATGCAGTCAGTGCAGCTTTCCGCTGGATGGAGAATACGATACACACACATCGTGATTGTAACTGACTCAGAAAGCATGCTGAGTAGGGTGAGGACTGGCAAGCTTCGTGCCGAGTGGCTAGCTTCGCTACGGAAGTCACGGATGACAAGCATCGTCTGGATATTTTCTTCGGGGCATGCTGGTGTGTTGGGGAATGAACAGGCAGACAGATTGGCTGGCTCTGCAAAACTTGGTGGAGTATTGATGCATGATAAGGCAGACGTGGTTGCGGTCTTGTGGGAGCACATGTACACCTCGGAGGAGCAAATAGATAACCATGGTCTGGCAAGAATGCGACAGCGTGGAGTGACGAGGGGATCTGGCCGATGCTCGACGCTTAGAGGAAAGGAGAGACGCACATATAATCAGATTGCTACTTGTACTATTGGGGTTGGAACTCTTCGCTGGCTTCTGAGGATGGGGACGGAGCTTTTATGGGCTTGTTGTGTGTGTGTGTGTGTGTGTGTGTGTGTGTGACAGAGACTAACTAACTAACTAATCAACCAACCAACCAACCAACTAACTAACTAACTAACTAACTAACCAACTAACTAACTGACTGACTGACTGACTAACTACCTTACTAACTAACTATTTAACTAACTAACTACCCAACCAACCAACCAACTAACTAACTAAATAACTAACTGAATAACTATCTAACTGACTGATTAACTAACTAACCAACCAACTAACTAACTAACTAACTAACTAACTAACTAACTAACTAACTAACTATCCATTAGGGTAATCAAATTAAAGCTCTGAGTATTGACTAGCGAAATACATTCCTTCTTATCTGTTGACCTCAGCCAACACTTACATCTAAGTTACCGTACGAACACAGGCTTGACCCACTGGCTGGCCTGCATGGTCTACAACTGACCCACATTGTGTCCGCTGACCCTGGGTCCACGCGTACCTCTCAGGTAAGAACGCAGGCTTACAGCACAACCTCCCGGCCTGGCCGAGAATTGACCCACAACTGAAATACAAACTGAGTTAAGCGACGCCATGTATAAATTTGCTATCTTTAACGTTAGGAATAACTAGTCAGCAGACTTCGACCCGGTAGCATCATCAAGCCCTCGGCTGTAGGTCCACCTCTGGGTCACCAGAAGGTCAAACATGATACAGCTGGTTGAAGACATGGTCTCCCGTAGCAAGGACAAACTTTGCCTCCACAGTTGATCAATCTTTAATTCTCCACGACATTTTATACAGCTGGGCAAAATGGCCGTGAAAGGATGACTTCAACAACAACCTCCGCTGTAGAGCAATCTCCGAGATGCCTAGTATTCAGCTGGCTATAAAAGCGGCCTCCCCTCTCGATGACAGATTACCGAATGCCTTATCTTCGGATCGAGTCCGGAAGTACACACTCACGGAGCTCGCCGAAGATCTCCGAGCATTACCTCACAAAAGTGATGGCAACTCACCATTCCCCAACGTTTATCAGAGTGTGCGATTTACAACAGCAAATATCTGTGCACATTTAAAGAGTTCAGTTATGTTTCTCGGGACCTGTGAAGTTCATGACAACCGCGATACATAACTACCGATGAACCCAGAAGACGGTCCTAACTCCTTTTACTCGGAAATCCCCACTCACCCGCCTTAAAATGTTTCCTAGCCACCTGAACGAGGTGGGGCAAAAGTGGGTAATATGTCCCGTCTGAGACCCACTTCCGTTTCGCGATAATAGCCCCTCGCACATACAAAAGTGAGGTATCTCCAAACGTTTGTCTTGAAGTGGTCTCAGAACGGGCAACCCCCAATTCATAATCTGGTTAGAATATCCCAGCCGGGAGTACTCTTCCTTCAGCGCACCTCCCTGTAAATCCATAAGGGTGCGTGTGATCTCAATCAATAGCCCCTAGACAATACCCCAGCGTCCCCTTAAGGTCGCATACTGCGAACTATGGTCTCACCGATGTGTTAAAAGAGCTTTCGGGTATTTTCCACTGCAGAAATTAGCTTTTCAGAACAAATTCCCCTTTAACCATTAGGAAAATAAAGCTTAGACTCGGGCAGGGGTCCTACATGGGATTCACTATAATTCTTCACTGTGTGTGTGTGTGTGTGTGTGTGTGTGTGTGTGTGTGTGTGTGTGCGAGAGAGTGGGTGAGAGAGTGAGTGAGAAAGAGTGTGAGTGGGAGAATTAGTATGAGACAGAGAGTGAGAAAGTATGCATGCGCGTGTGCCTGAGTGAGTGTAAAAGTGAGTGAGTGTGTCTGCAAGTATGTGTGAGAGATTGGGTGAGAGAATGAGTGAATCTGAGAGAGTGGGTGTGTTATGTGTCTGCCTGTCTGTGTGATAGAGTGAGAAAGTGGGTGAGTGAGTGTGAGTTAGAGAGTCAGCGAGTGAGTGAGTGAGTGAGTAAGGGAGCGTGAGTGAGTGAGAGAGAATTTGTGGGTATGCGTGTATGTACGTGAGTGAGTGAGTGTGAGAGCGAGTGAGTGTGTAATAGTGAGAGAGTGGGTGAGTGAGAGAGTGCATGAGAAAGTGAATGAGTGAGAGTGAGTGAGTGTGTATGTCTGTTTGCTTGTCTGTGTGTGTGAATAAGAGAGTGATTTAATGTTGTTTAGAGAGCTGAACGAGTGAGTGTGAGTGAGAGAGAGAGAGAGATAGAGAGTAAGAGAGTTAGTGTAAGTGGGAGAGTGAGTGAGGGTGAATATGTGAGTATGTAAGTGAGGGTGAGTGGGAGAGTGAGTGCATGAGAGAGAGATAGAGAGTGAGAAAGAAGGAGAGAATGAGACAATGAGGGAGTTAGTGTGCCAGTGTGCGTGAAATAAAAATAAATAGAGTGAGAGAGAGTGAGTGAGAGAGAGAGAGAGAGACAGACAGACAGACAGACAGACAGACAGACAGACAAGACAGACAGACAGACAGACAGACAGACAGACAGACAGACAGACAGACAGACAGACAGACAGATATGAGCGCAAGCGTATCATTATGCCATATTTTTTTTTCTGTATCCTCATTTTTCATATTAGCATTTTTACTAGCCAATTGAATTTACCATGCACTGCTTATTTCATCATGTTTATGCCAATTCCAGGAATTATCTTACTGGATTGGACCACTAATATATTTTTACGTTACACAATGTATACCATATTTTCATCACAATTTCCCATATTTTCCATTTTTTCCCCATTTTTTCCCAATTTTGAATGTACTTGTGAGGATGTTCACGATAGTTGACAGAGTGTACGAATGAAAAGTGTGGGAGTTTTAGTGAGTAATGGGGGGCAGCGTGTAAGTGTGTGTGTATGTGTCTGTGTGTGTGTTTATATGTGTGGATGTATGGATGTGTGCATGTCTGTATGTGTGTATGGGTGTATATGTGTGTGTACATGTGTGTTTGTGTGTGTGCTTTTATGTGTGTATGTGTATGTCTGTACGTGTGTTAAGGTGTGCGTACATGTGTGTTTATATGTGTTTATATGAATGTGCGTGTGTATATGTGTGTATGTATGTGTGTGTTCTCGTGTGTGTATGTGTATGTGTGTGTGTGTGTAAGTGTGCATGCATACAGTGTATGCGAGGGAGTGTTTATTCGTGTGCTACGTGAGTACGTGTAAGTATGTGTATGGGGCTGTGGATGTGTGTAGGTGTGTGTATGTGCATGGGTATATGTGTGTATTTGCGTGTGTATGTTGTGTGTGGGAGTGTGTGTGTCTACGTGTGTATGAGAGAGAAGAGAGAGAGAGAGAGAGAGAGAGAGAGAGAGAGAGAGAGAGAGAGTTGAGTGCACGCATGTCATCTAACATGCTATTCCATATTTTTTGTGTATTCTCATTTTCATATTATCATTTTGAATGCCACCTGATTTTAACATGCATAAAATGAACACATGTAAATTACCGTAGAGTGAGTGAGAGAGTTAGTGAGTGTGAGTGAGAGAGAGTGAATGAGTGTGAGAGTGTGTATGTCTTTAAAAAAGGAGAAAGAGAGAGAGAGACAGACAGACAGAGAGACAGAGAGAGTGAGAGAGAGAGAGAGAGAGAGAGAGAGAGAGAGAGAGAGAGAGAGAGAGAGAGAGAGAGAGAGAGAGAGAGAGAGTTGAGCGCATGCTTGTCATGTAACATGCTATTCCATATTTTTTTAATGTATACTCATCTTTCATATTACGAGGTATTTTGATTTTATCATGTATAACATAATCGCATGCACACTACTGTAGAGTGAGTGAGAGAGTTAGTGAGTGTGAGTGAGTAAGGGAGTTTGAGTGTGTGTGTCTGTGTGTGTATGTGTGTGTGTGTGTAAGAAGAGAGAGAGATAGAGAGCGAGAGAGAGAGAGAGTGAGTTGAATTGCAGGATGAGTGTGTGGGCGGGATGGTATTGTGTGGGTGGGTGCCGGATTTGTGTGTGGGTACGTGCGGGATGTCTGGGTTGGCGGGGAGATGTGTGTGTGCGTGGTTATGTGTGTTTGGCTAGGCGGTTGTGAGTGAGTGGATGGAGGAGGATATGTGGGTGGATGATTGTTGGTGGGTTATGGGATGAGTGGGGGATATATGTATGGGTGTTGGGTTTTGTGGTGGGTGGAAATTGTGTGCACGTGGGGGTGGTTGTGGGTGTGGGGATGTGTGTGTGGGTGAGAGGTTTGTGTGGGATGTCTAGGTGGATGGGTGGAGAGTGTGTGTGGATGGGTGGGTGTGTGGGTGAGGGATGTGTGGGTGAATGTGTGTGGGGGGAGGTGGGGGATGTGTGTTGGTTGGGATGGGTGCGTGATCTGTGTGGGTGATGGATGTGGGGATATCTCTGGGTGGGTGGGTGTGTGTGTGTGGCTGAATGGAGGATGTATGTGTGGGGTGTGAGGATGATTGTATGTGGAGAATGTGTTGGTGGGTAGGAGATGTGGGGGAGATGTGTGTGCAGGTTAGTGATGTGTCTTGGGATGCGTGTGGGTGTGGTGTTGTGTGAGAGGGAGATGGGTGAGGATAAAGGAAGTGTGTGTAGGTGGGGTGTGGTTGAGTGTGGGTGTGCAGGTGGGTGAAGGATGTGTGTGAGGATGGGGGTGTGTTTTTGGATGGGTGGTTGGGGTGTGTGAGTGTGGGTGGGTAGATGGGAGATGTATGTGTTGATGAGTTGGTGAGGGATGTTTGGGTGTTAGTGGTTGAGGGATAAGTACGTGTGTGGAGACTTGTGTAAAGGGGATGAGTGTATGGGTGTGGGATGTGTGTGTGGGTTGTGTGTGCGTGGATGGGTGGTGTGTGTTTGTGAATGAGGGATATGTTGGTGGGTGTGGATGTGTGTGAGGGATGTGTGTATGTGTAGATAGATATGTGTGTGGGTGGGGACGTGTGTGTATATGGGTAGGGGTGTGTGGTTAAGGGATGTTTGGTTGGGGGATGGGTGGGTGCGTAGAGAATATGTGGGTGTAGGTTAGGAGATGGAGGGGGATGTATGTATGAGTGGGCTCGGGATCTGCGGTTGGGCAGGGGAAGACGGGGGATTATGTGGGTAGGTGCAGACTATGTGAGTTGGTGGGGAGATGTTTGTGTTCGTGGAGTATGTGTGGTTGAGGGGTGTGTGTTTGGCTGGGTGGTTGGAGGCGTGAGAGTGGAGGAGGATATTTGGGTGGGTGATTGTTGGTGGGTAATGGGACGGGTGGAGGATATGTCAGTGGGTGGGGAGATGTGTGTAGGTGGGTGGATGTGTGTGGGTGGTTGATGTGTGGGATGGGGAATGTATGTGTGCTTGGGGTGTTGTTGGATGGTATGTGTGGTGGGTGGGAGGTGTGTATGGGTGGGGAGATGTTTAGGTGTGGGGATGTAGTGGATGGGTGGGGGAATGTATGTGTCCCTGGTGTGTGTGTGTGTGTGTGTGTGTGTGTGTGTGTGGTTGAGTGGGGGAAGTGGGGTTAATGGGGGATGTGTGGGTGGGTGGTGGATGTGTCTCATAACATGGTAATATGCATTGTTTATGTTTACAAAATCCATTTGACAATGATTTTTCCTATGCACTATTGATGAACGTAAGATGAGAATTTGTTACCCTATGAAAATAACATCCTTTCGTTCGTTCGTTCCGTTCGATTCTGTGAACCGCCGCCAATCCACCAACGATATCTTCTCCTCAGAGAAGCAGGGTCAAGAGCGTGACAAATGCCATCAATGGGCAGGGGCTGTTACCCAGCTCTGCCACCTCGCTTATCATCCACGACAGTTGCTTGGGCAAACCCACCTTTTATATGCTGCCTAAGACACACAAGCCAGGCAGCCCAGGCAGACCTATAGTCTCGGCCTGCTCTTGTCCAACTGAACGGATTTCAGAGTTCCTAGACAGTATATTTCAGCCGTTGGTTGCTAGTCTCCCTTCGTATATCAAAGACACTAACCACGCTATCTCTATCTTTGATTCCATCAGTTTTGCAACCCCTTCTCAGTACCACATCTTCACTTTAGTTGTGACTTCACTCTATACATCTATTCCTCATACTGATGGCCTTAAAGCCTTGAAATTTTTCTTGGAGAAAAGGCACAACACCACTATAGCCACTGGACCATTGCTGCGTCTCGCAGAGTTAGTCCTCAACTTCAATTCGTTTGAGTTCAATGGGGACTATTTCGACCAGATCAGCGGTGTGGCCATGGGCACCAAGATGGGTCCTAGTTATGCCTGCCTTTTCATGGGCTATCTGGAGCACCAGGTATGGAGTCAATACACCGGTAGGCTCCCGGAGCTCTACAAGAGGTACATCGACGACTGCTTCGGTGTTTCAGACATGCCCTTGTCAGATCTCCAGGACTTCATTTCCTTTTTCTCCAACTTTCATCCTAGCATCAGACTCACCTCAAGTATTTCTTCCTCGGCTGTCAATTTCCTAGATCTATCAGTCTCTTTAGGTTCCGCTGGTCTGCGTACGACGGTTTATTATAAACCTACTGACTCCCACGCATTCCTTCTCTATACCTCCTCACATCCCCCCTCTTGTAAGGATTATATTCCTTTCTCCCAACTGTTACGTCTCCGACGGCTTTGTCAGGATAATAACGACTTCCGTCAACAAGCCCACGAAATGTTGGATTTCTTCCGCCTTCGTGGCTATCCTGATATAGTTTTGTCTACAGCTCTTTACCGCAGTCAGTCTGTCAGTCGTACCGAGGCTCTCCCTTCCAGACCTAAACCACGAAACATTAGACCGATCCTTTCATTAACCTACCATCACCACAATATTGCCGCCAAGAATATCCTATTTAGGCATCTATCTATTCTCCAGGCAGATCCGATCACTCGTAATGTTTTTTCAGAGGCCCCTCTGTTGGCTTACAGGCAGGATCATAACCTCAGGGATGTGCTGGTCCATAGAAGTCTACCCCACTCTCAAACGTCTCTTCTTGGTACGATGGCTTGTCTTCGATCACGTTGTAAGACCTGCCCATATGTACTTACAAACCCAGAGTCTGGCATTCCTCAAGACCACTTTCCACATTCGTAGAGGGTTCTCATGCACGAGTCGCAACGTTATCTATGCGATCGGTCTGCACTCGTTGTGACATGAGGTATATCGGTGAGATAGGCTTACGTCTTGCTGGCAGATTTAGGCAACACCTATCTGATATCAGCAGTGGAACCCAGAAACCGGTGCCCATGCACTTCAACAGTTCTGACCACTGTGGCGTGGCGGACATACAGGTCACGGCGCTCAAATCCTGCAGATCTCACGAACGTGATCGCAAGACGCTGGAAAACCACCTCATCTTCCAGTTGGGGACACTCTCGCCTCACGGCTTTAATGTCCAACAGTTTCATTTAACCTCCTCGCTTTCTGTCTCTCTCTCTCTCTTTTTCCCCCCGCAGCTGTATAGCCCACTAGAATAACGTGATAGCGAAATCTTTTACAGAGCGTTGCCATCATCCCAAGCATTACTTTTGCCGTTAGTGATTTTTTGGCAAGTTTGCGTTCGGTGATTTGTCGTTGCTTTCTTAGCGACCGGTACTCATATTATCCTATGCTAACCAACACAGGGCGTACTGCATTCCAAGCGCCCGCCAACTAGGTATGCGGAATTACGAACTAAAACCTTCGCCACAGAGCCGGCTTTAGTTCACTGCTAATTTTCCCTTCACCGTTCGGCCACATGGGTGTACTTTGTTCCTACAATCACCCGCCCATCGGGTGTCTTAGCCAATCCCTGTTATCCATCGACCCGTTTCAAACCTCACATCCGGCCGTTTCCACACTCATCAAACGGCTAGCGCTTTAGACACATTCAACCAAGACATGATTCAGCTAAGTAACCTCTGTATTTTCTATGTAGTGATTATTTTATTAGTTTTGTGTCTGTTTGTGTTGTTTTGTTCTGTGCTGACGAAGGCTTTGGCCACAACGTCCATTTTGTTTCGCGTAATCGTGTTCTAGTAAAGCTCACAATCTACTTATCGATTTTTGGTAATTCATTCCTCAGAGGTATGAGCGAGATATTAGAGGCTGTACATTATCGGGAAGATGATGGCTTCCTCTCGTCTTGGTTATCTCTCTGAATCCTCTTCTCCAGCGCCATTCCTTCGGGAAATGACACACCATAGCTCTTCTTGTAGTGTTGTTCCCTCCTCGGAGGATCACTTCACTTAGCCATCTGTTCATAACAAGAATGGATGGTCGCATATTGTTGTCGAGCCTCTCTCATCTTCTTGGTTAAGGGGTGGGAAACCTTGGCCGGCTGCTGCTCTATACCTCCCTGTGATCTTGATTGTGTGGCTCCTACCACTACAGGTCTGTTAGGTTCCCCGAGGAACGCATATCTGCCTCCTAAATTCATGGGAAAGATCGTGTCATTTAAGATCGCCTCTCTGATTGTCCCGGTGACATACTTACACTTAATGTCTGCTTTGGCTACTGGTTCCCGCATAGTTTGAGAACTTTTCATGGCCGTTTGTATTTCAATTGTCTCCCTCGTGAGAGACTCTGGACTTACCAAGTTTGACGAAATTACGGTATCATCATGAAGACCGGCATCGATAACCTCGACCATAGCCGGTCGGTTATGCTCAGGTGACTGTAGTTCCTTTGTGTTACCCAGTTACAGACATACACGCTGCATACCGGGGTTCTGTTGCTTTGTTCCTACAATCCTCAGTCTGACACCAATTAGTTCTATAGTTCCTGCAGATCTTTCTCAACCCCTAAGTTTTTGCAGGTCATCATTTACTAGGATTCTCCGGGGATTTAGCCGGAGTCTGGTTAAGGAAACTCCCCTTTTGTTTTCTGCTGTGCTTTCCTCCTTGCTGTTTATCGGTATACTTACCATCAAGCTTACCTATAACTTTGTCATATTGGGGTGGTGCTTTGTGTGAGAGGTTATTGGACTCCCAGTGTACTACCTCGTAGCGACCAGCCAAGGTAACACTGTCTTTGTGTTGAAGTCACAATGTACTACCTCGTAGCGATCAGCAAAGGTACAATGTCGTTCATTCGCTCTGCTCAATGTTCTCCCAAGAAAACTTGGAGCGGTTTATCCATATGGGATTTCATTTGCTCCGCAATGATCATCTCCTCCAGACTATCATAGTCTTTTTGGAACCCCGCAAGAGAAATCCATTTCGAGAGATAATACTTTAGCCGGGCGACATATACTGAGTACATCTTCCCTTTCTGTTTTTGGGCAGATTGGAACATCATCCGATATTTCTGCGCGCTTATCCCAAATTTATGGAACAGGGCTTTCTTTAAGTCTTCAGAGGCACTCTCTTGGAAGGTAATTAAGAGTAGACCTCACAAACCCTACACCCTCCCCCCCCCCTCCCCCCCCCCCCCCCCCCCCCCCCCCCCCCCCCCCCCCCCCACCCATCAGTCCCTGAGATAACATAAGACACCATCTTTCTCTTGCTAATCCTATCGCGCTAGCGATCGCTTCAAATTTATTAATAAACTGATTAATCGTTTCCCGACGGGGATTAAATGATTTAATGGGAACATCTTGACCTTAAATGGGTTAACTCCTGATCCTAGGTTCCGAGAGTTTGAGGATTGCCAGCTGAAGATGCCTCTGCACTCACTGTTAGAGTCTTAAGCTCCAGATCTTTCATCCTGAGCTCATATTCCACCTCAGCCTTCCGAGGATCCTACTCCATTTTCCTAGATTCTTGATCGAGTTCAGCTTTCCTAGCCTCATGCTCAAGTCTCTTAGATTCTTGTTCGAGTTCAGCTTTCCTAGCCTCATGCTCAAGTCTCTTATACTATTTATCGGCTTGGGCTATTTTCCTTTCCTCCAAGGCTATTCTCCGAGCCTCCTGCTCTATCTCAACCTTTCTTCTATCTCTTTTATCTTGACTATTCTCTCCATCCACTTCTAGGACAGATCTCTAGGACAACTCCTCACCACTCCACCCTATCTCCTCTCCTCTCTCCATATTTCTGCGAGAGTGGGACTATTATCCGCCGTCTTTCATGCTGTTCCTGAAAAAGATGTTTATTAACCACAATAGACGAACAAAGTACCAATCAACAGAAAAGGACAATATAATAAAATGGTTGTAATGTGGGTGTTTGTCAATGTCAGTCTACAGGGGTAGTGAGTCGCCATTTCCCTGACTGTCAAGGTATAGACAGAAATTCAAATAAGATCTGATCCATACAGGACAGACTATTCCTATAAATCTATACTATCTAGTCAGATCACAAACCTATAGAACTATATCTCACAGAACTATAGTCTCCTAGAACTATAATATCATAGAATTATAATCTCTTAGAAATATAATCTCACAGAACTATACTCTCCCCCTTTTCATGGGACTAGAATTGATCTAGTCCCCATACTGGCCACCATTTATATCTTGGGACAACACTGGCCTGGATCTCAGTAGATGTCACTATATTTTCGTTGGGTTCGAAATCCACTTCTGTCTACCCTTCCACTAAATGTCCCCGGGACGGTGCCCCGACGACACTATCCATATAAAGACTGTTGATACATGAAAACACCTAACTGACTATAAAAGAACGATCTTATAATAGGCGAATCTAGAATCTTTATTCGAGATTCAAACTCTGACCAACAGACAGACAACAGACGGACAAACAGACATGAACAGTTAGCTGGGTGAGAGTAGTCTGGTAGACGATCTCATCATCCCACTGGAGTTCTGTCCGTGCGTCATTGAATGTTAGTCTGTAAACACAGGGATTATGACGCAGTCACCTGATCCTGTGTGATGCCTTCGGGGCTCTTCCAAACAGCAGCAGCAAACAGCAATCGTCAACCGCAAATAGGCAATCAGCCCATAAAAAAGGACTTCTTAGAGCACTTCAGGTTGACAGCCCACAGCAACGGGTTTCTTAGAGCACTTCAAGTTGACAGCCCACAGCAACGGGATTCTCAGAGCACTTCAGCAATGGCCACAGTACTCGTCAACAAAAAAATAGGCAACCAGCAAACAGCAAAGAGCAGACGCCCACAGCACCCAGTTAACAGCAAAGAGGTTTCTGCAAGCAAGAACAGGACAGGTGTACAACTCCATCACACCCTGGCATAATACATACTTCATCAATACTCAGCACAGACCTCTCCCTTCCGTGGTCAGCCCCACGAGCTCAGACCACTATCGTATGTCTGAACTCTCAGATATATCTCACAGACATGTTAGGTTACAACACTTAGTAAACCTAACTTACGTCCAGTAGCTTTTCAGCCACGCGTTTTATCCCTAGTAAATAGTTGATAGGATGACATGTTCCCTACCAACTCATACCTAATAGATTGTAGATACATTGACAGGGTCCATTCATGAGGATTGCAGAATTTCATACCTGCTATCGAAATCATCAAGTGTTATGGCCTGGATCATCTTTCTTATTCACATTCTGTCTCATCATAAAAGTAGATAAGCTAATCAGGATACCTCATGTAAGTTCTCTATGACACCTACAAAGTTACTGTAAAATGCTCAGACTGCAATGGTAACTAACCTGACAATCTGAATTACAGACTAGACAAAAAACAGAAGAGTTTTTGTGTTATTGTGTTTGTCGCTTTTCACCTTTCTTCCTCGGATACCTGGATTTATGCTTGTATGGGTGTATGTATATATCGACAATCATCACATAAATAAATTCCTTAGGCTGCCTAGGAATTGTGTAGAGTCAACCACCCCAAACAATCTGGTTCCGATGAAAGTACAAAGACAATAGAAAGTTAGACTGGCCTTTCTCATCAAAGGAAGTGCGGAGTCAGATAAAACTGATGATACATCCATTATGTTTACATAAATTACACACAGCGACAAAAGAATATTGTTACTTCTGAATATTAAAGTCTTCCTTTATAACTTGTTAAATTCGTTCTGTCTATAAAAATTTCCATTATATTGTAATGTAGCCGACACACATTGGTTGTACAGCTTGTTACATATACTATTTCTAAATTTCGGTTCTTTACAATCAGGCGTTACATCAAAGACAAGTACATCCATCACATGACTTCAGTAATAATTGCGCATACAATACAACAATTTACATGGTCGAGCACAGATGAGCTATAAATCATCCACAATGTAACATCTCACAACGGGTGCTTCAACAACTAATAATGCTCTGAACTGATGTTGAGGACACTTCGGGCCATCGGGAAACAGCTTATAGTTAATTGATGTTAACAATTGTGTTATAATTATGTTATTATTGATATGTTCAGATACAAACATATTTGAGTATTATTATCATTACAGATATTTATAATGTGTCAGTAGCAGAGTGGAAGGGAAGTTTATCAGTGCGTATCAGTGTTCACTATCCAGTGCCGTCCACCGGGCGTTGGAACGCAAATTATTCCTCCCCACGTCGCTTGACGGCAGAAGTGGAAGATGATGATGATGATGATGATGATGATGATCAGTAAAAGTCTCGTCATCAAAATGAGATCTGAAGACTGTCGAGAAGAAATAAGTTATCTACGAGGGAAACCGTCGTACTACAGATAAGTTATGATAATTAGGAACATATATTCATGATATTTTCACTACTTTCGAAAAAAAAAAGTCATGAAAACAAGAATGAAACCATGAATTCATGAAAACATGAAATCATGAAAACAAGAATGAAAAAAAATGAATTCATGAAAAACCAATGAAATCATGAAGAATCAAAAAAAAAAGAATACATATGAAAAAAAATGATGAAAAGAAATGAAAAATAAACCAAGACAAAACAATTGAAAAAACAAACAAAAACAAAACAGAACAATTCAGTACAAGATTTTGTCATTGTTTCGTTTATTTCAATATTGAGTTGTCACATGCAATATTTATTTTTCAGCTATTGACTTGGCACTTGTCTCCCAGTCATCAGTCCTTGATGTAAAGTGGACTGTTTTGAAAGACCATGGGAGTGATCACATGCCATGCTCAGTCCTGATCTCTAAACCCAGGAAAGTTAAATCTGGGAGAGCGCACAAGACCTTCCGGTATGAGTGGACCGATTGCCTTCTTGGACGCCTCAGACAAGGGGCTTGCAACAGGACTGTTAAAACTCTCTTTTTGAAATCCCCATGGTGGACCCCAGAAGTAGACCATGCTTGGAAAGCAAAGAGAGCTGCAGTGAAGTAGCTAAAGAAAGTGCGACAGACACTTCGAAGCTCACGAGAGGAAGTGGACACGGCGGAAAACGTCAAGAAAGACAAGGTGGAGGTTTTCAAGCGCTGTGCTGCAGATGCCAAAAAGGCAAAATGGGAATGTTTCATGAAGGAGATTGGAGGTGATAAAACATTGCGAAAATTCTGGAAACTGCACAGGCAAATGCAGAGAAAAGATCGGCCTATGACAGTGGGAACAATTTATAGAGATGATGGTGTGCGCGTGACAACAGACAAAGAGACAGGGGAATCGTTTCTCCAGAGATTTTTAGAGCAGACCAATCATAACGATGCGGACACCAGGGATGCAGTTAGAGAGGAGTTATCTGGCACCACGAAGAATATGCAGTATGAAGACATCATACAGGTGGAAGATGTTAAACACATTTTGAAAAAGGCAAAAGACACGGCACCAGGGCCCGATGGGGTCAGATATGGCCACATGAAGGGTTTGAGCGATGCAGACCTGGAGGAGATGACCGACTGCTTTAACCAGAGCATTAGGACAGCATCAGTACAGCAGGATTGGGTGCACAGCTATCTCATCCCTCTTCCAAAACCATTCAAGGATCAGTCAAAGCTTAGAGGCTTTAGGATCATCACCTTGCAAAATACATTTGGGAAAGATTTAGAGAAGATAGTCGCTGTTAAGCTGAAGGATGTTTTGGAAAGGGGGAAGCTTCTTCCAAGAGGCCTGGGGAGCTACAGGCCAGGAAAAGATACCTGGTCAAATGCAGCCACTTTTGCCTTTGATGTTTATGAGGGGTTCCAGAGTAGACAGGAAACGATGGCGGTAGCGCTTGATCTCGAGGATGCGTACAATAGAGTTTGCTATGATATTTTGATGACCGCACCGATGGAGAAGGGGGTCAATCCCTGGTTGGTGAACTGGATAGCAGCCGTCCTGCACTCACGTCTGGTTGCTCTCCGTCTGGGTGCATGGACCTCAGAGCCACATATGTTAACCCCGGGACTGCCACAGGGATCTGCAGTCTCACCGGTGCTCTTTAATGTGTATACGAGCACGATTGCAAACCTAGAAGCACCAGGGGTTGGAAGAATACTAACTTTTGCAGATGATATTCTTGCATATAGACAGGGGAGAGATAGGGAGCAAACAGCCCAGGAGTTACAGGCGACAGTAGATAAAGTGATTGACTGGTGCACAGAAATGAGTGCTGTCATCCACCCGGAAAAGGCAGCTGTTTTGTATTGCTCTCTGGACAACAGGATTTTAAGAGCTGATGTCCCAAGCCTCGCGATAGATGGTAGAAATGTCAGCAGAGAGAACAAACTGAAGTATCTGGGGATCACATTTGACAGGAGCCTATCCTTCAAGGACCATGTGGAGACGGTTGTGACAAGATCTCAAAAGGGACTCAGTGCACTTAAAACTATGGCTGCAATGGACACAGAGCAGAGAATGCTTTTCACACTATACCAGCACTTGATCCTCTCAGTAATTGATTATGGATTAGGACTGCTCACTGTCTCAGAGAGTCAGCTGGTGAAGTTAGAGCGCATACAGAACGAAGCTATGCGGGTCATTCTGGGATGCACTAGAGACACCCCAGTAGTGTGTATGCGTTACATCCTTGGTCTGCCGACTGTTGCTGGTAGGCTCAAGGTGATGCAGGCGAAGGCATACCCCAGAGTAACTGCAGACACAAACCACCCACTGCATGAGGCGCTGGACGCAGTTAAGTGTCAGCGACTGATAAGAGGGAAATCATGGATGGCTCAGGCGGAGGATACGATCAGACAGGTGTGCCCCTTGGAGAACATTAGGCGTGGAGAGGAGTGGGTCAGAGTGCCAGCGGAGCAGTCAGACTTGTGCAGAGTTATAATCACATTAAGCCGGGAGTGCAGGGAGTGGCCAGCAGGGGCCACGGAAGTGGAAATCCAGCAACTAATTCAGGACAATGCTCACTCGGGTGATGTGATTATCTACACAGATGGTTCGGTGTCAAGAGGTGAGAGAAGTGGCTGGGGGTTCATAGCCAAAGCTAATGGTCGATGTTTGGGGCAGGAGAGCCTGGCATATGATACCACAACATCCAGCTTAAGAATGGAGGTGGAGGCAGTCACTGCGGCTCTCCGCTGGATGGAGAATACGACACACACACACATCGTGATTGTAACTGACTCAGAAAGCATGCTGACGAGGGTGAGGACGGGCAGGCTTCGTGCGGAGTGGCTTGCTTCGCTTCGGAGGTCACGGGTGACAAGCATCGCCTGGATCTTTTCTCAGGGGCATGCCGGTGTGCTGGGAAATGAACAGGCGGACAGATTGGCTGGCTCTGCAGAACTTGGTGGAGTATTGATACATAACAAGGCAGATGTGGTTGCGGCCTTTTGGGAGCACGTGCACACCTCGGAGGAGCAAATGGATTACCATGGTCTGGCAAGAATGAGACAGCGAGGAGTGACGAGAGGATCTGGCCGACGCTCAACGCTAAGAGGAAAGGCGAGACGGACTTACAATCAGATTGCTACTGGTACTATTCGTGTTGAAACTCTTCGTTGGCTACTGAGGATGGGGACGGAGCACTTATGGGAATTCCCCGAATGCTGTGATGTCGATTCCTACATCAATCAATCAATCAATCAATCAATCAATCATATTTATTTTTCGTTTTGTCATGACACTACACATATTATCTACACATCATGCACAATTTCCACAGGTTCATTACAAGTCACGGTACTTGAACATAGTAGGTAGGACATATAAATCGAAGGCTACTACATGGAAATCAAAACAGAATAGACCATTGGGTCCACATACAAAGTAATGATCATAATAAATGATAACGGACGTTACGGAAGAAATAAAGTACAAAAGATAATTTGGGTTATGATGCGATTTGTTTAATTTAAATATCCATTGATTCCATTTCGATAATGTTATTGCACAGTTATTGTAATGTTATGCAGGGCCTTGACATGTATATGTATTAAATTACTAGATGAACAGGATGAGTGGGAATGACATGAATATTAGGTATTTAAGTGTTTGAATTAGTAATGCTATTATTGTGTGGGTAGAATAGGAAAAGAATATTACAGGTGCATAATAGGCAACGAGATTCATGAGCTACAGATGTCAACGAAGAATATACAGAAACAACGTTATAAAGAAATGCATATTTGCTATGGCGGCAAACCCCAGGTGAAGACACTACACTGACACAGTCGAAGCACAGGGTACTTTACGACAACTGTAGGCAGGTCAAACGCACAAGGGATTATATGAAGGTCGAATATGAAGATACATAGTTTAAGGGAAGGCAAGAGCGACTCAAATACTAATAATGTCAGTGGAAGCTGGATTTAGGGAACACACACATGTAATACAAAGGAGTTTGGAGCCCACACATTGTCTACAGTGTAGATGGAAAATGTGTCCGATTCATATAATTTTTTTTTTTAGTGATGATGTTCATGGCAAATCAACTTCTCACAAGGGAATTGTCTATAAGGATAGTGGATAAGCTCTAGTTTACAACCGAACATGGACGGAAATGTGCGACCAAGGCACCAGACTGATATGTGCAACCTTTAGTGGACATTGTAGACGGAGATGTGCGACCTTAGACCTAATATGACAGATGTGTTCGACTACTGCGACTCATGTCAAAGACTGGAAGACTTAGGTATTAGTGTAAAATGTTTGCAACATTTTCAATTTGCGGGAGGAATATGCCATGTGTCGCATGTGGATATAGAATTATCGGGAAGTAAATAAAACAAGTGCAGCGCGCACATTGAACGCACACGCGCTGACTTGGAGATAATGACGTAAAAAACAGACAGACAGAGGACAACGGAGATCAAGGAAGGAAGGCAAGAACGAATATCATCTCCGCAAGATTATGAGAGGCTAACTGTAACCTAGTCGACATCAGGAAGGCATAACTCAAGTATAGAATGAAGAACCATTTGAAGATATACACCGAGAATTAATAGGAGAGAGATTAGGCACGAAACACGGATCAACAGCAGAGGAATGAAATATGAAGCACTAGTAGGTTTGACGGGCCGTTATCTAAGCTAACTGAATAGGGAGAGGTCAACTAGCGAATAGTCAACAAGCATCTGTGGCGTGAGTAGGATAGTTATGGACATATCATTTAAGTGTTAACTATAGGTGTGTGTGAAGTAAGGCAATGACATGCTTGACGATAATTTCAAGTCTGGTTGAAAGGGACAGAACGAAAGGATACAATAAAAATGCGAATAAGGTTAAATCAATGGATTACCTGCATGTTGTATGATTCGTTGGGATACTTCCCCTATAATAAATACGGACTCTAAATTAGGACGCACTTGTCCTGCGTTGTTTTATAAACACTTTACGAGTTGACCTGTTGATATAGTTATTTAGAATGAGAGCCAATAACCTGGACGAAACGAGTCAATTCTGCCATTGATGGAAGAAAAATCAGAAGTAAATAAGCTAGTGAAGAGCCAAGTACCAAACCTACAGAGAATATAGAAAGTCACCTCACGGCAAGTAGTAACAGTAGTATTTGTTGTGATAGTTGTAGTAGTAGTAGTAATTATTTTATTGGTAGTAGTAGCAGTTCTTGTAGTAATGGTATTACGAGTGATTGCAATAGTTGTAGTAGTTACAGTGATAGAAGTAGTTGCAGAAGTTGTAGCAGTAGTTGTGGTACTGGAATTAATAGTAGTAGTCGTAGTTTAGTTGTGTAGTAGTAGCAGCAGTAGTAATAGTAGTAGTCAATATTGTAGTATTAGTAGTAGTTCAAGTAATAGTAGTCGTTGATTTTGTTGATATTGTAGTAGTCGTAGTAGTAGTATCACTAGTAGTAACAGTAGTAGTAGTAGTAGTAGTAGTAGTAGTAGTAGTAGTAGTAGTAGTAGTAGTAGTAGTAGTAGTAGTAGTAGTAGTAGTAGTAGTAGTAGTAGTGGTAGTAATAGCAGCAGTAGTAGTAGAAATAGTAGTAGTAGTAGTAGTAGTAGTAGTAGTAGTAGTAGTGGTGGTGGTGGTGGTGGTGGTGGTGGTGGTGGTGGTGGTGGTGGTGGTGGTGGTGGTGGTGGTGGTGGTGGTGGTGGTGGTGGTGGTGGTAGTAGTAGTAGTAGTAGTAGTAGTGGTAGTAGCAGTAGTAGTAGTAGTAGTAATAGTAGTAGTAGTAGTAGTAGTAGTAGTAGTAGTAGTAGTAGTAGTAGTAGTAGTAGTAGGTAGTAGTAGTAGTAGTAATAATAGTAGTAGTAGTAGTAGTAGTAGTAGTAGTAGTAGTAGTAGTAGTAGTAGTAGTAGTAGTAGTAGTAGTAGTAGTAGTAGTAGTAGTAGTAGTAGTAGTAGTAGTAGTAGTAGTAGTAGTAGTAGTAGTAGTAGTAGTAGTAGTAGTAGTAGTAGTAGTAGTAGTCCTGTAACAGAGTACAGAACCAACAAAGACTGGGTTTTTATTCAAAGACTGTTTATTTTCTTGATGGTGACAATATGGCTTCTTTCCAGTTCTCAGGCGGGATGTTGACTGCCCCCAGACAACCCACTACGTCACGATTGAGCATCTCTCACCGCTTTCAGTCCCAATGCTCAATCGTGCTGTAGCTGTTTCCCACTAGATCCTAATAATACCCCAGTACTCCACTACTGTTACACCTCCCTATGTTTATTAAAGAATTTTCCTTATAAAGGAAAACTCTTTACTCCTAATCCCCTTACTCTATTCCCTCTTTTTCTTTATCTCTCACAGTTCCTCTAATCCTTCCCTATACTAACTCAAGTTTGAGTAAATAATATATCTTTTAACCCTTCTCCCGGTTATATTGTCAGCTAGTAACCCACTATATACTTCTTCTTCGATTCTACTTTGTATAATACATCGTACCACGTATGGTAACTCTTTTAACCTAAACACTCCTTCTCCCCTTTCTTTAGTTCTTACAGTTCCTTAATCTCCCTAAACCACTTGATATTAAGCAAGCCAATCTATTTCCCCAAACTATATAGCTATCCACTATATATATTTCTGGTCCTTTCTTGGCTCCTCCAGTTCCTGTATCAAATATACATATCATAAGAACAGCTCGTAAAATCGTTATCGTAACTTTTGACCTTATAAAATTTCTCACTCTTCCAAAACACAGGACGTACAAAAACAATGTAGTTAGAAAAAGTAAAGAAGCGGTGCGCACCGAATGAGAAGTATAAAGAATGAATACTCAACATGACCACATGTACATACAGCAATGAATATTTAAGACATTCACCTTTACCTCCCTTGCCAATAAAAAAAATTTTGTAAAATAATTTTTTTTTAAATACACCTTATGAAATAGATCTTTGTTCATTATAAAACAATTTGACATAAGTTTTCACAAGCCTTATATATTCAACATTTACATTGCCATCCACAATCTTGTCCATATTTCGTTATCTCACCTTTAACCATGAGCCCATGTTCATATTTTATGAACACTTTTAATATAATTAACGCTGGTTTTTCACAGCACCTATATCTTGCCCCCGTACATCCCCTACTTATATACTGCCATTTACAGTCTTCCCCCTACCTTATATCAGTGGACAAAGTAGTTTTTATCAACTCTTTTCTGAACGAAAAACCTTAAGCAAAATCTCATATATTTGAAAATTAAACTTACTTAACTAACTTTATAACCATGTAACTTAATATACCAAACCATTCATGTAATCGAAATAAAATCAACACAAGACGTCATACCCCCAAATTAATCTAAAGAAAAAAAACACATTTTAAAATGACATAACATGCATTTTATCAAATCAGAATAAAACATTCTATTACTACCTATCACTATTGGACACTTTTACGGACCAATAGTTTTTACTCCAAATACTAGGAACACAATCATCCTATTCTAAATCAATTAATCAAACAACAACAATCATTTTACAAGACCAAATCAAGAAAAAAAAACTTATTATATATGAGGCATTGAAACTTAGGCTCAATAAAACAACCAAATAATAGCCATCATTTTCCAGTACCAACTCAAGCATAAAAACATATTATATATGACTCATGACTCATAAAACTTAGACTCAATAAAACACAGTTTTCAAAACAATTAAAACTCTCTTAAAATTACTACGTACAGTGGCCCACCAACATTGGCCTCTCATACTAAGTAATGTAACGCATATCTCTTTATACAAGTCATTCCAGTATTTCCATGACCAAGAAAAACAAACACTTCACTGTCACATATGTATATCTGTTAACTACAGACTAATTAGAACCACATCTGTTCTATCTACACAAATAAATCAGTAATCAACATTTACCATACCATTTATTATCTCCCCTCATAACTTTCTATCATTTTCTATCTTAACTCCTAACACAACATAACATCCGGAATATCCTCTTAAGTAAGCACTGTAAACTACATGTTGACTCCTTTTATCTATTTGTAATGTGGCGACTAATCCAATATCAACTCAATGTAGTAGCCATCATCTACTTATCAATTAACTTGTGATCTGGCCTGCCAATTATTTCCCTTGGACCAATCATCACTATAACTTATTAATCCTTATCGTTAAACACGGCATTTCTAGCACCAATAAAAAAAACTTGTCCACTTTTCTATAGAGTACATTCACCTATTGTACCAATACCCAATTTGTTCAATCTACGAAAAGCCAAGAAGTAGAAACATAAATTCATCTAGCAATTCTATCACAAAGAGAAAAATATATATATATATATATATATATATATATATATATATATATATATATATATATATATATATATATATATATATATATATATATATATATATATATATATATATATATATATATATGCCTCTCTATTAGTTAACCATTCCTCAAGACCACTTTTAAAAAATATCCATAGAGTCCTTTTCCACTTCCACCGTTTCGTATACTTCTTCAAGCATCACTTTCACTTCTAAATCCTGAAACTTATAACTTGCCATCTGCAGTATTTTCTATTTATCTATCTCCTACGTTTCCACTTCTTCAACAACTCCAAGTTTCTTTGAATAAGTGCTAACTCTACATCAATATCCTCTTCTTCGTACAACTTATTAGTTTCTTCCATACTACTACTTGATTCTGACTTTTCATCCATTTCTTCTTCTTCTTCTGTATGTCTGTCTTTAGCAGCCGCTAATCTCTTCTGTTCCACATCCCATCTAATTTGTCTATCCTCATTTCTTAAGGACCTTTCTAGTAGAGGCATATCTTCACCGCTTGTTGAATAATCCCTAATTCTCCTCTGTCTTTTCACTTCTTTATCTCTTTGTTTATCCATTCTTCTTTTCGTTGCTTGTCTAGTATTCTTAAATGGAGCACCTATTTCCTCTTCCATACTATCATAATGAGTTTCATTCACCTTTTCTTCTTCCATTGTTTTCGGAATCGTCTGTTCTTGAGTATCTTCGTAACTTGGAGTTGCTAGCAATTGATTTTGTGCTGGTTCTTTTCTAAAACTTGGGGTTACTGTAGCTCCTCTGACAACTTGTTCATCTAAATATCCGGTGTCTGAATCATAATTATTATTATAATTCTCATTTCTCTTCTCCTCATCATCTCTTCTTAAGTGCTCTACATGTGCCCTTGCCACATGTCCTGTGACCTGGTTCTTGATAGTATACGATACATTACCTAGTTTTTCCAAAACGTAATAACCTGGGATCCAACGAGCATCAAACTTAGAGTTTCTTCTATGTTTCTTGTAATAAACTCTATCACCTACTTTAAACTCCTGTAATTTTGTATTTACATTTTTGTACTTTTTCTGTCTTTCCCTAGCTTTAAATATATTATTCTTTAATCTTACGTGTGCTTTATGCATTTCCTGTATTATGGTCTCTTGAAATTCTTCTCCCATATATTTCCGTCTCGGTTTTAACAGATTATCTATAGGTAGTATTGGTTCTCTCCCGTGTATTAAATAAAATGGTGAAAATCCCGTGCTCTCATTTTGATTTGTACGAATAGCGCTAAGGGCAGGTCCTAAGAATAGATCCCAATCTTTTTCATGTTCATCAATAATCTTTGCTATAACGTCGTATAACGTCCGATGTTGACGTTCGTTTCTAGCATTTGAAGAAGGTCTATAATATGAGGTCTTTATATGTTTTATATTCAAATCTTTTAATAACTTTTCGAATTTTTTATTTACAAACTCTCTACCATTATCCGTAAGTATACTTTGTGGGCAACTAAATCTTGGTACGAACTCCTGTAAAAAAATATTAATGACTGTATCTGCGCTCTTATCTGGAATTGCATAAATTTCCGGCCAAAGACTGTAGACGTCTACTATAGTGAATTAAATACACGTTTCCTGACAATGTTCTAGGGTGTGGACCTGATATATCTAAACTAATCTTTTGCATTGGGAACTGAGGAATATCTGTATCTTGTAAGGGACACTTTATTGTTTTCATGTTCCTTAATCTGCATTTTTCACACGTATCTACATATTTGCATGCAGATTTAAACAAGTTTGGCCAATAATATTTGCTTGTAAGTGCTTTCACCAACTTGTCCCGACCGAGATGTCCATTTTCATTGTGATACGCTTTTAAAACTTCATTTTCTAAATGTTTTGGAATATATTTCCTTAGCTGTTCGTTCCTTTCACACATATAGTATAACTGTCCATCCTCTTGTAAAACCAAATAATTCTTTTTATATTTGTTATCTTCCGTTTCTCTTAATTTTTCTTTTATTTGTATGACTTTTGGATCCAACTCTTGTTCTTCTTTCATATTAAATTGTGCTAACTGTAGGTCTTCTTCTCTATGTTCAGACTCTTGATCCGATGGTACACTCTCAAATTCTTCCCTATTTATTATGGCAGAATCTAAAATATTTACTTGCCAGTTTCGGTCGTCTATCTCTGGTTCAGCTTCATCTTCTGTGTCTCCTGATGACTGTGGGTACGGAATCCTAGATAATAAATCAGCGCATGTGTTAATCCTACCTGGAATGTACTCAATTTTCGTGTTGTATCCCTGTAGATTCAATGCCCACGTCTGTATTTTCCTGTTCTGCACTGGAGCTTCTAAAAAAGACTTTAAAGGCATATGGTCAGTTCTAATAACAAAATTTGCGTTATGTAAGTAGTAATTTAGTTTCTGAAGAGCATAATGAATGGCATATGCCTCTTTCTCAATAGTAGTCCATTTCCGTTGTGATTTGCTAAGTTTATGAGATAAGAAGTAGATTGGCCTTTCATTTTTAACCCCTGGTATTCCAGACTCTTTTCCTTCATATGGTTGAACCAAACATGCTCCTATTGCATTGTCCGAAGCATCTGTGTACAGTATTAACTGTTTGTTTAAGTCTGGATGCGTCAATAGTGGTACCAGTGTTAAGCTGTTTTTTAAATACTCGAACGCTTTTTGACACTCATCATCCCACTTAAATCTAGCGTATTTGCCTGTTAAATTTGTAATAGGTTCTGCTATCTTTGAAAACGCTGGGACAAACCGCCTATAATATGCACAGGTTCCTATAAACGCACGCACTTCCTTAACGTTAGTTGGAGGAGGTAACTCTTTAATAACCTTTATCTTGTCCTGGTCTGGTTTTATACCTTCTCTATTTATAATATACCCCAAATATTTTGTTTCTGTCTTTAAAAACTGGCATTTACTAAGCTTCAATTTAACATCATGCTTTCTTAACCTGTCAAACACTAGTCTAATATGTTTTAAATGATCAATCACATCTCCTTTCGTATAAATCAGTATATCGTCTATATAGGCTAATGCAAATTTTTGCATACCTTCTAATACTTCATTTATTAAGAGCATGTAGTGAGAGGGTGCAGTTTTGACCCCAAAAGGCATTCGTAAGAATTCGTAAGAGCCCATATGGGTACAGAAAGCACTCTTCCTCTGCGCGTCCTTCGACATCGGAATACACCAGAATCCTGACCTTGCGTCCAGCGTCGTGAAATATGTAGAGCCATTAAGCAGCCCCAAAATATCATCAATTACTGGCAGTGGGTACGCTACATTCTTGGTGATTTTGTTCAACGCCCTATAATCGCAACAAAAGCGACTCGAACCATCAGGTTTGGCCACGATGACGACCGGAGATGACCACTCTGACTTCGACCTTGTTATTATTCCTGCTTTCAACATCTCTTCTATTGCCTTTTCCACGATTTCTCTATTTCTTAATGGAGTTCTATATGGTTTTAAACTAATTGGTGGATGGTCTCCCGTGTCTATTTCCATTGTAACTGTTTGTGTCTTTCCCAATTCTAAATCATTAACTGCAAACACATCCTGATTTTGCTTTATAAGTTGTTCTAATACTTCCTTATTTTCTGGCGGAGCTTTTAACTGTGACAACAATTCTTGTTCCCTTGTCATTTTGTCTAGTGAATGTATTTGGGCTTTATTTCTTCTGGATGGATGGATCAATTCATCCATTCTGACGTTCCCTCTTCTTCCGCGTCCGCGTCTGTTATTAACTCTTTCACTAGAAGTTTCTGAATAACTTGTTCCCGACATTTCTGCTCTATCCGTTGCCAATATGTCACTAATGTTATGATCTAGTTTGGCTATCACACATCCTCTGTATAATTTGATTTCTCTACCTGTGTTGTTGATAACCATCACTGGAAAGGTTAAGTGTTTATCCAACGCCATTATTCCATCCGGAACTTCCAAACCAGGCTCATCAATTACTTCCTCTTGCAACTCAGTGATTCTGACTGTGTCTCCTGCCACATAATATGGGTTTCTCTTCAGCTTTGCTTGTATCAAATTAACCGACTGTGGTTTTAACGTCGTGGACATTTTAACTCTAACCAGTGCTGATATATGCATGTCTTCCTCCATATCTACATAGACGTCCTTGAATTTTAATTTATGTAAATCATAGAAAAGTCTTACTCCATTTTTTATTAAAAAATCTCTTCCTATCAACATGTTTCTATTTAAATCCTTCACTACATGAAAAAGATGTCTTATGTTGATTCCCTCCTAACTTAAAATTTATCATTGTTTGTCCAATTACTTGTAAATTCTGTCCAGTAACAGAGTGTAAATTATTATGAGTCTTAAACTACTCTACAATTTCTCACTATTTTGTATAGAAAACTTTCTTTTACTACACTAACCTGAGCTCCCGAATCAATTAATGTACGAACTCTATACTTTCCTATTTCTATTATACAAGAGCTATAATCTGTTTTATTTTCTATAAATTGCTTGACTTCATCTAGTTGAAAATATTCTCTGTTCGTCCTACTATACCTGTTATTAACATACTCTTTAAACCTTGGGACCTTATTATTTCCCTTCCTACCATAGGTCCTTTCTAATAGGTAGGGCGCCGGTTTTCCTGCGTTCTTGTACCTGTAAAATTCCTGTGTCTATCTTCAACATTCCTACTCACCCTGTTATTGTCATGTCTACCCTGTGTATTCGACTGGACACGCCTGTTATTACAAAAACGAGAAACATGTCCCCGTTGACCACAAACCCAACAGACAATATTTGTGCTATTTGTGTTGCCTACTGTCTCCCTTGTAGGGTATCTCATATTTCTTCTTTCATCGTTATCATATCTATTTCTACCTTGTAACGTCTGTATTACCTCCTCTCCTATTCCATCCGAATCTTGTTTGTCCTATTTCCATAGGGCTCCTCAATCCTGTCTTCTCGACTTGTTCCTATTTCTCGTCCTGTTCTCAATCTGAATCTACGTCTCAAATTTTCTTCTTGTACCGCGATATCTACCGCTTGTGATAACCTCTCAGGGTTTTCTCTCATCAGCTTAAATTTCAAACCATCGGATTTTATGCCATCTACAAAAATCCCGACTAACATCCTCTCCACCTCTTCTCCTCGTACATTCTGTCCTAAGAATGCCTCTTCAGCCAGGTTAATCAACCTATCGCTGAACAATTGTACCGTCTCTCCGTTATTTTGTTTAGCCTGTCTCAACACCGAAAATGCATGTTGTGGATCCGTTATTTCCGCATACTTCCGTGCTAGGTCTTCCTTGAATTGTTCCCATGTCTCATCTACTCTAGCCTCTAACTTTCTTCTTATATGATCCGAAACCGGTTCCGTTGCCGTCTGATAAGCCAGTCTCATTCTCTCTTCATCTGTTGCTGAGATCAAATACGCATATTTTTCTATGGAAGTGACCCATTTCTTAAAGTCTCTGGCCTGTCCACTAAACTTCACAATTTCTGTTGCCATTCCTTGTTGTTTAATAACCATATTAAGTCTGCCTACCGCTGTTCCTACCCCCGTCAAAACTTGTGCTAAGGTGTCTTGTTCCGCCATGCTGAAATATACTTAAACAGAGCAAGCAAACAACTTCACAATTGTAATTTCCTAATTTAAGAAACACAAATCACTTATTTCTTAAGAACAGTTCAATCAGTTACCAGGTTTATAAATTTCCGTACTTCTGTTTCTCGATCCAAGCACGACGTATTTTCCTAGGCTCGCCGTCAGATTACACTCAACGCTGTAGTAGTTGAAACCAATCGCGCCCCAGACAGTTCGTTCGTTCTTCTCAGGTAATCTCTCTTCTTGGGATGCTCAGTACCGTGCTTCAACCCCTGGTTGGGTCCCTTCTGAGATGGAGTACATCATCGACGTCTTGAGATAGTCTGACAGACAACAGCGAGCGGCTCTCGATTGCAGTAGAGCCCCGAGATAGTCTGACTCGTCAACAAAACATTGGGCAACCCTTATTTATTTGCTGTCTCGATTGTCTTTTACCAACGTTCTTTTTTC